>CM067062.1:13873663-14473663 GCA_033980235.1 Diadema setosum
GTGGGTCACATCTTTTATTAGGATTGCTTTGTTCTTGGATATCTTAGTCATTTCAAAACTAATTTTAATCAAATGAATTTCGAATTCCTCCTAGAATTATGTTCTTTCATATTTCATAAGAGTTTTCTCATTATCTAAAAAATCATCATCTAAAAACATTTGAAACCTGAAGCACATCTCAACTGAATCTGTATCACCCTTTAATAGTTCTTCGGCTCATTGAGACAAAAAATTCAAATATTATATCCATTTGGAGTAGATTTCAAACTTTTTCATTATAGCAACATCTTTACAAGGAAATATCAACCACATATGCATGCATAGCACAGATTCTACATGGCATCATGCAACATCAATATCCTCCGAAAGAAAATTGTTATTACTTGTACATTACATTAAGAGATAATGCAAGAATGGTCAGAGAAAGATTATTAAATTTTGATATTTATACCTGTTCCCATCTATTGTTACAGTAGGGTCTTTCAATGTTCTGATGTGGCTGGAAAGAAAACAAATCATAAAAATTAATATGTATGCAGTGAATGTAACGTATACACGCAAACATACATGCACATCATTGCCCACATACCAATCTACACAATTATGTTTCTTCATAATATATTACACTTCATACAGATTATTTTGAAACAAAGTCGATCATTACAAATGAAGTCGTTCAAAGAATCAATATCACGAGTGCGCATGGACAATAGATATTATAGCTGCTGACATTATGTTGCAATATCAAAACAATTATAGCTTATATTTCTTTGCTTTTTTACCTTTGTCCATTCCACCATACCAATGGTTTGGTCAGGACGCCAAGGTATGTCATAAGTTGCACTGAAAGGTTCGAGACAATCTATTTCCTTCATCAATGCAATCTTTGACGCGAACAAACCCAGGCACCTGTCGGCGCATCTGCACTCCACCCTGCATCCAAACAGACATACAGACCCAACACCAGAAGAACATAACATTCCTCAACATTTTGTAGCGCAAAAATATTATTGTTGATGATATTATAGTTAAATGGAGTCAAATGGAGTTTTTGCTACGATATTATAGTTACACACATTCTGGAAGGCAGTCTATCATAAAACTTGGATATCATGGTTTGCAATTGTAGCCTTTCTGGTATCTTTGGTATATAGGCCTATAGGTTCCTGGTTTGAATTCTCAGGCAGCAGTATCTGTACCATTTAACACATAATTCAATTACGTTTAAATCAGTTACGATTTTCTACCAGTTATAACAGGTGTATTTCCCAGCAGTATAATCTAGTATGAGTCAATATGAAGTGATATTATATAACATTGCTCACACAATCATTTTACAAACATGGAATAGAAAGCATATAGGCATGTACTATACTTATAGTATATACTATACATAATGAGCTGACAAAAGAAAGTTGTTTTTTTTTTTGACTAACTTCAGCAAATTGTTCTTTCTCACATGCACTCCCTCTAAAAAGGTTGGATGATATAAAAGAATAGCAAACTACAGGAAAGTGTGATCAATAGCTCTTCCACAATTATTGACCAATCAGAATGGAGTACCTAGAAGACTATGACTGATTCTTTTGATGAGCAATTCATTCTCAGTCACATGGAAGGGGGGTAATGGGGACAATTTTTTCTACAAATCACTCTCTTTTTTTTGGGGGGGGGGAGGGACATGGCCATGGTCACTCCAGCAAAGTAAAACAAATTTCTTTATTGTTTTTTGTTGTCTATTATTGATTTACCACAGTGAGAAAAAGATGACTGGTTGAACTTCATCAAGGATCTGCTCAGTCAGTCCTTCGGCTAGAAGGTCAACGAACTGTTCCGAGCTGCCCCACCGACAGTACCTGTTTGGATCGTACTCCCATCTTACATCGGCCTTGAGCTCTTCGGGCATTGAGGAGGCTTCAGTCCTACCCCCATATCTCCTCCATCCGCCGACTTTTTGAGGGCAGGGGCAACAGAAAGCATAGAGGCACATCATGAAAAGTAATATCTCTAGATAATAAACGAGTAAGATCTCACGTGCTAAGTCCCTCAAATTACATCGATTGCCTTGCCTCTATTCCCAAATTTCTTCAGAATTTCCCTTCTACATCCGTCCCGGTTTGAACACAAATATTTCTTTAAACATTTTTTTACAAACGATCATGTAGCCTGAATGTATTTTGAAATAATGTTATTGAAAATGCAGTCATACCTCACACGCTCCCAGTGATTATATATATTATTATATGATTTTCCTTCAAAAAATTTTCAGATAAAAACAGGCCATATTTAATGTTGTATTTACCATTGCTGTTGTAGGTGTGGAGGAGATTTCTGCTAAAAGGGTGTTCTGTCTTCCCAACTCTTGGTAGCCCTTTGTGTACGGGGGTATACTGGAGTCTGTTACTGAGACTGACAACATTCAGCTGATATCTCTCTTCCTCCCTTAATGAAGAGACATTCTGGTCTGGGGGATCCTTCCTCTGTCCCCGGAGAAGAGAGCCGGACTCCGGAGTAGTTCGTTTGGTAACTTTATGTTTGCTGCTGGCTGTGGTCGCTTTGGAAGTGGTAGCCCTTTTCTTCCTGGCTTTACCCATGACAAATTGATAATCTTGCCATACAGACAAACGGGAGAAAGCTAGCTCAAAAAAAAAAAAAAAAAAAAAAAGAACAGGGAAAAACCGAGGAAAAAATCGGGGAACAAATTACAATATCCATGAATTTCCAAATGTTCCGTCCTTATATATAATTCTTCCATGTAAGCCGGGGGGGGGGGGGGGGGGGGGGTTACGTACCATTGACCTTGGACCCCCTTCCCGGTCCTTCAGCACCCTTCCCCGTCCTTCAGCACCCTTCCCCCCCCCCCCCCCCCCCCCACAACCACCACCACCACTGACCCCACCCTGAAAAACGTTCCGCGGTCCCTGTACCACGTATATAGAAGGAAAATATAAACCATTTAATCATAAAGTAACGCACATAAATGACTTAGTTGCCGGCTTGTTGAACATTATGCCTGCATGAGGAAATTTCTGCCCTTTTTTCTTTTATAACTTCACCCTTTTGTTAACAATTCAAGGCCTGGTGTATCGCTAGACTATTTGGTTAATTAGATGAGCATCGTGTATTATTAGAATGAAAATATTAAAGTATTATGATGGACCACCATTACAAGTATTGTTTTCTTAATAACATTGCGACATGTGCATGTAATGCAAAGTGGCTGTTCTTTTCTTCATAGCTTTACCCATTAAGAGGGAATTATCCAGCAATGATACTTAGTTTTAAAAATGCAGTAGACTAAAAGGTTTCATCTATAAAGTTATTGAGGTTAAAATGAAGTATCGGGTTCCTTACTCCGAATTTTCGGACTAACTTGCCCTCGGAATAATGAACCATATAGTTAATTTTCGGACTATATACTTAACGTTCTAAATAATTACAGAATAACATTTTATTTTTGAACATTCGGAATAAAGAACCTTATTAGGTTCATATTCGCACTAACGAATTAGGCTTCGGAATAACGCACTCTCGGAATGACGCCACTAATATTCGGATCACAACAAATCCCATTTTGATTTCATACTACATAACAAATATCTATACAGGTATACAGAATTTGTGTGTTTTGAAATAACAAACCTTTTTATTTGCGAACATATTACCCGAATCACTTAACTGACTTTCTTTCTCTTGATACATGACGACCATGCTAGATGTAGTTATTCTGCCGTACAGTTATTAATCAGCTGTAAAATTTATCATTTTGTTTTGCCTAGCTGTTTTGCCTAGCTAGGTCACACCAAAATGTTTTCCTCTCGATGGCAATTTCGATTTCGATATTTGAAAAACACGCGTTTCCCATGCGTTTCTATAGGCCTACTCTTTTAATTGGAGCGGGGGCGTCTTAGCTCGCAGTATTATGCGACATCGAAAGACCATAAAAGAGAACTCGCAGCTACAGACCCTATCGAACAGACAACCAATGACATATTTCGACGCCTTCTAGATAGTAGGCCCTATAGTTGCGGTTCAATACCAGTTCGATGTGAGGAAACGAAGATGAAAGAAGCGGGAAATACGAAATTTTTAACGCGTCCAAATTTTTCTCGGGCCTTCGCATTGTCAATCCATCCCCCCCCCCCCTTCCAAAATGCATGGGAAACACAACGTAGCGACTTCGACACTCGCTTACACGCAGATTGATGTACATAAACGAATACATTACAGTGCTCGTTTCTCCAGGTTTCACATCAAAATGTTAACATGAGTCAGCATATTGATGTATAACAGAGCTAGTACTAGTACATTTCATGTAATAGCAAAAGTCACTCACAATTCGTCGCAGAATCAAAACAGTAAACGGTGGGAAAAGATCGTGGGCGCTAAAGCATTGTCGTATGTCGTATATCCACGATTACTCCACAGGTATCATATTGTATTATTATGTGCGCGTGCATATAGCACATAAGGTGGTATCAAAGTCCAATTCGAGAATTACCCGAATTGCTTGTCACATAGTGTAATATACTACAACGTATAGTCTGCTGTGATACAGTGACACACGTCAGTTCTATTTGACAAATATTTCTACACCAAAATATGATTAAGTCGGCAGACATTCGTGCTTGTATAGGAATGAAAGAGTCTAAAACGTTCTTGTCTTTCAGTGCCCCAAATCGCAAAATCACCCTTTGTCTTGATCGACGTGTGTGTGTTTGTGTGTTTATGTGTATGATTTGGCTGAAACATGATGTTCCGTGTACCTACGGGAACAGTTATGACGGTAAAGTGCCTTTATAGCAACTGCACAATTATATTGAAAGATGTAATGACCATAGCAAAATCTCCACATGTTTTATGGAGAAACTATTTACGAGTAAATAAACTATTTATGTGATATGGGATTGACAGATGCCTGGACTTTGTGATATTAATATTATCATTATATCTTCCTATGCATCGGTCACATTCCACAGGCAGGAGCATGTGTATGCATTAAAAATGTTAATCGTAGTATAGATGCGAAGTTGTGTAGAATTGTAGTATCCGTACTCTCTAAAAAAATCGAGTGAAAATATTCACTCTTGAAGGAATGAATACAAAAAAGAGTGAATTTAGAGTGAAATTGGAGTGAATTTTGAGTGAAAATGTTCATTTTCACTTATTTTGGAGTGACCTCAGGGATCACTCGAAGATTTTGTAGTGATCCTTGATATCACTCTAAAACGAGTGAAAATGAACATTTTCACTCAAAATTCACTCCAATTTCACTCCAAATTCAGTCTTTTCTGTATTCACTCCTTCAAGAGTTAATATTTTCACCCGTTTTTTTTTTTTTTTTAGAGACGTAATTCAAAGTATTATATTACATTGAATTTCTAACATACAATATAATGTATTATGACATATACGGGATCTCGAAGAAAATTTGGGTAAGTATATATACGTGGAGATTTTATACTTGATATTAGCTCCACATTGCCAAAGCGTGGCCGTTTTAGCCATATTTATTTTTGACGACATGAGAGGAGGTCAATTTTTTAACCCAGCCCCCTCCTCCCCCACCCTCGCTGTTATAGCTCATTGAACCCAAACGTAGCAAGGAAAGTGATAGAGGTATATTTGGAAGTGTATACAGTTATAAATGCAATCAAAAGAAAAGAGGCGACAGGATTGTATTATTAAAACCCAAAACATTTTGGGTGTTTTTATTCGTTTGTTTGCATGTTAGTTGGGGGAGGCAAAATTGTCAGCATGTCTAAATATGTCATCTCTTTCCATATAGTTGACGTATTAATGATTGCACACCTCAACTTATATATTCATCAAATTTCTATGTCCTAATAAGGTATATGTCAAATATGCGAGTATATAACATGTGAACAATACACCGAGCCTCTCGCAGACTGTCTGTTCACTCCGATTTCTATAAGGGAGTCAGGTGAACTAGGACATCTATAGAGCAGTGCTGGTTAGAGATTCTAGACAAAAAGATCCATTACATCACGTGGTCAAAAACATTTGACCACCTGTGTAAACCAAAAGATTGGACTACGTGTGTGAACAAAAACATTTATTGGATCATGAACATTGCAGAGGTATGAGTAAACAAAACATTGTTGATCATGTGAACAAGACAATGTAGGCCCTATAATTACTTTTGTTTGAATGAAACATCTGGTCATTTTCTTTATTTAGAAACTATACAGGGTTGTGTCGCAACTGCGTAAATGTATAAAAGGTAACATTTTCAATTTGACTTTTTTTTTTCAATTTCGGCTGAATTTTCCATCAAGGCATATTTCTATCAAGACACCACTGACTGGTGCAGGGAAAAGAGTCCCTGAATTTCTTCTATCTCACACCTCAATATCATCATCACTGACACACAACGGGGATGATGCGGGGGAGAGTAATGGGAGTGAAGTGGGACTCGTCATGAATGAACTGGTGCAAGAAGGGGGTGATTTGAAGCTGGAGGATGGTGTTGAAGATTAAAGTTTGGCCATTTTGCCTGCTGGTGAGGATACATTCTCGCTGCGGAGCAAGGGTCATTTTGGAGGGGTCATCCCGCTAGACCGACACCCACGAGTCATACAGCACACGAGTTCGACATTAAAAACAGGGTCCTCATACAATCTCTTTGTCATACATCTCACGAGTCATATACAGCCCATGAGTTCGACACCAGGCAAATACAGCCCATGAGTTCGACACTCGGTAAAAACAGCCCACGAGTTCGACAGATACAACACAGGGCTTAATGTGTCGGTTTCGTGGGCCTTGTTAGCTTAGTGTCGAACTAATGGGCTGTATGACTCGTGAGCTGGGACCTATAACTCATGGGCTGTATGACTCGTGGGCTGTATGACTCGTGCAGTGGGTGTCGGTCTCGTGACGTGCACCCATTTTGGAAGCGTTCAAACATTGGCTTTCATTGCGTTCGCTGAACTATCCCCAAATGTTTTAAGACTATGATCAGAGACCGTGTCTTACGATGGAAACCGTGCAAGAAAGAGATATACATTTGCGGTGAGGATCGAGTGGAGGGATTTGGTCGATCAGCAAATTGATAAGAAGATGACACAGACTGAACACGAAAGAAGACGAAAACTTTTCGTCCTGTTTTTTTTTCGCCTTTTTGAAAAGCGATTCGCGAAGAGGAAATGAAACTTGCTTTATCCCTTGGCCCGCTCTTCCAAGTAATCCATAAAACCAAGCCTGATAAATAGCAATGAACATAGATGTACTTTACAGCGAAGTGTGTCTGAATTTTGAGGGGTTTTTATATATGTATATAGGGGCCCTAACATTCTCTTTATTTTATACAGAGAAAGAGATGAAAGGGCTAGAAGAAGAAGAAGATAGAAGAAGAAGTAGAAGAAGAAGAAGAAATGGAAAATGAGACTCGAAAGAACTTAGTGACTGATGCCCAACGGAAAGCCGAGAACTTTTTGGTTGTTGTTGTTTTTGTTTTGTTTTTGTTTTTGTTGTTGTTGTTGTTGTTGTTTTGTTTTGTTTTGTTTTGTTTTGTTTTGTTTTGTTTTGTTTTGTTTTGTGTGTGTGTGTGTGTTTTTTTTTTTAGTCTTTCATCTTCTAGCAATGGTATGTTACGAAGGTTGTATCGAAGATTAACCCAGCCTGACGGATCATGCCTGTTGTATTTGGTTGGGGATTTGAATGCGAATTTGGACGATTGCGAGAAATATTAAAACAGCAGGCTGCAATAAGATTGTCAACGAGCAAAGAGAGATCACTGTATAAACTTAAAACCAAACTAAAATGAAAAGAGTTTGCGTTTTATTGAGGAATGTGCAACGTAGTGCCTCACGCCCGCCTTTTTTTTTTTCTCTCTCTCTTTTTCTTTTTTTCAACGGACTACCTTGGAATCGTCTTGGAAAATCAACCTTGGGTTTGATGACTTGTCTTTATGAGACTGGAAATGTCGACGGTGTTCCGGAGATGGAGAATGTCATGTCCGCCGTGTATGAACACTCTGTTTTCGACTGTCAATTAAAATTTCTCTAAATGTGAAATAGTAGTTTGCTTGTAAATAGATATGGAATGAATGAACTTGTTTTGCCGTATGAAAATAAATGTCGAAATGGAAATTAATATCAGCTTTAATGAGTTTTTTGTTTAATTGTCTGTCATAAAGCGGGTGAATGGAAATGACACGTCTATGTCAAAATATTATGTTTATGTCACATGTGTAGAATATCAAATGGCTGAAAATGTCGAGTCCATTATTCTTACATCTTTTCATACAACACATTTAGCTTCATCAAAATAATATAATTTCGTTATGGCCTTCGTTTTGAGGCACTTTAATCATTCAGTGTAAAAAGTAACCAAGAATGAAGTCGTATAAGCAACAGAGCAGAAAATTAAGAAGTTCCGATCTATTCATTATCACTCAGTCCTCAATAATTATTAGAACCGATTGCGGGCGACGACTCTCGTAAATCTGTGGTGTGACCATAGATCTCTATGGGTGTGACCGAGACCTCCCTGCCATTGGGAGGAACTTGAAGAGCGCCAGCAGCGCATCAATCAATCTGAAGAAATGGCGGCGACCATGAGTTGGACGAGTTTCGCCGGCGGTAGTGCTTCTTCGCCTAAAAACAGTGATGAATTGAGCACTCTCAAGGTTTATATGCTTTAGAACAATTTATCGCATGCTGTGCTGAATCGGAGAATTAACATTAATCTTTGTTTTATATGTAGATAATTAAAAGTCATGTTAGGTCAACGTAAAGGAACGTTAGAGCAAGCCATTAATTTACTTAGTCCCAAACGTTTTGTTTGAGGTAGTATTGCTAATTAACGATAACTGCAACTTTCCCACGAGTCACACTGTCGTGACGCGGTCTTGATAAACTGGAAATTAGAATCTAGAAATGAATCTAATTTTACCTAGCTAGTTTCAACGTTCTGTTTGCATCAACATAGCTTCTTCCTATGTTGGTATCACTATCTAGACAGTTCATGATAATTCACTTAAAAAATTTGTGAAGGGTGCCAGATATTAAATTTGCACTTCTAACATAGTGTTACATAGTGTTAACCCCGGGTGCTCCTTGTTCACGGTTAGAGTACTGTTGCGTTTGGTGTTCGGGCTGTGTTTCGCAGTTTACATTATCATTTGCACTTCTATTCTGCTGTCTAACGTTATAATTAATGATTAGCTAAATTTATCTATAGGCCTAATCTAAATTTACCTGTTTGAGGAATGTAAACTTTTACATGTGGACCTCTACATCATGTGTAAAGACAAGTTTAGGGTGCTAATTGGCTTTCACATCCATGTAAATATCTCAAATTCTGGTCACTCAAATTGCACTAAAATTACAAGATAAGAACTCGCGTAAATTTTAAACAAATCAGTCCCCAGGAAGTGTTATCAATGTTGACTTTCATGTTGCATGTTGTCGCACAAAACAACTCGCTCTTCGCAAGCTGTCACGGCATAGGCCTATGATGCCTGTATAATCTGAAACTGAATTTGGCCATCGTATATTACGCTACAGATCTTTCAACTAACTGGGTTACTACAATTTCGGGAGCAAAAAATCTATGTTCAAATGATTTATTTATTGCAAGTTGATGAAGTCGGATAAGATGTGCAGTTCCTAGATCGCAAAAGACCACAGACAGACAGACACAAGCATGCATTTCTCAATCACCAACTTCTTTCAGCTTGGTTCCCCAGTACAATAATTGCACAGGTTTAGCTCCTGCACCACATTAAGCCCACATTCGCATAATTAGACAGCTAACTTCAGTTCTACACGTGTAGATTGTGCAGGCAGCACAAAGAGTGAGTTTGTTTTGAGCGAGGTACCATACTTGCTGAACGGGCGAATGAACTTTGTCTTCAGTCCCAGGTCCAGTCGTACTGCTCAACAATATTTCCTGTCAAAACGAGATGTTTGGAGTTGGAAAGTCTCATCAAACGTACATCCAGCAAGGTAAGAGTTATCTTCATAGACTGCAGACCTCTCGGTTCTGTCTGTAAAGATGTTTCATAAAAGTTTGTCGGTTCTGTGGTGCCTGTAATATTTGAAGGGAAAGTTATTATGAATCAAAGCAATCTACTGATGAAATTTTGAGGAAGACTTAAATGAAAGATCTGCATTGTTTGTTTGCTTGGGGTGAAACATTGACATTGATATTGATGCTTTCTGACAACCAATATGATTCAGATTCTTGCTATTGATAAGGCAAGCATAAAGGACCTTTATGATCCTGTGGCAGTATTGTCAGTGGCAAAAATAAGAAAAATTCAAAATTTTGATATCATATTCTTGACAGGCACTTCTTCATCAATATGGCCTCATGATTAAATTACAATAATCTACATTGCAAGACAGAAAAAGTTGCTATCCTGGCATATCAATTTCAAGATTTTGATTTGTTAACAGACTCGATATTTTGATTGGCCTTTGAGACAGAATCTTTGTGAAATTGGCTACATTGATTTCACTGTATGTGAAGTCAACTGGGCAAATGAATTGTATTTGTTTAGGGTAATATATCTTGCAATGAACTCAAATTGTAGATTCACACTATACATGTGACATCTGAATATCTGATTGTTTTTCTAAGCATCCCAAAGCAATTATTTGGCAACACATGTCTGTGGTTTAATGTCTTTATGTGTGCATGTTACCATTGTACAGTGTATTTATACCACATTTCCATGCAATATTTTTTAAACAATCAATGTTCAACTGCAATAAACTACAATAAGCTCAGTTGACATGTAAAGTTAACAACAACAAAAAAGCATTTATGGATTAGAAGGCATACATTTATTCAACCTGCACCCTGCGTTTTCAACATCTAATATCACACCCTCATAGAAAACCTTATTGTCACACTATTGGCAATGGTTGGATTTCATGTCTAGGCACAGTGCTGTGCTACATTTCTTCTTGATGTCGTGTTGGGTTCTGTTTTCCAAGCTGAATCGAGATTGATATTTACTCAAAGGAAAGAGGTCAAGAATCTTACCAGTGAAACAAATAATATAGCAATAAATAAAACAAGGAGAGTAATGAAGATTTTTTTCCCCTCTGTTCTCTCGTCACTTTCTCGTGAAAGGATCTCCATGGAGTATACCCTTTGATGCTAGATGCCATCTATGGCCTGAATGGACATCAGGGATGGAATCTTCATGATCTGTCCAACTACGTCTCCCGGGAAGACTTCAAGGCCCTGCAGGACTTCCTCTCCCCCAGTGGACCGGTCTTTTCAATGGTCTACAAGCTCCAGAGTGACCAGTACCTGCGATACGAGTTCCCTGTGGACAAACTGCCTGTAAATAAATCAATGTATTCATTAATGGATGTATGCTGCATAGCATAGTTTTCATCTGCGCAAATGGCTCCAATTTCAGGATGAGTTCATCTTTGTTCCTGCTATTATAATCCATACAAATTTGTTCTTTTTGGTAATGTTGTGCTGCAATTTTGTTGTTGTTGCTGTTGTTGATATCATGGTAGAGATATAGTTCTGTAAGTTTATGGAGGGATTGGATGATGAGAATATTTAATTTAGTAGTAGATGTCTTTCTTTGCCTGATATCCCAGAGAGTCTATGCGGTCTTCAGACACAAATCTATTCTTATTCATTAATCTTTTTCAATGTATTTTTTTTTCTCTTTTGATAGATCAAAACATAATGTAAGAAAATTACAAATGAGCTTCAGTATACAATGGTTGAGTGCATAATGAAAATTGAGGTGATTGCATAATTGAGGTGAGTGCATAATGAAAATTGAGGTGATGAAAATGAAAGGTGATTATCAGATTGAAAGCATGTATACAATGTTTCAAACCAAACTCGTTGCATTATCCATGATCTGAGGAAACAAAAAATGAGGGATTCACTCATGTCCATTCAATCTCACAAAGATCACGTGAATAAACTTGTGCTGTATACATGTACTGTATATTGTGCTTACTGAAGGCTCAACACAGGTCATGATGTCGGCATCGCCGTGGCTGAATATTTTCAAAATGTCAGCCAACTCGCCCAACACTCTTGCCACATCCTTTGTGTAGCTGATACAGACTATTATAACTGACCGTGCCTATGTTTCTGATGCTGATATCTTATCTACACCAGGCACCGACAAGACAGTCTCTGATGGCAGGCATCATTCCTCCATTCTACCACGGCAAGGTTGCTTACCAGTCCCATGGAAGGGCGCCCTCTGCTGTTATGCTCAGTATCCTTTGTATTGTATATCTGCTGCCTCTATGCTATGTTGCAGAAAAATTTTGCCTAGAAAAATGAAAAAGGGCAAATCAGATGAGTTATGGATGAAGTTTGAAACAAAATGGGAGAGATATTTGAAAAAGAAAAGTTACAGTAGGGTGTCGTTAGATGCTGCATCCTGGACCAGGATACATATTGGAGTTATTGTTCTGTGATCATTATGCTTGCTTCATGAAAAATTCACATGTGCTTGTACACAAAAGAGCAAATACTGAAAGGGTTTGTTTTATTTTTTTACTTTTTTTTTAAGAAATAAAACTTCTCTGTCCTGGAGAGGAATTATGAATGAATGTAACAGCTGGACAGAGCTTGACTTGAAGCATGCACAAACATTTGAAGCTATCACAAAATGATGAGCGTATTGTATGTTGTACCGTACTTTATGTAACATGTGAAGAAATTTTACACAGACAATTAATAATTTGATAATCTTAAAAAAAAGACACAATACTCTGAATCTTTTATTCTTTATGCTTAAATTTGCTCTGATCTGTGGTATTTGATTCACTGCTCTCATTGCAAAGTAAATTTCTACTAGAGATGCACTCACCCGTAGTCAATCTTTTGCATGACCACTAAACATTAAGTTTCATTCAGAATGTTCCAGAATAGTCTTTGTTGAGGAAACACTGAGTTGTGTTAAAGCTTTGGGGGGGGGGGGGGGGGGGGGAGGGAGAAGAAAATGTATGTTTTAATCTTCACAAAAATATTACTTTTTATCCTTGACTTCTGTTGACTTTAGATGCATTTGAATACTACATGTACATATTTGCATATTTCCTTGTCAGTGACAGGGTGCACCAGGTGAGTCTTTACCATTTTTGTGTGATGCATAGGCCATAAAGTACTTAAAGAATTCCACTCTGTAACAGAGAAATCATGTATTGTGCAGCAGGTCCAAGTAGATTTACAATATTTTCTGCAGCTCTGCCTTATGTTTAGATTGTCAAAGATATGAAAGATTTTAGTGCATATACTATGCACATTACTGACATGTTTCTTTGATTCTACAACGAAAATATATATCATGTATTTTTCTCCTCAGAATTAAAGAAACAAGCCAGTAATTGGGATGTTATAGGTATGATATGAGTACAATGCAGGTACATATACATGTTAGTATTAGGGTTCTTATGAGATAGTATAGAATTTGAGCATTGACTCAGTAATATCTTAGAGGTTTGAAAGATAGGGATTTAAAAAAAAAGAAAGAGACAAATTAAGGTATGCATGGGACAAATTTGGTTCATTTAAAATTATGGAAGCTGGACAATTTAAACACGTCACAAATCTAATTAAAAGGTAGCTTAGGCAATATACCTATTTTTGAAAAATTAATTTACTCTTTCAATTCACATACTCTAAGACAAATAACATTTTTCTTCTGCAGTCTATGAATACCTGGGCTCAACCCCAGGACTGTTTCTACCCAGTGCTGCTGGACCAGTACCTGTCCTACTTCCTGCGCAGCGATGGCCGCTCCATACCCCCGGTCCCCATCACGACCAGCACCCCTAGCCCCAATGCTAGCCATCTATCACCCTACAGGTGAGTACTCCTCCCAGTTGTTCGATGCCTTTAAAGCCTTTACCTGTCCATATTACCTACATAAACTCGTTGAAGACTAGTCCCGAGTATACTTTGGCAGGTCTCTATGGGAAATGTATGTTATTGTGAAATCAGCCTGTCCTCAATGGGTAAATGGACATGAGTTACCAGTCTGTGTTTTTTTCAATAGCATTTGACCAAGTGTAACCACACAAAGTCTGTATGCTGTTCAAAGATTACATGGTCCATTTTGACAGACTTTTGGTCTTTGATCATTGGTGCTAATCAGTATCAAAAGTAAGACAGCTGATATGAGCATCTGCTCACATTCACAGTGGGGGTAAAGAAGGTGAATCAATGTACCCTTACATTGGATTTGATAGTAGGAGCACTCTTTGACTTAATTTGTCATAGTCACATGAAGAGGATCATCAAATATGAAAACAGTATTGTTTTGTTTGTTCATGGTGCCTGCTCTGTTGTCTAAGTAAAATAATGCTCAAAGTACCTGACCTGATAGGGGAATTTCTAATTTTTGTGTTAAGGTTGGAATCACTTGTTGGCTTTTATCTTCTGAAAGGTTTTTCATGAGTTCAGTATTGCATCTTGACTCAAAGAGTAGCGAGGTAAATGTCTATGTAGACTTGCTGCTCTTTGCCAACCTTTGATTTAAATGTGGTATCGTTCACCAAATCAGTCAATGATCATAGTGCTTTTTCACTCCCAGGAATTCCCCCAGCAGTGGTTGCTACTGGCAACATAGATTGATTGTAAGGGCTGTGGAACAGTTTTTTTTTTTTTTTTTTTTTTTTAATTTTCATTGTTATTTTTGTTTAATTTTTTTGAGGAGGGATAGTGTTTTTCATGGATGGGGGTAATGTTTCACTTTGGGACAAGGAGCAATGCTCCCCCTTTGATTGGAGGAATCTTCAACAATTCATGAAGCATGCCTGTTGTACTACTCCTGTAATATGATTCTATCATACGCTGCAAGTAATCTTCCCAGAGTGTTGTCTGCTAAGATATGATATCTCAAATCACATTTATTTAGAAGTTGACATTTGAAACATGACATTTATCCTGTGCACATATTACATAAAATTGCTTTGCAATCCTTCTGCAGTATACACTTTTTAAAAAGCTTAAGTTGCAGTGTTACAAAAATGCTTCAGACCCTTGTGTGATTACCCCAATCACTGAACCCCTTGTATTAAAAATCATATTCATTTTTGTGATATTAAAACATACAAAGTAAAATGGTGTGAAGGATTATGATGTGGGGAAATTATGAAGTTTATGATAAAAGGAAAGTTTTATGGGATGTCTTCGTTCTGTACTCCCTCTCTTAAATATGACTTTGTGTGTGTGTGTGTCGGTGAGTATGTGGTTTATTCTTTCAAAATCTTAAGTTCACTTTGAAAAAATTATTAGTATGTTAATTATGCTTAAGTTAGGTCAACTCAAGCTAGCTGTGGTCAGTTTATTTTTACTTGTTGCAGAAAGAAAAACCTTGCTCATGAAGTAGACAGGTTAAAGGGACTGTACAGTACTGGTTGAGGTGGGGATTCATGTTTTCAATATTCAATGTTTATTTGATGAAAATTGGTTTTCAAATGGCTGAGATATCCAAAAAAGTGATAATGATAAAAGGCGACAGGCCACGCCTTTTATTAGGATCTCTTTGTTTCACCTTGTTTATGGATATCTCAGCCATTTGAAAACTGATTTTCATCGAATAAACTTTTGATACCACTTAAAACTGCATGCTCTTTGACATCTCATAGAGTGGTTTCTGAGTATCTCGCAAAACGTTAAAAGCTAAATCCTCACCTCGACCAGAACTGTACACACCCTTTAAGATGGCATGCAGATCAACACGTAATAAAAAGGAGTACAAATGTATAGACACTGGAAGATGAGGCTGTTACTGAAAACATTGGTGTGTCAAGTAAAATATAAGGTTTTTCAGTAACTCTCCTGATTCAGTAACATGAAGATATTGTTTGGCTGATAATTCAAATCCCTTCTGAGCTGCTCACATTGTGTGATGAAGAGATGTATTTTGAATCTCTGAAGAGGTTGAGTGTTCTGTTGTTTTATCCTCTTTTTTAATGGCATTTTGTAGAAAGGAGTGTGTTTTCTTGATGATTGATATAGGACATAGATGTGGATGCTGAAATTAAGCATGGATTGTGATTGTGTAATTTGCAGGCTTGAAGTCTTAAAAACCAGGTACAGATTGTTTCCTTTTGAAAATAAATGTGTAAAAAAAGAAAGAAAAAAAAAGATAGATAAGTGGCACAAATCTTGAAAATGAATTCCTTGACTAGATTTAATAGACCCATCGTCATAAAACGACATTTTCTTAATTTGTAATTTGTAAGTGAATTTAATAAGTGTAAATTTACATACCAAGGTTCATAGTCTGTAAATGATGAATTGGTCATTATCATTGGTAACATGATGAACATTTGATATGATTTCATTAAACTTGGTATTTCTTGCAGCATGACATGTCACAGGAAGTGTAGTACAGTCAGCATAGACGATCGTCAGAGTACATGGGTTTGATGCGTTATTTACACCAAGGTTCACCAGTCATAATAATTTGACATCCATTAGGTTTAAAAGGTGTAATGATGCATTTTGGGGATTTTGTTTGTGTTCTTCGAGGCTGCACATGTACCATGCATTCTTATTTTGTTAAATCCTGCAAGATGCTATCATATCACACTCGTTGAACGTAATTACTTTTACAGTTATTGTGGTATATTATATGGGGTAGTCAATTACCAGTCAGCTATTGGATAACCATGACCGGATTATAGTGGACCATTTGTAATTTTCCCGTAGGTAGAACATTTCATAAATCATTAATGCTGGGAGAGCATTATCAAGTATTAACAAATGGCAAACATCAGGAACAGCACATGATAAAATTTGAGCTCCCAATTAATAGGTACAATGTATGCACTGTGTGCAAAGACACTGAAGGTGTGTTTAGTAGTGCCTAGCCAGCTAATTGGCGTGCTGTGGTCTTCTTGTTGATGCTGCAAAAACCACCATGAAAAATTCAAGTTAAAGATCTGTGTTACTCTAAAATTCTTTGACTAACCCATACGATATAACATACAGTATGGTGACTTTTGTTGTTGAGAACAAGCACACAAAAAGTTCTTACCTCCGGGTTTGAAATGCTATTTTGGGAGTCAAAAATCCCTGGACTTCATCTTTGTAGTCATAACTTCCCTTAATAGCTTTTCAAATCCTTTGGATGGATCATTTTGTGTCTTTAGTCCCATGTCAGACTCTGTCTGTGTAGTGTTAGCCAGCATCGCTTAAAAATCAGCTTCTCTTAAAAATCAGCTTCTCTTTTTGTCTTTTTTTTGTGTGTGTACAGTTTGTATCATAATCTTCTTGAAGTTTCTTGTTTTAATCTCTTCTAAAAAACAAAGATTCAACCATTTTCCCTTTGCAGACTTCCACAGTATGGCGTTCTGTATCACTATCTGTAAGTCATCCCAAGCAACATTCCAGTGAAAAAACATCCTTTGCTACTGCTACTAAGTGTTCCAGAATATTTGAGCTTCATGTCGTGCTTTTGTCCATGCACTTCCATCAGCCACCTTATGCTAATTTATAGGGAAATGTGTGTTCAATTGAGTCAAAGATATACTGAAGTCCACCACTTAATATGGTGTCCCAGAGAGAATGTTTTAGAAGTATTCACAAAACATATGAAAGCAGAATTTTGTCAGCAATTGTGAAAGGAGCGGATTACAGTATTTTTGAATGGTGTCTTAAACTTTGAACAGAAAACCGTCAATCCAGTCCATCTGTTTATTACATTACAGTGAGTCTACCCTAAAACAAGATTGTAATTGAATTCAGACAGATGAATTATATTCTCATTTTCTTTGAATGATTAATGCAGCTTCAGAGAGAAAGAGCAATTTGAGAGAAATATCTGTGGCAACATCTTTGGTTAGTTGTCCTCCTATACCATGGGAATTGCCGATAGATTGAAGAAGATTCTAAAAACATATCACCATAGTACAAATGTCTAAGCACAAGGATGATTTTAGTCATTTAATCTTCTTTTTTTTTAATTGTCATCAAATAATAGATGGCATAAAAAAAAGAAAGAGCTAGTAATGATTCCACACATTTCCCTATAATAACTTGGGTTCCATGGACTCTAGATTTCACATTTCACGCTTTGATTTGGTTTGCAAATCCCACTAGATGCTCATTCTTGCTATTCTAACACTACCTTCAGTGTGGCAAGTTGAGTTCGTGTTTTGTAACATCTGCAGTTTGTAATATTGCACCTTGGTGTTTTACTTTGTTTATCATGGCTTGGAGCTATTAACTGCAAAAATCAACTGTCCACAGGATTTTCTTATTTTCTGTTTTTGTTTTTTTTATTTTAATTCAGTCATTCAGATTCACTTTCATATATATGGTATTCATGCACACATTTTTTGTTGTTCAGTTCTGCATTTCATTTGATACTTGTTTGGACTTTGCACATATAATTTGTAACCTCTGTTCTACCCATACAGTATGTTCACCTGCTTTGTCAATGTGCATGTGCATTCAAATTTGTGAATCATGCAATTTGTATTTGTTTTGCTATTTTTGTTTAGTATTTTCACAAGAGATGAATGCTGAGAACCTTAATAGGTTGTCTATATTAAACCAGTGATGTCCAGAATTTTCATATGTATCTGAAGGAAGCTTAGATTACATTCAGTAGGTTAGCATGATCCTATTCAGGTATTTGACTTCTCATTTGAGGTGCACCAGAACAATCAGGGATATGCAAAAGGTTATGAAAATTGTTAACAATGTTCTGACATACTTCTAAGAACCTCTTGGTGCCTGCATGGAAGTGGGGATACTGTGCTGTTTTTTAATAATTAGGCTACAGTAACGAAGTGCTCCTGTGGGGATTTAAGGTCGCAGGTGAGAAAGAAGTGGTCAAGTCAAGTGGTCTTTTGCAGTGTGAGAAGTTGTCCCCACATTTTCACTGGATTTAGATTAATATAATCCTCAGATTTGAGATGTTAGGAAGAAAGGGAGGGGGTGAGAATGGGGAGCAGCTGGCACAAAGAAGCAGGAAGTTGGACAGATCTGCATCAGTTTGAATTGGTTCATCAGATACACGTACCCTCTGTCTTCACAATGAAGCCCTTGATACCTGCCCCAGCAAACACCATCCCCCCCCCCCCCCCGCCAAAAAAAAAAAAAAAAAAAAAAATGTGAATATTTGTCAATGTAATCCACATCATGGCTATAAAAGATGTTTGTGCTCCTGCTATAAACAGTGGCTGCAGGTTTAGTGATACATTGTTTAGTGATGCATTGTGTAGTGTTTGCATTCAGCCAGTTCTTCATTTTGCCTTTTGCCTCATCACTGTCCCCATTCAGTCCTGCTCCCACCCCTTCATTTGCATGTCATCACCAGCATTTGTGACTCGTCAGACAAGTATGTGCTGCCGCCCCTGCGCACATTTTCATGTTCACACCCATATTCATACCCAATGCAAATAAAGAAATGAAATATTTCAGTAGTTTCATCAGTGTTTTAGTCTAGAAGCAAGCTAAGACTACAGTATATATATGCAGAAGAAGGAAGAGAAGATAGTGCATTGGTCAGGAAGCAGGGAGCTCCCTGAAAAATTCAGTAATTCTTCATTAGATATTAAAGTGATGGTATAGTTTTGGTTGTGATCCGAATAAGAGGTGGAACCCAGCTTTTATTCCGACCACTTTGTTTGTTTTTTTGATATCTCAGCCATTTCAAACCACTTAAAAGATATGAAAGAGCGTACAATTCTATTAAAGAGGAATTCCAAGTTTATTTCGATGAATATTGGTCTTGAAATGGCCGAGATATCCAAAACCAAAATGGTCCTAATAAGAGATAGGACCCACTTTTTATTAGGACCACAACCAAAACTATACCGTCCCTTTAAACAAATGAGTATGAATGCCTCTCTGATTTTGGAATTAGTACTATTGCCAGTTAGCATGCACATAATGCACAAGTATTGGATATCCCCTCCCAGATGGCTCGAGTGAATGCTGGCAGCCCCGACAATGCATGTGTTTTCTCATAGTTTTAACTGCCAGCCAAACTTTGAAACACCCCTTTCTGTTTTGTTTTCTTACATGTATCTTCAGGCAGTGATTGTACATTTTTTTTTTAGTGTATATTGCTGCAGATGCATGTGTTATCAAGGTAGAAATATTCATATGTTAGTGGGCTCACTCCAGTGCTAGCAAAAGTTTAGATGTATATATTGGGAACTTAAATGCATGTGTGCTGCACAAGACAAATTTTAGTTCACATACTTGCCAGTTTTTGGCATTGAAAGTTGGTATTGTTTCTGAAAAGTTGAAACTCCAATGATTTTAGTACCTTTTTATTCACTGTGTTACATGTTTTCCTGTTTTAAAACCTAAGTTGGTAAACTGTTCTCTCTTTGGTCTGTTACTTTTTAGTAAGAAATTAATGTTTAGTACCCTCTCTGATGCAGACAAAATTGCAACAAATTTGTTGGTTCATGCAATATGGTCTTGGCTCAGGCAGTATATTTGTATATTATTTGCCCCAGAAGACCATTAGATGTGTGATGTCATAATGGTTGGCACAGTGTACACTACAGTTTTCCCCACACTTTTCACTGATGAGATTATATTGCACATGTACAGATGTATGTATACACACAAACACATACATGCACTGTTGCCATGTTTTTACAGTGGATATGAAGGCCAAGTATTCTACCAATACACAGTTCTCAACATTAATGTACTCCAAGCTTGGTATGCCTACATACACTGTATATTACACCATTCATCCCTATAACCTTTTAAAGATGCAATTTATGTATGTATGTATGATGGTTAACATGCAGTAAAGCATGTAGAAACTGTATATGTACTTGCTTGTCACAGACCATGGTGGAAGAATGTACAATTGTAATACCACATCATTCAAATTATACACACAGACATTTTCGTATTATTTGATGTATCAACATGTTGTAATATACTGCACATGCATTTCTACACTTTCACTATATGTAAATTAGATGTTTCACTACTACACTGTACTACTACTCCTACTACTTCTACTCTCATGACTACTATTACAAGATAAACGATAGAGTGGATTTGATTTTGCACTTTTTATGTTATGATCTGATAACCATCTGATGCATGTGATATCATGCCATGCTAAGTATTGTGCATTATGGCATGTGCAACGTAAAATGCCTGGATTTTTTTTTTATGAATTACTGGTAGTTTATAGCTTACAATTCATTTCTGGGAATATCTGTTCTAATGACAACAATAAAGACAACAAAACTGAAAACTGTGAGTTTAATTTAACCATGCATGTGGTCAGGTGAGTGATATGAATATTACATTTGGAACATGAAAAGGCATGGTTTGTGAAATGTCAGTCTTGTGCATATTTTAGTTATTTCCTGAAATGCTACTTTACTGCCAGAAAATAGGGATGTGTGATGAATTCACTTGATGCATGGATTTTGGTTCTGTTTTGGATTTATTTTGTTTTGTTTTCCCATGTGTCAGTTTGATATATGAGCATTTGAAGAAGGAAAGATATTGTGGTTTATTAAAAAAAAAAAAAAAAAAAAAAAAATCCCACTGCTATAGAGCGAGTATTGCTAAATAACAAAAAGGGAGCACTGGTATGTTTACCAAAATGAGTGAATTGGTCTTAGGTATAAAGGCTTGACATTTCAGTACATGTTATGTTTCTCTCTCTCATGTGTTTTGCTGGGAGTTTTACCAACCCTGTAGAATTGACTTTCCAGCAACACCTCCTCCTGGTACTTACTCAGCACATGTACATACGAGTCACTGATTGAGCTTTGGACACATCCTTTCACTAGAACCAAGAAAATTGCCTCTTTTTGCAAACTCTGGTCACATTTAGGTATAAAAGTAATGCCGTCTCAGTTGCCTGCAGTATGGTGAAGGGAACAGATTAAAAAAAAACAAGAATATGGTTTCTCCATTACCACTATTTTCTTTCCTTTGTATTGCTCCATGATTTTCAGACATACAAATACCACTGCACCCCATCACCATCATCACGACCCCATGCATCATGGGGACTCCAGCTTTGGTCTGCACTCCCAGTCCCCACACCCCTACCACCACTTCCACCACCACCAGCACCACCACCTGCGGTCAAGCCTGGGACCAAGTCCCGGCGGTGGGGACGGCATGGCTGGTGGCAGCTCACACAGCCTCGGCTTCCAGCAGTCCATCCAGGACGACCCGCTGGGCGAGACCTGGCGCTCCGAGGTGCTGGTCCAGGCCCTGACGGAGTTCTGGCTCAACCAGAACTCGCTGAAGATGTTAACAGAGAAGAGCTTTCTGGCCCAGGTCAAGGTAGTACAAAATACTTTTATCTTTTAAAGACTTATATCGTTGGAGGATGCTAATTCCAAATTCTTGGTATGGTGTAAATGGCTTTTTGTTTTTTCATGTAATAAACTTCTCTTTTTCTGTCTTACTAAATCCTGGTTTTCTCATATGTGTGGCGCTCCGACAAAATGAGTCATAAGTCGCACGGGGAGTTTTCCCGTAATGAGCCGAAAATGAAGGGGAAGCACTGCTCGGGTCAAAAATTTTTTATGACGGATTTTGATTCCTTGATGTTTTATCTATTTGTACAGAAAATTTCAGCGTGTAAAAATGAGTACAAGTGTCCCAAATCACAGTTTTTCTGAGACAATTTTTTTCGGTTACATTTTTTTCGAACGCTCGCCTTTGCGTTGCGTTTCGCACCTATTGTTCTTGCCCGATCGCGACTCCGCCTCCGTTGCTAGGGCGTATGCTAATGAAGCATTGCTCTTGACCCCATTGAAGACAAAACAAAGCATGGTGCGCGCGGCGGCGTCGGCGGCCAAGCGGCGAGGGCTTTAGAATTGCGCAATAATAGTGAGCTGACCCAGGCTATCGATTGCATGACCAGCGAGTTTCGTTTGATACATGCACCACATTTCATGAAGTGGTGATTGATGTGACGCACAAATCGCACTGAAAAAAAAAAACATAATTCCAACGAACGATCACGCAAAATTTATGATACTTTATCAATGAGCTAATACACGTCTGATTAACATATCGAACTTGAAACCTCTTTATGCGTGTGTGTACTTTTACAACGGTTATTGGCCTCATTAATGAATTCATTCAAATGATCATAAATTTCGTTCCCTGGTATGTGACTTGCTGTTTAAAGTTCATCTTTGGAGATAAAGTAGGGCCTAAGTTGTCAATTATTCTCGTTTTTATAAACTCGACAATTCGTGTGATAATTCGCCAAATGTATGTAATGCGTACTATTACTTCCCTGGTTAATAAAAATTATTGCCCTATTTCTTATGGTGGTTTGGGTCGTGACGGTATGGAGAGAAATCGGAAGACAAACATTATTAATGCCCAAATAGCTCGTGTTCCCTTTGGAGGACATTCTGACTCTTGTCATCTGTGTATTTTTTTTAGAAGTAGGACCTATTTGAGAAAGTGACAGAAAGCTGTGTCGCTACTCAAAAGTGTGCTTCTTCATTTTGTTTTGTTTTTTAATCAAAGTGTTTGTAATGATAGCTGTTTGTCGTGTATTGCGTGTAGCTGACATGTGAGAGATCAAGTCTGCAAAGAATTTGGCTAACAGCTTTGCGAAGTAGCAGCGCTAATTGCCCATTGAATTGCGTATTCTGAGGAATTCCGAATGAAAGAACTCGGACGACACTGTTCACGCCTTGTATCCGAGTAAACCCTGCATCAACGAAGCCTTAAACAATGAAAGGTAAACTTCCTGCTATCAAGGGGTGGATAATCACGCAACCAGTATTCTTTCTTCGCCATTGATAGCAGAATCAGTGACGTAATGGAGCAACAGTGTTGGAGGATCGGCATTATGTCTGCTAATTTGTTAAAGAGTTTTTCAGTCCCCTTTTGTGTTCAGAACCACAGTCAGGGACGCTAACTTACTTTATCTCCTACAAGCTATCGTTACTATCTTAAAACGTGAATTTTTTGAGAGGTTAAAAGTGATCGCGGAATCAGTTCTTCTGTGTGACACCAGGCTTTTATAATAGCATACCAAGCTTAAATCGTTTACCTGTATAGAAAGGGCGGGGATACATTCTTATCGCAATCATCCGGATTTGAGAGTGATAAACTCTACTATCTTTCTTCATCTTTCCCCCCGACAAAGACCATGGTATTCAAAACAGACAAACAAACAAACAAACAAACAAACAAGCAGTTGCATTATATCAGAACGTACAGAATTTTTGTGTTTCATGTAAACCATCTCTTGATGTATAGTGGCATTTATTGTCGATTTTACAGCGTTTCCTAATAAATGCCTATAGCAAAAACCCAACACAACTTTTATCAAGGAGGGAAGGGAACTTATATCTAAATATAACATAGTTTACAGAAATCAGACATGTAAATAAGGCAATCATATACATCCGCATGGCCGATTGTAATCTCTTACTTTGATAATCAAACATGATCGCCTGCATTTACGTGTTTTTATGCCTCCGCAACGAAGTGGCCGGAGGCATTATGTTTTCGGGTCGTCCGTCCGTCCGTACGTCCGTACGTCCGTCCGTCCCGTTTTGTTTTTGTCGATATCTCAAGAACCGTGTGGTGGTTTTACATCAAACTTGGTATGAGGGTATATCCTTGGGGGATAATACTTTGTGTGAATTTTAGGGTCACAGGGTCAAAGGTCACAGGTTATTTTGTGGAAAAAAAATTGAAATTTCATGTTTTTCTCCATATCTCGCAAATGGTTCAAGGTATCTTCATGGAACTTAGTATATATGCTTGTACCGACGGGCAGTGATTATCTAGGGAAGTTGGGGGTCATGGGTCAAAGGTCAAGGGGGTCAAAGGTCAAGGTCAACTCCTCAAAATAGCACTACTTTCTTTAAAATGCAATATGCCTGAAGGGTTGTTTTTTTTAAACTTAATGTATGGCATGTATTACCCAATATATATTTTTGGGGAATTGCCAAAAGGTCAAAGGTCAAAAGGTAAAAGGTCAAGTGAAAGTGCTAAATTGCACTTTTTCCTCCATATCTCGAAAGTAACTCAAGGTATCATCATGAAACTTACATATTTATGCATGTTCTACCTTACAGTGATTCTCTATGGAACTGTGAGGTCAAAGGTCAAATGAAAGGTTTAGATAATGCTATTTTCCCATTTGATACTGAAATTATACTTTTTCTCAATACCTTGAAAATTACTCAATGCATAAACTTATAAAAGGGTCAAAAATCAAGTAAAAATCATCAGTTCCCCAAATACCTGCTCTCTGACATTTTAATCATTCATCCAATTGAACCTAGTTCTAGGAAAGTGAACATTCAGCACATTTGTGTCAAACCTGTCATTTCAATATTTTGCCAATTGTGTGAAACTGTCATCACACATTGTCAAGACATTGTCAAGACATTGTACTATACTATATTAGGAGAACCATGCATTATGGCGGAGGCATATCAGTCGCCGTAGCGATATATCTAGTTTCTAATTTCTTGAACTTCGCCTCATTTTCTCTTTTTTTTTAAACAATTACTGGCAACATTTAAAAATCATAACACAGTCTGCTATCCCACAACATAATGTTCCATTTGATTCGTCACTTATTGTTGGTCGGGTGACGCCAAATGTTGGAATCTCGAGCGATGATACATGGTATTTTGTTTGTTGGTTTTCGTCTCATCGCTCAAAAGAATTTTGACTACGATTACAAAGGTATCATTTACAAGACTTAACTGATGGTTTACAGAAGTGATCATCAATTCAGTAAGGATTATAGTCAAGTCATGAATTCACTTTACCCATCATGTCTAATCGAACTATGACATTGTTGGGGTGTCCGCGCCTTTCATTCTCATAGTTCTTGACATAATCAAAAGAAATAATTCTTTATATAATTTCTCAAAATACTCAAAAAGATGGCCTAAGTCAAAACTTTCTACAAAGATTGCATACGGCAATCTTTACTGGCCTAAACAAGTTTTCTAGAGCTATCAGTTCCCCCTATGACGATGACTTCGATTGCGTTTTGAACTTGTACCGAACCACTTTCAAAACAGCTGTTACCTTTATAGTTCAACTAATGAACCAGTCTTTTGAATTCATAACCAACATTCGTAATCGTAACCATACAGTAACATAATACTGTCAATAACAGTTGGAAAATGTAAATGCTATAATAATAGCGCAAAATAAATGACTAACGATTATCTTCATACATTCTAATTACTAAGTGATGTCGCAACGAAAATGACACATGATTTGACTGCTGCCTCGAGCAAATAAAAGTAAATAGAAATGGGATATAATTCTAATGATAGTACCACGCTGTACAATGCATTCCACTGTATATGGTAACGTTTGGTTACATTTCTGTGCGCTTTACGTACGGAAAATAAAACGCAGATTGATGCTATTAACATGCTAACACACAACGCATTCAAAATGTTTATTTTTTTTTTAAATAAATCGTGTACAATGTAATGTTTTAGTATACGGTTTGAAACTTTGAATTTGCGAGTCCTTTATAGAGTTATAAGGGTTATTACATTATCAAGCAAAAATTAAAGTATTTAGGGATTCGGATTTGCGCAGAAGACTAACAATGCTATGGCGATCGTTCGCAACAGAGACAATCCGCTTCAATAGATATACAATGTACACGTAATTCTGTTTTCATAAATTGAAAGAGAAACGAAAAGAAGTCAACTTTTTAACTTCATTTAGCTTTCTCACCACTTGAACTTGATTTGATCTGTCATGCATGATATCGCTGTGTGTTCTATTAATTCTATTAAATTATTTAATTGGCGTGGTTGTTTTTTATGCAGAATATTACAGGTAAGTATAATTCATTGAAGTTCATAATGTTTGTACATGTGGCGTGTTCGTTATTTTATATTTTCATTTTTATAATATATATGTCCATTATCTGATTCTGACCACGAAAATATGGCAACTGTTTAAATGCGGAGTATATACTGGAAAACTAATGTCTCCTGCCAGTAAAGACAAACTAAATTCTAGTCTATCCCCGCTTGAAATGGAAATGAAATTTAAAAAAAAACAAACAAACCGAAGTTCGACTTTCAGCAGATTTCAACCGTTTTGTATAGTGCCTGATACATGTAATTGATACAATTCTTTAGCGCATAAGCAATCACATAACTTTCGGGAATAAATGTATGTCTTAATGATTGTATCTCATGGAAGAAAACTCGTCTCCTTGCATGAATTTTAGCTTCTTCCTTTTCAAGCTCGCGGGAAAGAAATAGTTGAACATCAATCACAATCATAAAGAGAGGCACATCCTTAAAAATAAGCACAGGAGTACTGAGACACACCACGAAATAAAAACGGGGCTTTTATCACTACTGCCAACGCATGACATTGAAATGTTTTTTTTTTTTTTTTCCTGGGGGGGGGGGGAGTAAAACAATTGATGATTCTGAAGGTTCGTTGATCACACAATGACATACGGTTCGCTATTAGCTTATGTTCGTTAACAAGAAAATTAAATGCGGTTCCTTTTCCGGTGGTTGCTTTACCCGAAAGTAATCAAGCAATCATTTATTCTAATAAGGTTTGTGAATACAAAACGAAGTGAGGAAGGCCTAAGTATTAATTCCGATATTTGTCAGTATAATTATCTATACTCCACTTCTCAAATGCAGAGAGATTGTAACTGCAAATGTGATGTAAAAAAAAAAAAAAACACACATTAAGCTTAAGCTACAAGTTAATGGTTCTTTGATTATGCTATGGTATTACAAAAGTGACTGAGAATAAGAAGTATATTTATGATACAATTATATAAACCCAACGTGAAGCTATCAAGCCTACATCAACCTTTGCTTCTGATACGTATAGTATGTGCAGCATTGGCAAGCGTGATAAGCTATAATTACTGTGCACGCAACGCCTATAAAGGAAATGTGCCTAATATGGCGGGAATTCAGAATGTTACGGCTGTATACAGCTGCAGTAGAACAGACACGAAAGCAGTCTTTGATGCTCTGCAACATTACGACCATGTGCGTAATTTGAGGGCTTTTAGTACCCGCAAAGAACACGATCTCAAAAGACGACCATCGTTAATTAACTTCATTGACTTTTTCTACCGATGCTGTCTTTTGAACCCCCGCCTACAATTGGTTCTCAGGTTCTATTTAGGTATTGGTACTTGCTAAACGCATCCTCTTTAGTTTCCATTGACAACAACGTGGGAGGAGAATGGAAGCGATCAACGCCCTCGCTAAAAGACGCTTCTCGTAATACGCATTGCGTGCCTTTTTTTCTTTCTACTGTTTCCTATTGCTTGTGAGTTAAAAACTTGCGGCAGACTACACCGCAGCCGACACACAACGCGTACCGACTCATTCATGGGGCGGCAGCGGCACGGACACAAACGCACCGAAGTTTACATTCGGGCTGCCGTATTGGTCAGAATCGTTAATGATAGACCTGTCCTGCGATTGGTTAATTATCTTACACACCCAAGCTATCGCCTTATACGGTAGTGCGTGCGATGGAGCGTAAACGCCGTCGCTAAGCAGGACTGTTGTATTGTTTGTCCCGTGAAAGAAACTGGTTGTGAGCTCGAACATAGCCTGAACTTTGAGAGCGATTTTCTCCGTTATTTAGAAAATGGACTGACATCATAAGCGTAGTTAATATTCGTTTTTATGATCTATAGGGATGTCGAAATGAGTTGTATTACATATCAGTGTAAAGCTTAGAGTCTGTAGAATTCGCACATAGGCATAACTACGATTTCATTTTTTGCGACTTATGACTCATTCCGACGGAGCGCATCACATATTATCATTTTTGGTAGTCTGTTTGAATGCTACAGTCCCAATAAATAAAGCACTTTGAGATATGTTTCAACCACAAAGTTAAGTTCTGGCTCAGCTGTGAAAATATGAGGGCATTGACACAGACCAAAGCCCCTTGATAGAGTACCAAAGTGTGATGTCACAGCCATCCATTGCCATGGAAACTGGTCCTAAACAACCTCATCTAGCCCAAATACAGCATACATGTATCTAAACACAATGGTTTTTAACCATGCTCAAACAAAAAGTCTGGGACATCATCACTTTGGTACTCTAGTAATATGTCGATAGCATGATGCAGTGCTGAGGTTCCAAAAGAAATTTGATATTTACCAATCTCTCTCCCTCTCACACGCAGGAGAACTTTGTGCCCAGCCAGGACCACGTGCGTGTTGTCCGCATCCTGGTGAAACGCCTGCACTTCTTTGTAAACAGTGCCCAACCTGCCCTGCACCAGTCTGCCTATCAGCAAAGGGGAGACTCTGCCCTGGAACAACTCAAGAGGTGATCTTTATTATATATGACAATTTGTTATTATTTTATTATTATTATTATTATTATTATTATTATTATTATTTTTATTATTATTATGATAATGATTATGATTATTGTTATTATCATTATCATTATTATTATTATGATAATGATTATGATTATTGTTATTATCATTATCATTATTATTATTATTGTTATTATTATTATTATTATTATTATTATTATTATTATTGTTATTATTATTATTATTATTATTATTATGATAATGATTATGATTATTGTTATTATCATTATCATTATTATTATTATTGTTATTATTATTATTATTATTATTATTATTATTGTTATTATTATTATTATTATTATTATTATTATTATTATTATTATTATTATTGATGTTATTATTATTAATGTTATTATTACTGTACGAGCTGAAATTTTCACGGTGGTTTTATTTTCGCAAATTTCGCGAATCCTCTTTGAACCGCGAAAATAACAACACGCGAAAATAACAACATGCGAATAGATAAGTACAGTTAGACCTCGCAACCGCGAAATTAACAACACATAAAAATGTCCTCCTAGTAGCAATTCGCGAAAATATCTGTACGCAAAAATTTCAGCTCGTACAGTATATGAATGATAACTTGTCATTGCTTCACCTGCGAAGCATGTACTGAATATAAAAGACAAAGGTCATCCTACTTAGTGTAGCTTGAGTCACATATTGTTTGTACTTCAGTTGGATCATAAAACCAGTGCCACACAAGAGACGAGAGAACTTGGCTACAAGTACACAAGAATTGTAGTAAAACTTTTTAACTGGAGTAAACAACGTTCCAAATATGCGTGGACACTTGCCTGGCCTACAGATGAACCTAGTTTGGATTTGCCATATATGTTGCCACCAAAGAAATTATGAAGTGCTTATATGTAAGCAACCCAGACTGACAGCTAAATGAGTTTCCTCCAATTGGAGATGTTGTGTATTGCCTATCAGATGCATTACCGCTGTTGCCCAGTTACCATGAAGCACAAACCTCATTATACTGAGAGACCATTGCATTGTCCACCAAGCCTCGACAGTTTCTCAAAATGATTGACATGTTACTGTTGGGGTGACAAAACCTCATCTCTCAAAAATGTCCAATGTTTAGGACAGCGGAAAAATATGGCAACCAAAGCACTGTAACAAATGGGATCACTTTTCCTTTGACATGACGTGGTTGCTTCATTTTGGGAGTAGGATAGCTAGGGTTTGGACAGGACAGCATTCAATCGATTACCTATCAGACAATTAAACTAAAAAAAGTGATTTGCACCAAAATTTGAGATACAAGGTCTTGTAACCCCCCCCCCCCCCCCCCCCCCAACGATATGTGATTAATGGTTACTGGTATGTTGGTATGTTTGTATCAACAGACACATCCTGCCCCTGTTTGTGCAACAACCTCTGTATGTGTTCCTGCGACATGGCTTTGACAACTTCCCCCTTGATTCATCATTCAGACAGGTAAACACATGGAAAAAAATATCTGTCAACAGTTCTTTTCATCCCTGTCCATGCGTTACTTTCTTTCTTCCGTTTCCTTTGTCTCCTTTTCTTTTTCGTTTACTGTAAAAACATATATTCGCGGCAAGAAATTTTCGCGAATTCGAGCCGACGGCCTTTTTCGTGGCATGAAATTTTCGTGAATTGCCACTGGCGTTCAATGCATATAGTGTTGACAAGAACTTTCGTGTGCATTTTAATTTCGCGAATCTTGGCGCTCGCGAAATTCGCAAAATTAAAATGCACGGGAACATTCCTCGTTTTACAGTACTTTGTGACCTGCACTTCCCCCAAATGAAGGTACACTCTATGAGATAGGAAGAGGTATGGCTGTGGACAGTAATCAATTTCTAGATAGTTACATGTCTATGAAAGTTAACCCATTTGAGGACGAGCTAATTTTGCTACAACACACATTTCCCATAGACCCCTGCCCGAATATACTCGGTACTCATCCTCAGCGGGTTCATTTGCAAATACTTATTATTCATTAGAAATATTCGAGCAGATCACGAACTTGAAGATCATGGATTTGAGACCTTAGAATGGTGTATTCTGCGTTGACAGAATGTGCATGGTGTATATCAGATGAAAGCAACTCTTGGCAGTTTTCGAAGGGGATTCAGAAAAACTGAAAGTTGAACAAAAATGTTGAGATGGCATTCACATTTCTTGTCACCTTTTAGCTGGCCCTCAGTGAAATATTGATGTTATATTTATCTTGCATCATACAGGACATACGTACATTATGAGGCTTGTGTGTATCATTATGATACATGTAGCAGCCATTGATTTGTAACTTTCCATGGTGTATTGTGCACACACATGGGGTGGGGGATGTTGAATTTGGTTTGGTGTAATTGAGTGTGGCACCACTCGAGGAATATCCCCATGTTGACAAGGGACTTTCTGATTGACACACATTACAATGTTATTTCACTCCTCACTCCTTCATGCCCAGATCCTGGAGCTGTGGCTGAGCTACATCCAGCCGTGGCGCTACGTCGACGAGGCCCAGCGGGCGGGCACCTTCCAGCGTGACCTGGGCCAGTCGCCGCAGAGCCAGGCCCACACATACAGGGCTCACTCTAGAGAGCCCAGGACCTTCCCTGTCAATGATGAGAGATGGTGAGCCAGTTGGTACTCACAAACTGTTTGGTTGTCTCCCCAAAGTGGCAAAATTTTTACAGTCTAACTCCTAACTTGGACAATAAATAACTCCCACCCCCCCCCCCCAAAAAAAGGATAAAAACCCAAGACATCACAACTACTGCATTTGCTTTTGTTAAATTGGCCTGAATGTCATGCTTTATAATGTGCAATCAAGTGATTGCATGAATTGGCAAGAAGGAATGACCCACAAAGCAGTCGAACTGCACTGTAGTTGGATGGGCGGCGCGGCGGGCCGGCCTACTGGGCTGTGATGTACAGCGCACTCGGTACGTCGTGAACGCGATAGCGGCAACATTTTTGCGAACAATCGCTGATATTCCACGCATATTTCGCGCGTTGTTCGTATTTTTCCCCGTTTCTGATATTTTAAGCGGATGAATTGTACTGTACAAATGCTTGTGAGGATTGTACGGTATCGAGTTTGTATACATTTTCATGTCATTGTGACTATGTGCATGTGTGTGCAGTGTCGGAAGGAACGGTGCCAGCAGGGAGGTCCACACCTCCCTGGTGCCAGTGCAGTGGCCGTGCCGCACCGTATATCGGCAAAGTGTCCAGGGTCCCCGTCCCCTAGTCTGTCACGGCGCTACATTATATTTTGAAGAGAAAATGAATGCGCTTTTCCAGCTAATGTAAAATTATTAAATGGGTGTATGTACAAAATAAATAACTTTTCCACGGATTCTGGTTTGTCTCGTATTTCTGCGGGATACTTTTCTTCACGATGTAAATTCACGGACAAAGTCGTGAGTGGTATCATCTGTAGTGTGTACTATACAATCATTCATCATCCAAATAATGAGTGATTATCAAATGTCTTTTTAGAACATGAAGAAACATCTTTAAACGTTTAATGCTAGAATGCCATATCAGTATCATTTTGACATCCATCTGCAATTGTACAAGCCAGTTTCCAGTTGAATGTGCTACAATTGTACTGTGAAGAACTGCAGATATACATGCCAGCTGTGTGGACACAAAAAGTCACAAACACCAATAAATAAAGCAGTGTTTTGAATATCATGGAATTTATTTCAGTCGTACATTTGTTGAAAGACATGTTTTATACCTGTTTCAATTAATAGCGCAATACATCAGAATTGCAAGTACACTGGTATCAGAAAAGCCATTACAACACTAAATAACAGTATTAAGATGGTCATTTTCCCTTGTCATCTGTAGTGGAAAGAAAAAGCAAATGTATAATTCAGCATGCATGAAGTTTCATTTCAAGTATGGCACATAATATCTATTTGTTTGAAAATGCACAGAGTGCAGGCAAGACGTACACTTGTGCAGGGCATAACTCATAACACAGCTACCAGAGTGATATTTCATTTCATAAATTGAATATAGAAAATTGTAAAGCCCTCTCTCGTTACCTTTCTCAGAATTTACCGGACGATAAACACATATTACTTTCATTTTGACGATCCTTGAAAAAATAGTAAGATATCAAATAGTAAGGACCTCCCTCATCGCCTTGCTCAAAAAACCCGGACGAGAAACTACTTTCTTTTTTTACTTGGCCTTATACATCTGACTCATTGCATAACCCATTGAATCATCTTTTCTTATTTTAGAAGCCCTCCTCCCTACCCTTTATGTTATGGCCAACTGTAAGTTAGTGTTTTAAAACTGAATAGGTTTATGTCTCTTGGTGATACTCCCATCAAAGTTGTTGCTCTGATATATTTCATACCAGGCAGAGGTTTGTGCGCGAGAATCTTCCTTTCTACACGGTGCTCTTCCAAGAACTCCTGCCCCGCATCTTTCACCAGGACCTCATCCCGAACAACGCCCTCATGGTGTACCGAGTGGCCAAGGTCTTTGGCCAGGAGCACCTTGGAGCCGTCTTGAAGGACGGTGAGTGATTGGTAGTGTCATTGATGATCATTAATGCTGGACCAGAAGACTATGACAGTTCATGATGTGACATACAGGGCAACAGTACGAATAGAATATAAAGAGAATTCAACATATTTTTCATTTTTCTGGCATAATAAAAGAGCACTTGTCTTGCGTCTTTCAGAAGGCATGGGAATGATGTAATTAACATAATATCAATAAAATACCAAAGGAATATGCACTATTCATAACCCGGCCTTATGCCATGTTTTGCGTGGCCTCTGACAATGACCACTCCACATTCATCAGGATACCCCTAGAAACAATCAAACTATTGATGCAAAACATTAAAAATTTCTACATTCTACCTCAACTTTTATGTATAACTCTCACAAAATCTATTGCTTAGACTTTTGATTTGACATTACAATCCATGGTGAACCATCAGGCTATGTCCAAGGGGCAAAGTTTACATTTCTGACTGAATAAACATGTCCATCCCTGCACCAATTCAAAATACACGGCTACCTGCACAATGCAGGTTTTGCGCATTAAATGTTGAAGCTGTTGTTCTTGTCTGCGCTGTTCAAACCTTCTGAGTGCAGCAATAACTACCCTGGTCACTTCTACCTTGACCAAGTGAGGAGAAGTGAACTTACGGTGTGTGTACGAAGCAATAAATCATTGTTTTTTTGTAAGTTGTAATTCAAAATCAATAATGCCAAAACAAAGCAAAAATGATCAAGATTAGATTTAAATGTATTTAGGTCTGAACCGCTGAACATACATGTAGGTACCTATGCACTTTACACAAAATCTGTGTAATCGCATTCAGTCACCAAGCTAGAGATCAGATGTTGGTACAGCACTGTTGCAAAGGACAGCGCTGTGTATAGTTAGCAAAAGTACACTAGATCTTTGATATACTTGTGCCCTCTTTGCTACTTTGATTTTACAGAGGAAGAGCAGCTGGTTGATGTACTCTGCCACCAGTCCCAGCCCTATAGCAGCCTGAACACCAATCCTGGCTTCACCCCCCTCCTGTCACCAATGTCCTCCTCCTCCGCCTCATCCCTCACCCCTCGGGCTGTCATGCACCTCTTTGAGGTGGAGGCGGCTGGCTTTGTGTACCGGCCGCTCTTCTCCAACGAGGGCAAGGCATTGGTGAGCACAGAACAACTTTGCATTTGATGCTTAATAATCTACACTCTACACACTATGATTTTCACTATTTGAACGAAAAAACAAAACAGTGCGAAGACTTCAATATTCAGAAAATTTAGGTCATGCCCAAATATTTTGATGCAGAGAAGAGATACTGCTACTAGTAGGATGGAGTGAAACCAGTTTACTGAATATTAGTAAGTGATCACCACTAGTGGAATCGTCTGAAATCTGTATTGTGGTGGGAAATTTCAGATATTTTGTACCTTCTGACTTAACACAACATCTAAATAAGCACAATCATCTTAGAAAATAGGTAATTGATTATACCGGGCAGTGTAATTGTCATGGTTTGCCTTTATTTTTGTTTTCTGTTTGTTTATTTTTTTGCTGCCATCAGATTCAGCAGCTGCTAGGCTTTGTCACCCAGGCCCAGGTGACGGCCAAGACCATGGCGGGTCCCGGCCTGGGCAACATCACGCAGATGATCAAATCCCTTTTCACCAGAAGCAACAGACATGCTAACCACAGCGTCCTCTTTGACGACATCGGGCCAGTTGACGCCCGCAAGACTGCGGCCTACCTCCGGAGCACTGCGGAGTTCCTGTCGGATACCTTTGATGTGAGAAACGATCATTACAATGACTGTGCTTTGTTGTGTGAAACGTGTTTACAGCTGTGAGCCTGCCCTCGCATGAAAGTGTGATCACTATGAAAGTTGCAAGATGCGAACATGTACCACTAGTGTGTGCCTCAAAGACTATTCCTGCTTGCACCCAAGTTTGACATTGTGTGTAAAGTGATAGTTTCTCCTTTCAATTGCTTATGATTCAGCACACAACTTTTTCAGAAAGATGTAATTTTTGTGGTGTTGTAATCTTAGAGTGAATATACATGGAAGTACCAGTAAGTTATCATGTTAAAGGACAAGTTCACCTTCATAAACATAAGGATTGAAAGAATGCAGCAATATTAGTAGAACACATCAGTGAAAGTTTGAGTAAAATTGGACAATCGATGCAAAAGTTATGAATTTTTTAAAATTTTTGTGTTGGAACCGCTGGATGAGGAGACTACTAAGCCTCGTGATGTCATATGAGTACAACAGTGTAAAGAAAATGTAAAAAAAATTCAACATAATTTCACTTTTTTTCGCATAATAAAAGAGCACTTCACATGCCTCTTTCTAAAGGCAATGGGAATAATATTACCCATAGCATACGTCAGTAACGAGTCAAGGGAATGTGTACTTTTTTCAAAAGATGAAATTTTGTGAAATTCTCTTTATATTTTCCTTATATTGTTGTACGCATGTGACATCATACACTTCAGTAGTCTTCTCATCCAGCGGTGACTGCACAAAAACCTCAAAAATTCATAACTTTTGAACGGATTGTCCGATTTTCCTCAAACTTTCAATGATATGTTCTACTAATATTGCTACATTCTCTCAATCCTTATGTTAATGAAGGTGAACTTGTCCTTTATTTGGTATTCATGGCTGTATTCACTTCCTTCAGTAATGGAAATGGAATAGCTTCCAAGAATTTATGTTTCAATCACAATATCAAATACTGAACTTACTCATATCATTTTCATGCTGTGCTTTAATGAAATATGTGGTTGATTGCTTTGAAAAGCTGGTGAGAGAATTAGCCTGTTACCATACAGCATTTTGAGCCTTGACTGACAATCGAATTGTCCTAGGACAAAGGAACAATGTCCATTTTGTCCAGTCTGACCATCTGAGTATGTCCACCCCAAACAGGTTCCCATGCCTCATCCTGAGGACATGATGAACTGGAATGTAGGTCAGATGGGTCGCGACCTTCACCTGCCGCCGGACATGATGGACGGTCAGCTTACACAACTGGGCAGATACCAGGTGAGGACAAGAACTACCAATAGTAGTCCTGGTGATGCTTTTCCTGACATAACGGTTGTACTGCAAGCACAGCCATGACAGTCAATAATGCCCCTTTTCCTCAATGAAAGATATATTTGATAAATAGTTGTCTTTACTACAACAGCTAGAAAGATTCTTGGTACCTGATTGGTTGATTACTCATCGCATGACATTTGCTAAACACATACTGTTGCACTCTAATGCTGTAAAAAATTCAACACAAGCTTGGGCCGTAACAGAACTTCATCTTGTAATCTTCCATGCATTTATTCAATTTTTTTATGCCTCCGCGAACGAAGTGGCCGGAGGCATTATGTTTTCGGGTCGTCCGTCCGTCCGTACGTACGTCCGTCCCGTTTTGTTTTTGTTGATATCTCAAGAACCGTGAGGTGATTTTGCATCAAACTTGATATGAGGGTATATCCTGGGGGGATAATACTTTGTTTGGATTTTAGGGTCACAGGGTCAAAGATCAAAGGTCACAGGTTATTTTGTGAAAAAAAGGTTGAAATGTCATGTTTTTCTCCATATCTCGCAAATGGTTCAAGGTATCTTCATGGAACTTAGTATATATGCATGTACCGATGTGCAGTGATTATCTAGGGAAGTTGGGGGTCATGGGTCAAAGGTCAAAGGGTCAAAGGTCAAGGTCAACTCCTCAAAATATCACTGTTTTCCTTATATTTATGCAATGCCTGAAGGATTTTTTTTTAACTTGATGTATGCATGTATAACCCAATATATATTCTGTGGGAAGTTTCTTGCCAATAGGTCAAAGGTCAAGTGAAAGTGCTAAATTGCACTTCTTCCTCCATATCTCAAAAGTAACTCAAGGTATTATCATGAAACTTACATATTTATGCATGTTCTACCTAACTGATTCTCTTTGGAACTGTGAGGTCAAAGGTCAAAGGCCAGGTTTAGATAATACTATTTTACCATTTGATACTGAAATTATACTTTTTCTCAATACCTTGAAAATTACTCAATGCATAAACTTATAAAAGGGTCAAAAGTCAAGTAAAAATCATCAGTTCCCCCAAATACCTGCACTCTGACGTCTTTATCACTCATCCAATTAAACCTAGTTCTAGGAAAGTGAACATTCAGCACATTTGTGGCAAACCCGTCATTTTAATATTTTGCCAATTGTGTGAAACTTTCATCACACATTGTCAAGACATTGTACTATAGACCTATTAGGAGAACCATGCATTATGGCGGAGGCATACACATACATTTCTAGTTTAATCATAAATTTTTTTCAAAGATGACCTCAATTCTGAAGTTTTACATGCATTGATATTATTCAAGGCGTATGACTCCTTGACACTGAATTAGTTTTAAATGCTTCACTTGATCCGTAAATCTTTGATTACTCTGTGTGCATAATATTATATTAACCTACTTTCCTGCAGCTAATTAACAGACTGAGGAGTTCAGATGCTTGTTACCAGGGAGACCCTGATCTCCAACCAATCAGAACCTATGAGAATGCAGCTCTGGTCCGGGTGTTGCATGCACTATCTTGCCATTTCAATGAGAATGTAAGTGTTGCCTACATGAGACATTAATCTTCTCATTAGTTTTCTACACATGAAATATCTTATACAACTGTAGTAGATTTGTCTGTTAAAGATGCCACTGGGATTCCATCAGCCGTATGCAAGTTGAGCAACACAGTGAAGCTGCCAGCTGCTATTCATTTTCAGCATGTCAAGTTGACTTGCTTCATGCTACTGTTGTTAGTCCAAACTTCTTAAAGAGGCGCCATGCTGCAATTTTGACAAGAACGCGCTGTTATGAATGAAGAAGTGTTGCTTATCTGAGGCTGAAGTGGATATTATGGTATGAGAAAGGAGTCACTACCCCTCAAATTTCTGCATGACTGAGTGAGCCATTCTGATTTCTATGAAATGTACTGGATGCAGTCGGTGTGAAGAAAAAAACTGTATAAGCGGATATTTTCGCACAAGTAATTCTTCAGAAAGCATAGACCATTTTCACCCATGTACACATACACTTGTCTGCTAATTTTGGCCCTTTATTCCCATGATAAAGAATACTTTTTGGGACAGTGTCTCTACCGTACATGCAGCTTCTTGCTTTGCCTTGAGTGGGGCGCTCAGTGCGCCTATGCACACCTTAGATACGTGCAGCTTGAATTCCCTCACTGTTAGCCATGAGAATTCTTTTTAAAAAATCAACAAAATTCCTAGATCCAGATAGTGCCCCAGATCACTACCAAATTATTATTTTTTTTTAAATAAAAAATTCATTTAAATCCATTCATAACTTTTTTTTTAGTTATTCTGCATGAAGAGAGAAAGACAGACAGACAGACAGACAAAAACTAGCACTATTTAACAAAAACATAACCTCCTCAGTGGAAGTAATTACATGTATGTGTAACTAGACACTCTGCACATACATGTAACCTTACCAGGAGGCAATTTCATGCCAAATTATCTGCTTGCATCATCTAATGATTATTGATTTCTAACAGTGTATGAAAGCTTGATATCAATTTCTATGGACACACCCCTAAAAAAACAAAAACAATATGTATATTCAATGAAATTTGAAGCATTTTAAAATGTTGTATAAATATTGTTGTTGTGTTTTGTTTTGTTTTTGTCCTGATTTATCAATAGTTTGGTGACAGGATCCAGGAAATGTGCAGCCAGGGGGGTCTCCTGGGCGCCATGGCCAGGTGGTACTTTGCCCCTCGGGGTTTGGCCCTCTCCCAGTGGCACGACCAGATGGAGGGGGCGCCCTCGTGGGCCCATCCGCGGCTGAGCCTGCGCTTCCTGGCCCACTACCGCACGCTGACTTACCTGGCCCTGCTCTACCTCCTCCTCTGGTACGTCTGGGGCGTGACGCCGACGGGCTTCGTCCTGCTCCTCCTTGTCGGCCTGCTCTTTGTCGGGTTCGTCGGGGCATCGTTCAACTACCTGAGAGGGGAGACGAGCGGGGAGTTTTCGCCACAGGTCCGCGTGTACGCCCGGCACCACCACGACCATCAAGACCTTCACCATCAGCATGTAGATTAGTGCTCCATCTGCAAAGAATTCTCAGTGACTGTTTTAAGATTTTGATTTGTTAGTTCGAATTGAGGAAAGTGTTTCCTCCATGTGAAATGGTGCTCCCCTCTCTGTAAAAGAAACTTTTTCACCTTCATAGTTTGTGCCACAGTCACGCTTGACTTTTTTCTTGTTCCTTACATTTCTTTACATTTGACCTATAAAAGTTGGTATGTTGGCATGCAATGTTTTTTATTACAGTATTCTGATGTTACAGTTTATGAATGCTACATACAGTATGTTTGCATGACCGATAGAGACACTCTAGTGTGAAAATTGTTCATGGAGGGAAGCCATCCATCGTGTATGGGGAAAAACATAAAGATTGCACAAACCATTTTTTTTTTTTTTTGGTATGTCTTGTCATATGTTTCTGTTACAAGTAAGGTTTTGATCATTATAAATGTTCCTGTGAACTGTAGTGTAATGTCACAATATGGACCAAATTGTGAGGTGAGGCATGAATGAGAAAATCTCAGTGTTTATTGTGTTCGCACCTCGTGGCATCACCCACTACATTGATACGCTTGATTTGTTTTCTATGCTGCCACCAACGGAAGATTGGGGAGCGTGCGTTTACTTTTGTGAGCATTGCTTCGGTTGTCATTGTGAGCAAATGAGCCAAAAACCAGACCCAGAATGTCAACAGAATGTGCCCCCTGTGCTAGTGTTATGCAACACAATGAACTCTGGATAAAAGTTGGTTAAAGGATTAACACTGCTCTGATGTTGCTGAATAATGGCTTATTCCACATGAAGTGTTCAGAACATGATCATTGATACTCTTTTTTTTTTTTTTTTGTATTGCAAGTATGTAGTACATGTACACAGTTTTCAGGTATTTTTTCTTTTGTTTTGTTTTGTTTTTCTTGTAATGATAGTCTCTGTGTATGTCTACTCTGGCACGTAAGTATTGTGTCACTGTTGGAGAGTGGAACCTCTGCTTAACCATTGGCTGTTAACTTACAGGATGTAGACCAGCAAAGGGAGTCCTTAAAGTGAGAGGGACTAAACTCATTTTTTATTCCTGGTCACAGCTCCAAGCGTCTTCCTGCATTTCTCCAGTCGATAATTAGGTGACAATAATGGCATGCCCAATGAATTGTGTAAGCTAAATTCATTGTGTTTACTGTGTGCAATTTCACACAGTAATGCAGAGGCCGCTGAACTGTGAACCGCAATAACAGCGTACAGTGTTATTTTAATAAGAAGTAGTATGGCATGCATCTATTCCACTTGTTATGATTGCTTGCATCTATTGAGTAGTTTTTGGGGTTGTTTGATCCGCAATGATAAGCTTCATTTCAGGCGTTGCACAATACAAAATATTTTTTCTTACATTTCACCACCTTAGTATCGCTTACATTTACAACCAGCTGATAAAATTGCGATGAGACTTCATTCATAAATACATTAAGTACTGTGTACACTACATATTTAGCGGGTGTAAGTTTTTGTGAATCGAAACTTTTGTGATTGTGGAGTACAGCGATGGATGGAGAAATGTATGTGTGCATGTCGCATTCTTGTTGGGATCAGAGTTTATATTTTCGTGTGTTTTAGAATGCACAAACAGCACACCACTGGCAAAATTAACAAAAAATAAAAACTCTGCAAAATACATAGCGTATACAGTACTGTGTTATTCATTTCTTTTTCTCTCTCTGTCTGTATGTTACACATGATGCAATAATTTTCACTTTGAAAGATGACAAGAGAGTACTTACGTAGAATTTGAGAAATGAATGCTTAAAGCCAAGATGCCAATGCCTTTGACTTCGATCAAGTTGGATGACCTGCTTTTCATCTTGTTACTTTAACCCGTTAAGGACGAGTCCCGAGTATACTCGGGCAGGTGTCTAGGGGAAGTGCGTGTTGTAGCAAAATCAAACCGTCCTCAGTGGGTTAAGAGTTGTCTGTGCACAAATCAAATCCCCTTAGCAAAAGCAAAACTGAAGTCTAGATGTAATGTTGTATTTGAAGGAAGACGGAAACATACACAATGGACAAACAAGTTGAGGAAAACTTTTACTAGTGACAGAAAACTCTGAACCCCTTGGACATCAGTGGATCATCTACCGCACGCTTTATATTTCCCAAATATAGTATTTTATGAATTTGGCCTTGTATCATGCTTTAGCAAGTGCTTGAATTTGCAATTGAGAACTACTGACAGAATAATAAATGATCGTTTTCCTGTTAAAGGAGAAAGGTTAGTGATATTCCACAGTGGAGATGACAAACAGTGCACTTGTGTTACAGGAGACATTAATTTTGCAAGTTGGTAAATTTTGCAAGTACCAGTTGGGATGCCAAATCTATAGACACAAAAACACCACAAAATATATTGTGCATGCAATATTATGGTTACCTTAGAGCATGTACTGTAATACAGTTGCCATTGTCATGACATGCACCATTCTTTGTATGTCAATGTGTTTGGTCACTTTGGGTCAAAAAGTCACAAGTTTTCAGTTCAATTTTTAAAGAGAACAAAGAATCTGTAAAGAGGAACAAAAGGAGTTCGTAAATCAGAATAGACAAACAAAACATTTATACTGGTCTTTTTAGAAAACTAACAATTGATTAATCTTTCTGTGACTAGCCACTATTGGGGGTATCTTTTTTTTTTTTCCTCTGATCACAAGCAAAGGAGTAGTTGTGTGCAAGGAAGGAATGCTCTTTGAATACAATAGGCTGTTTCTTGAAACAATAACTTGTCATCCTTTTCATTACCTGATGGGCGTAACATCTCACATGACTGCACGGCGTTCATCCGTGGCACTTCTTGAGCACTGTCAATTGAAAAGTCACTGTCAATATGCTGGCCTACATTTGCCATTCTGGGAACAGCTCACTGTATTGTGATCTGCCCATACCAATATGACGGTATTGTCTAGACTGCTTACAATTCCCATTGAACAGGGTCTATTTGAACCGAGGTATGGCAAATATCTGGCATCATGAGTAAAGTCTGAAAGTAAGGCATACACTGTTTTCCCCCCCTGAATAAAAAATAAGGAAATAAAGGGGGGGGGGGACATATATGTTTTCTGTCTGCATGCATGCCGTTGCTTGGCAAAATTGCAGTATTGATATCAAAGACCATCTGTGTATGAACATGTAGAGGAATGTGAAAATGTGTTTTGCTAACGCTGTTCGTCATGCCACTTTGCTCCCCTGACATCCCAACCAATCCAGCACAGAATTGCTCACGCTGGCACTTTCAGAACGTCTCAACTTCAATTTGTTTTTTATGTATGTATTTTTTGGTGAGACTTATTGGGCATTTATAACTGGTTTTGAAGAGTTGCTTTTGTAGTCAGCATTCCCCTGAAAGTGTTCCAGATAAAGCATATGTCAGTAACTTTGTTATTATTTAGATGTGGCGTGTCACACACACTACAGAGATATCTCACCGTCTCTCTAAAAACTTAACTTTGCAAAGGTGTATTGAGTTTTGTGTCAGACTGTCTGTAAGACCTTTTGTGTGAATTATATATTTTTTTAATGTTATTGATATCATATTTTGTCTTTGATGCAGAATAATAAACATGAAAGGACAATGGCAGGCAAAAATGTGAGGCAGATGCTTCCTTGCAGTTTGAGTCACTACATTCCATGAACAATGTACTGAAATTGCCATGAGATGAATGAGAATTACAATAAGAGATGATGTGTATGAATGGTGGAGAATACATGTGTGACATGAATGGTAAAGTACGGTTCAAAAGGGAGGCAAGAGGTTCAAAAGAGAGGTTTTGTGTGTCAGGTCAAATTGTCACTACCTGATACAACTGGCATCAACTCTGATACAGTCTACTGCCTCTGGGAAGTGACGTTATGCTAAGATGAGTATCTGCACAATTTGTCAAAGCCAGTTTATTTTCTGCACATTACATTTAACATCTTCATGTGGAACGGAGCAAAACAAAAAGTACAAGCAGCTGACGCAAAATTTAATGTCCCGCATCATCACCTCAGTGTAACGATCTGTTCCTGGCCTGTGGTCAAAATACCACTTCAGAACCAATGTTCTGTAAGTCGCATTAAAATCAAAGTTCAGGGAAAATCTAGCAACATTACTGGAGAGTAGAAATTAGGTAGAAAATTGCCATACAATGTTGCAGGGTGGTTGGTGTATGTTGAACAGTGATTTTGTGTGTGGCTGTGTGTGCGTCTTGTCTGGCATATGAAAAAAAAAAAGAAGGAAGAAAGATTATACTATTATACAAGACGTATGTTTGAGTGTCATAAAAATATGGTACATGGAAGCAGTTAAGCGGTCATATTTGCTGAAAAATTTTATGAGGATCTAGTGTATATAATGTTTCTTTTCACCCAATAACTCAGTGGAACATTGCCTTATCATAATTTTTCTGACATGATCTATCGTAGTTTGACAGTGGTGTCACATTGTAAACTTTGCACTATTGTGGTTCGTATCATTACTGCAAGATCATTAGTTCACTGTTTAAGGCCAAAATCCGTCGTTTGATTTATATCTCGATATCTCTTTTTGAGACACTCGGCACGATATATACTGGATAGAGTGTATTGGGGTATCATGTGACCAGAAAGTCATTGACAAATATAGGGAGTCACGCAATTTAACGAAGGGCGAATCCCAAGTTCATGTTCAAATTTGACAATTCTGAAAAAAAAAACGCATTCAATAAATTCAGGGAAATATAAGGAGGTGTTTTTGTGTGTGTCTTTTACGCTATGAAAGAGAATTGAGTTTGAAACCAAACTGGGCAAAGTATCAAAACCGCCAGTATAGGCCTACTTCTCGAGCATTTTATGTGCTGTGATCGTATAGGGCCTACTGTGTATCGTAAAGACTCAACATCCATGAAGTATGAAAAAGATTACTGAAAAAAAAATATAAAGGCCAATTAATGTTCGAATGTCAGGGGTACGATATTCATAACCGTTTAACCCTAACCAAACCGGGCTTTTTTGGGTGTTCTGTAGCCGGAGAGGGGTTGATTCCCCCCCCCCCCCCCCCCGAGATCTCGGCCTTCGCTCGTGCTATCGCCATGAAAATTGGCACATACATTACCTGTGACGTAATCTACCAAACTATAAAAAAAAAATGGAAATTTTCATCATAATGATTAATTATGTTAATATAAGCATGCAATCATACTTTTTGTCTAAATCAGAAATTAAAGCTCCTAGAATCCTAATTTTTGGTGATAACATTCTTTGTAGCATTCCTAACAATGAACATAAAAAAAAAATCTGGTATCAAAATGAATTTGTTATGTATCTTATTGTTTTATGAATTTCTTATGTATTTCATTGTTTTTTCGACCTTTTGTTTTATCATTTTTTTTTCTCAAAATTTATGACAGAACCTCCTTCAAGCATAATTATGCTAATATAATTGATTATTGATTGATTGAACCCCCCCCCCGGCCTTTTTAGGGTTAAAATAATTCATCAAATTCGTCCCGTCATACCTGTAGATTACCAGCCGGCAAGGCTGTCTATGTAGCATTTTGTGTTGGTGAGCCTGAAAAGTTTAAAGCTGCAGCACACTTAGAAACTTGCGTGACATGGGTGATATTATAAAAGTCAATGAGGCGTACCATATCCCAATCATTCTATGATGCGCAGATACTGCGTGATCTATGTGACAGATCATCGCGATGCAAATTTTGAACATCATATTTAATCTCTCTCTATTCAGATCTGATTAAGAGATAGTTTTCTATGTCTTTGCACTTGCGTAGGCGGATTGTTTGCGCTTGTACTATGTTTATGTTCTACACGAGGGTAAGCATGTACGATAGGCAATAAAGAAGTGTGTTCAACCCTCCACTCCCCCTCCCCCCCCCCCCCCCTGAATCCAAACAAAAGGAGCAAGCAATAAAATATCAACTTGCACCTTTAGTGCGTATTTGCAACCTATGGTGTGGAAGGGGGTACATGTACTCTGCATGAACCGGATAAATGCCACCTCAACATATTCTTATTCGAAATGAGACGCCTGCGAGATACCCAAGGGGATTAAACACCATAAAGTGTGTGTGTGTGTGTGTGTGTGTGTGTGAAACATGAGGCACTCAGGCATATAGCGTGTTAAGGAAAAAAAAATCAAATTGATGGTTGTCATCCTTGTAGGCTTAATACCACTCGAATCAGTTAGCGTGACCACTGAAGTGTAAATTGTCATACAAATGTATATGTAATTAAGATAATTCGGTTAAAATTTATGCTACGGTCGTACCCAACCACCAAAACGACTTCATGTCACTGGTTGCCATGAAATTGCCACGGAGCATCATGTCAAAAGCAGACAGTCATGTGTCTGTGGAGAAGAGCTTTATAAATTATGTGATTGTTCAGTCCACCCTCAAAATTACAAAAACAGCAATAATGCCCTACGCGCATAAGAGCGTGTCACGTTTGACGTCATTAAAAAAAAAAATAAGAAGAATTAAATGGTATGATATATTCGACTTCTTCACCAGAACTAGACAACCACAACTAAAGAATGTTCATTGTCATATCGTTTTGTACAGTCATTCCTTTCATCCAGGATACAGCTAGACAGTGATCTTTCGTCTATCACAAAAGACTTTTTTTTTTTATTTGCCGGTCCACAATCGTCAGGCGAGTTCGTGTGAACTTCCATAGTGTGTGGATTGACAGGCTATTGTGTCGACGCATCGCGATATTTCGCGACACATACATCCACACAAACAGACACACGCACGCACAGACAGGTGGTTTTCTTGCTGTATTTTGTATAAAGAAGGAACAAACTTGTTTAATTGAGCGTCTCCATTAATCATTGCATCACAAATAATAAACGATGTAGCAAGTCAGAAAGTAATAAAAGGTTGCAAGTAAAACATGTGCATCAAAGAGGAATTTATCTAAAATCAATGTCGATTCAGTTAATGTTTTTACAGAACACACCAATGGAGTTCAAGGAAAATCGGAAAATCCGTTTAAAAGTTATTCATTTTTACGGATTTGGTGCCCATATCGTTGGTGGTGTCACAGTAGTGGAACGATATAAAGTACATAACTATTTAGACAACTCCACATAATATTGTCATTTTTCCAATTTTGTCTCGAATTTCTTCCGTTGTTTGCATTCTTTCTGTCAGTATGACTTTCATTTTGTCTATCTTTGTGAGTCCCCCATAAGTTCTATTTAACGTCTAAAAGATAAAGGTTTTGTATCCAATATCAACTGAAATCGTATCCATATTATCTGGACTATTTGTGGCTGCCTGTCAAATCGTATTACTTGGTTTTTGTTTTATGTTCATATGATATGACATTCATTTGTACCGGAATGTTGAAAAGTGATAGTGTGAAACGAACGTTAAAATGATACAACTTTCCCCTTGGCGTGATGCAGCCTATTTGTGTACGAAAATTAAAGGCATTATTCATCATGTGCAGTTGAAACAAAAACCCAACATGATGCTTTTAAATATTTGTAAAGTGTGAATTAGGGATAGAAACAACCAGTGTGAAAATGTCCATAATATTCACATTGAGTATTGTTGATTATACAAAACTTTCGATATAGAATACAGCTCTAGAATTAACAGTTTACAGTTATTGTTTATTTTTAACAATAGTGATATTTTCTTATATATAATCTTAGGCTTTATTGCGAAATTGTTTGTGGGATGTTTTGTGATACACCTGATCTTAACATGCATCCAAATGTGTGGTACCTCGAACATTTTCTAAATCACTGCTCCCAAAAGTAAACATGTACCTTTAACTTCTGTAAAGTTAGGTAATTCTACACAATCTGTTCATACGTATTGGAGTAAATGGTAAGCAGAGTATAATTCAATATTTTCACATTCACAGGTGCCACTTCTCTGACTGGGTGGGCTATTGATGTTTAATAGCAGTTTCGATGAAAATTATTTTTATGCTCTCATTTCTGTTCTTATTTCTTTTAGTTCTTCAAAATGAAAACATGCAGTACATCCATTTAGTTCCTTCGTAGTGTTTCCCGGTCATTATTTTGTTCATGCATGGTCGTCTGAAATGAAAATAAATAAATAAATAAATAAATAAATAAATAAATAAATAAAATAAATAAATAAATAAATAAAGGTATAAAATGACAAAAACGAAAAACAAGATCACAAAAAAGTTACCTCAATACCCGAAGAGTTGAGCCTTGCGGTCATAGAGGAGGAGACCTGAACCATGGCTGCGCTCACCTCTGACTGCATGGCACTTAAATGCGTAATTTACCATTTGCAGATGAAACACACACACAAAAAAAAAACCAGCATTAGTGCTTTTAAATAGTTCTAAAATGTGAGTTAGGGATAGAAACAACCACTGTAAAAAAATTGAATCCGTATAATCGTTATTAAATATTATTAAATATACAAAATGTGATCAATAGTTATGATAAGAATGCTTCCAGACTAAACCATATACAGTTATCATTTATTGAGAAAAACAGTGATATCTCCTTCTTATTTTAGGCTTTATTGTGAAAATTTCATATGGTAGGATGTTTTGTGATACAACAGACCTACACATATACATCAAATGTGATATCTTGAACATTTTTGAAATCACTGCTCCCAAAGGTAAACTGGACCTTTAACTCTAATCAAGGTGGTCATTGTAAAATCTATTACCTACTTGTATGTATCAAAATCAGGGGGGTGTTTCATAAAGCTGTTCGTAAAGTTACGAACGACTTACGAGCGACTGGTGATCAGTTCATGTGCTGAATTATGGAAATTCTGATAAGCATAATACATCAGAACTGATCACCAGTCGCTCGTAAGTTGTTCGTAACTTTACAAACAGCTTTATGAAACAGGGCCCAGTATATCAAGCATCTATCAAATACATGTATGCCAAAATGAAAGACTTTAATGGAAACAAGATACACATAAATCGCTGACTAATCACTTGTTACCATCTCAGTATTGAAAAAGGCTCATCCATCAATCTGAGAAATTCACTATTTGTTGTTCTTTGAGAATATTTGTTATTTTCTTTTCCTTTTTTTTTTTTGTGGTGACTGGTGTTGTGGTTGTGGTGTATCACCTCTGTTTCATTGTACTAGAGTGACAGTGATCTTTTAAAAGGGAAAGAACAGTTTCTGTTGAGATGTTTGTTGAGAAAATGAGAAACCTCTTATAAAATATGGAAGAGCGTATGCACGGAGGAATTCATAGCTTATCTAATGAAAACTGGTTTTGAAAATAAAATGGCTGAGATAGCCTAAACAAATGGATTTTAATGAAATGTGGGATCCACCTTTCATTTGGATTACTTTGTTTTACTCTGTTTTTTAGTATCTCAGCCATATCAAAATTGATTTTCATCAAATGAACATTGCATTCCTCTTAGAATATTATAATAAAAGTATATGCTCTCTAACATTTCATAAAGTTACTTATTGCATGTCTAAGTATCTCGCAAGAAGTTAAAGGCTTAACTATCACCTCAGCCAATACTGTACCATCCCTTTAAGCACTTTCAACAGAAAGAAAAAAGAGCTTTCACCTTTTTGGCACCACTATCCTAGTGACACTACTGCCCTGGATCTCCCCTACAGCGGCAGGAGGAGCCTCGACTCTGGATGATTTTTATGGTATGAGACTGATATAACATTACAGAAGGGGTTTTCCCTTCCAGTATATCATGTCAAACTTAATTTTATAAAATATCAGTAAAAGAGAAAATGTTTTTAAAAAACCCTCACTTTTAAACGTATAATTAGTACATCAACCTATAGCATCACGTGTGTCATTGATACTATTGGTACCCGTTTTAGACAACTATCGATGGGATTTTCCAAATTTCTGTTTAACCTATGATGTCATAGGTTAAACGTATAGTACAGTAACCTATGACATCATGTGTATCATTGATACTATTGGTACCCGTTTCAGCCAACTTTCAGTGGGATTTTCCCAATTTCTGCCAAAAGGTGGTACATTGTATTGCAATCAATATTCTTGAAGAGGTATTTGTGTGCAAAGCAGTTTATTTTTTCTTTTTTTTTTCTTCTGTTTTTGGTAAACTTGGATGACAACCCAGAGCAAAGGAATAGACAAGGACACCAATATCATTGATCATCAATATCATCAATATATGTGATAAAAACCTAAAATGGCATTAGAACCATTTTAGGTTTTTATACCTCAAAGTATTGCAAAAACCTAAAATGGTTTAGTGCCATTAATGGTCTAATGGTTTAATGGTCTAATGGTTCTAAAACCTAAATGGTTTGTTTCTATATACCTGTATATTACATACAATATTATATACACATATTCATCAATATGAATCTTAGAAAGTAAGAAGACACCATCATTTTAACAACACATTGAGGAAATGTTAAGGAAAGTCATTTTTTTTTCGCTTTAACTAAGACGTATTTCCTTTTCAGAATGCTTGTGCTTCTGCTTCATATCAACATTAAATCATCCTGTTGCGTGACAAAAATTGAATTTACAGGCAAGCAATGCAAGATAATTGACACAAATTATGAACTTCATGACAATAAACTCGACTATTTCTGACAACCCCCCCCCCCCCCAAAAAAAAAAAAAAAGTAAATAAAAAATAAAAAAAAATTGGTGCCGTGCCGACCGAAAAAGTATAGTCATTTATGTCCGAGATGTGTGCAAAAATAAAATATCATTTTAGGATTCATGCCAGTTGAAATTAGTTGATATTTCCTTTGGAGCCCACCCTCTTAATGGACAACTTCGCAATTGAAACGAACGTTAAAATCATGCAACTTTACTCTCTAAAAAAAAAAAATCGAGTGAAAATATTTACTCTTAAAGGAGTGAATACAAAAAAATAGTGAATTTTCAGTGAAGATGTTTATCTTCACTCATTTTGGAGTGATCTCAGGGATCACTCGAAGATTTTGGAGTGATCCCTGAGGTCACTCTAAAACGAGTGAAAATGAACATTTTCACTCAAAATTCACCCCAATTTCACTCTAAATTCACTCTTTTTTTGTATTCACTCTTTTAAGAGTGAATATTTTCACTCGATTTTTTTTTTTTTTTTTTTAGAGAATAACGTTATAGGAGTGATGCAGCTTGGTATGTGGAGGAAAATTAACTTTTGAACAATTAGGTTGCTCTACTACTTTAATATATATTGGATTTATATTGTGAGCAGAGTATAACTAATAATATTTTCAGATACAGGTACCACTACTCTGCACATTCTGTGGGCTATCGACGTTTAATGGGAGTTTTGATAGAATCAATTTTTATATTTTCATTTCTGGGTGTTTTTTTTTTTGTTTTGTTTTGTTTTGTTCTCTAAAGCAGACTCATGCGGTACACCCATTAAGATCCCTCTTTGTGTTTCCCGTTTATTGTTTGTGCCACGGTGCTCTGAAATAGAAAAGGGGAACAAAACTATACAAATGAAAAATAACGACACGAAAGTGGTCACCCAATAACCGAAGAGTTGAGCCATGCAGTCATAGAGGAGAGTTGAGCCATGTCTCAACTCTCCTCTGATTGCATAGCACAACTCTCCTCAAGGTTGTCAATGCTAAATTTACCTAAATGTATGTATCACAATCCGCATATCAAACATTCATCAAATATGTTCGCTCGCCCGTATTTATTTTGCTTCTCAAATCAAACCAAATCAAATCGAATCAAATCAAATCGAATCAAATCGAATCAAATCAAATTAAATCAAATCAAATCAAAATAAATTACATTGGTGTGACAAATTCAAACAAAACATAACCAAATGACAAAGGGGCAACACAAAGGTCACAAAAGTTTGTACTACATGCATAACAAAAATAATAGTAAAACATTACATTTACAGGCCTATAGTTGCATATGCAATAAAGGCAGTACATTTTTGATTCAACAAGGAAGCATGGGACAGTCAGCGTAAAGATTGCTTGACTGGGCTGATGGACTCATTGGGAATATAGCTCAGGTTTTCCTCTCACGCAAAGTAATGTTTAGTTTGATTTTTTTTTTCTATTGCAATAGTAATATGGTTTACAGGAGAAAAGAAGATAGTGAGTGAGTGCTGTGGTAGATATTCGTCCAATTAACAATTTTCCATCTATACAAATGTTACATTCATCAGGTTGAAAATGTGAACCGTTGAAATACAAATCATTTGTTTTTGAAATATTCAATGATAATCTATTACATTCAAACCATGAATACATTTTCAGTAATTTAGTATCTTATGCTTACAAGGGTATCAAAACTTTTGTGAGAAAATTCAATATATGTGACGTGTGAAATGTAATAATGAAGCTTAATAACTCTTTATGTGCCATGTTTGCACACCCGACTCAGTTACCGGCGTGGCAACTCCTCATATTCTGCCCGAACGCAAAAACCCGCCCAAACTGATCAATAAATCGCCAAAACGATTCAGTTCCTGTCACATACAGCTTGCATTTAATGTGGTGATTGACTATCAAGGGGTGTTACCGACTGGATTTACATGTAAATTCTTAATTGTTGTCACTGTTTTGACTGCAAAAGTAATCTCTCTACAATAATGTAGCTACTGCATGGTAATTTGAACTAAAAGCAATCATAGATTTGTCATACAATTTACATCAAAGCAAAGCCTGGCATTTTCTGTAAAATTTGCCCCTTACCTGTCCAGGGTAACAAAATTCTATAAAAGTTACATAGATCTGAAAAACAGAATGTTTTCCCAAAGCATGACAACGTTCCTGTCTCAAAACAATGTGCCACACAGGGGGTTTACACCATAGTCAATATTCGACTTGCTGAAATTGAGGTAGAAGAAGAAAAATTTATATTAAAATCACTTCATTGAATATACAAGTTTATTTTCTAGTGAGATATTTTCAAAAGCATTATCAAACTTATCTAAAAACAATTCACTTGATTTATTTGGTGGTCCTATATATTACTCCAAGAAATATATTCTTATGATCAATACTTTCAATCTCTATAAATAGATTATCCGCTTTATCAATGTTGAGGTCATCCTTTCTCCTATATTTTCAAAAACAATCCAATAGTAGAAAGGGTCATACACTGTATTAGTAAGCATATGGGAAATTCCCTTCTTACTGTGGTTTTGATTTTGTATTTGTTGTTGTTGTGCTGCACCACCTCTGTTCGCTTGTGCAAGAGTGACAATGATCGTATAGCACTTTCAACAGAGGACACAAAAGCTTTGACCTGTGAACTCTAAACAAAAGTTTGAGGAGGTGGTGTCTTCAACTCTGCTCGTGGCACCACTCTCCTCCTGGCACCATCTCCCCTATACCACAGGGACCCAAGCAGATATGGTATGTTATGTCATGCTGGCACATTATAGACGGGGGGTTCCCGTCCAGTCCTGCAAGATAATCACGTCAACCTTAATCCCGTTGAAGAAAACCTCAATACTTTAGAGCCACTGCTCTCATCAAATATCAGAAGTGTTTAACCCCTCCCCCCCCCAAAAAAAAAAACAACAACACACAAACAAACAAAACAAAAGACAAAAAAAAAAACTCACTTTTAAACGTATAATAGGGAATCAAAATATCACATCATGTAGTTATCTATATTATTGGGGCCTATTTACGTCAACTTTGAAATTTACAATGCAATATGATACAATACAATGCAATACAATACAATACAGTACAATACAATACAATACAATACAATACAATACAATACAATACAATACAATACAATACAATACGATACAATACAGTGAATATGTTTGATAGACTCAGGGCGCTTGCAACGTTGCAACAACAAAAAAGAGAAAGAGATTAAATCTTTCAGGTTTCGTGTAAAAGATGCAAGGCTCTGTTAACGTGTGATATGATATAATTTGATTTGATTTATTATTTTCATTCGTTCCGAGGAGCGCATTTATGGCCATCTATCAGCATGGCCTTTACTGGGGACTGGTGTCCCCACGAGCTGACCGCGAAGAGCAACTGCACAATCCATGTATTACACACACATGACATAGGGGAAATGGTTGTAGTTTCTCGTGTACATTGCAGCTAATCATCCACTTTATTGCGGACGAATGATTTGATGATGATAGATGATACCAAATAATACTGACCTAAACCTAACTAGTTCAACATTTTGCTAAGAAAAAAGAAATTTAGCCCCAGGTATAGTTAATCATGATACTGTTTAGCCTGGCTGACTGGAGCGATCTGTGTTGCCTGATATTCGGAATATACATGTACTACAATACTACAGTAGCGCAGCATTAGAATGATAATGGTAGGAATAACTATCATAAGTTATGATGATGATAATGATAATGATGATGATGATGATAATAATGATACTACTACTACTACTAATAATAATAATAATAACAAAAATCATGAAAAAATAATAAGAAGAAGAAGAACAACAATAATCATAATAATAGTGAAAGCAATACAGATAACAATAATAATGATGATAATGTCTGTTTTTATCCAGGGAAGCCTCCACAGTGTTGAAATCGAATTCATATTATTAAGACTGTTGGTAGCATGCCTGTCGAATCGTATTATTTGTTTTATGTTCATATATGACATTCATTTGTATCGGAATGTTGAGTATAGTGTGAAAAGTATAGTGTGAAAAAAAAAGAGTTGATAGCAAATGAACATTCTTTCTTTTTTTTCGACGGTATACAGGCTTACGTTTTTACTGTTCTGTTGCGTGCTTATCTATGTATTTCTTGTGTATAAGTATGACGTATAAATTTATCAGTTTTCGTGCAGCAATCAGGATTATCGACTAAGGCTCGTCGCTTGTATAAGTAGTAAACGATTTATTTTTATTCAGAAATTGCTACTTTTCATCATACCAACGAACATCTAACATCGGTCTTTCTAAAATTAAATGCGAACAAAATGTATCAAGTATAATATGCTGAAATGAGTACTGACGAAGATGTATTTTTTTTTTCCACATCAGAGAGAGGTACGTAGGCCCCTAATCTATTGTTTTGTACTGTTGTTTTAGTATATGTATCACATAAATGTGAAGTGAAATATGGAAAAAAAAAAAAAAAAACTTGCCGGAACTGTCCAGTGAGTCTCGAGTGTAAGACCGGTGCAGCTAAGTAATTCAGTTCAAATACGATTCAGTTCAATTCAATTCAATTCGATTCAATTCAATTTAATTTGATTTGATTTGATTTAATCTAACTTGATTTAATTCAATTCAATTCATTCAAACTTCCGTCACTTCGGCAGAGTGTTATCTGTAATCATGGGCCGAAAGTACTCTCTGTACCCCCCCCCCCCCCCCAACTTTATACCCGTCACGCGCTTATATAGATTTTCGCAATTCCGTCTTATTTCATTCAAACTAAGAAAACAATCAAGATACATTACTATATTTCATATACTTCTTATACTGTTTTACAGGTGTATCACTGTTTTCCCAATAAACTGTCTATTACATGAAAGCATAATCGGTAGTTTAGGGAAAGGGTACATAATAACATATGAGCAGCCTCCATCAAACAAAAATCACCGCGCTCAGTGCCCCAAGCAAGACATGTCAAATCTCTCATTAGCCGGAGACTAGACATTTTCTTTCTGTTTTTATTCTTTTTAATTCTTTTTGGTGGTCTGCAGACCAAATCCGTGGATTTCAATAAGTTTTCAATGTCTGTCTTTTTGAAAATATTCTTAAGTCAAATGAAAGGGAACATGTAAATGATGCATGGATTTGCACTAATACAAAGATTTTAAAAAATTTCCGCTTCTTGACTTTTAGGTATTAGATCCGTCTATATCGGTATCGCCGACAAAATCTACGATATGTTATTGTTTTTAACATGATGATAGCCCTCAACATTTTCCGAAAATGAGACGTGTCCAAATTACGGGATAGTTCAACATTCATGACGCCCAGATTCCAGCGGGAGCACCGTGGCGGGTAAAGGCTTTTGATTTGTAAAGATGTCTTATTGGTTCGAATACTTTCTGAAACAGTCATCATTGGAACAAGATGTTTTACTACTCACTACGTATATACAAGACCGGCGGAACCGGGGAAGGGGGAGTGCTAGCCCCCCCCCCCCCCCCCTTACACACACACTTTTATTTTGTTTTAAAATATTGTTTAAAGTTGACTCACAAAAGTGCATTCGTAATATAAAAATTATAGACTCATAATCTTCACTTTACAGCAGTGCTGGTTGGGGTTTTACATCAGTATAGCGTATGTATAGGTCTTTAAAGATTCCGCAACAAATCACACTTCAATTGAATCAAATTCAATTTCAGAACAAAAGCAGGCTTGGTGGCCCTTATCGGTACAAAGTATTGTATGTGTAGGCCACGCCCTGCCTGCATTATAATGTGCTTATTCTCCCGCCAGCCACTTATCGATACTTATCAATCACCCGCATTCTTTCAAAGGGTTGACAGAGAGGGATGAATGGGGAGGGAAGGGTTGTCTTGAGACTGATTATCTCAATATCGCAGAGCTGTTAAACATTTTATCAAAAGAGGAAGAAAATGCAAATGATAACAACAACATCTCGTCATGAAAACGGAAGTTGTTCAAATAACGGTGTGTGTGTTGTTGTGGTTTTTTTTTTCCTTTCCACTATTTGTGTAAATTTATTATTTTTCTATGAATATAATGTAAAGCTGTCGTAACTCATTCATCTGTGTTCTTTTTATAAATAGCATCCAAATTTATATAGACGTATATAATGAATATATAAGGAGCTGTAATGGGTGAATGACATATCGTGGCTTTTTATGAATAAACGTATATTGTTTAGGAAGAGGGTAAAGAAAAACATAGGGTTGAATGACACCTGTTTATAAATGAATAGCTTGAATTCGATTAAACAATATACTGAATCTTATATGATTTTGTTGTTATTGTTGAGTGAATAAAGATGATAAGGAGGATGGATTTGAGAAAACAATATTCTCCCTTGATTTTGCAAGAAATAATGATGCATGTGGAGATTTGATGACAAGTTTCAAATGGAGATCTGCACTTGTTGGTGTCAATAGAAACTGCACCGGGAGACAATTTTCCTACAGGCATACAGGGGCGGATCCAGGAATTCCGTAAAGAGGGGGCATGTTTACAAAAATAAAGGGGGGGGGGGGCGCACGCACCCCTCCCCCAATTTTTTTTTCTTTTTATTTCTTTTGTTTCAACAAAAAAATAAAGGGGGGGGGGGGGCGTGCGCCGGTTGCTGTCCTCCCTGGATCCGCCCCTGGCATATTCCTAGGGACTGAATGAAACACTCATGAAGATCTCTAGAACGGGAAAGTAAATGTAGTTCCACGCAGATTATCCAGTTAAAATCGGATTTTTTGTGTTTTCTGACTGCTTGTTTCCCATTAGTTCCATGTGATTTCTCCCATGAAGTAACATGAAGAAGTCCTGGGCCCTGCTGCATAAAAAGATGCAATCAAACATCAGTCAGAAATTAAACATCCAACTGATGGACCCCATGGAAGACCAGCTTAGTGTAGCTGGATATGGGCTATCCAGCCATCTTCACAGATGGAAAATGAACAATAACAATTTTTCGATAATCAGTCTACCTGTTTTAGTGTATCGTAGTGATTTGATTCGTCTGTTCATAACATCAAATATGCCTTGAATTATAAAGAAAAGATAAAGAAAATGATGGGACACAACGTGTTGTCTGCCCGACGGATCTATCATACAGAGCCAGACAAAAACTACCAAGGAACTGGACGTTGATGGCAGATGACCATTTGAAAGTACCAATTTATCTCTTTGGCAAATCTCTCGACGAAGGCGGATGTTTGCGGACGCGATCCGACTGCCACGCGATATCATTGAACTGGGGTCTAATGGATGGTGTAATCAATCAAAGCACAGAAAGAGATAAAGATCTCTTTTGCTGATCAACAATGGGTATCAAAGTGTGAAGAATTTTGCTTTGGAGTAACCTGCATGGCTGTCGATTTCAAAATTCAAACATTATACACTCTCGGCGACATAAATATTTAATATTCAGGTCACCGAGAGTGTATAATGTAAAGGCCCGGTCCCACTGCACTTACGGATGGAAAGAGGATGTAAAGCGTACAAAAAATCTTGCTATCCGTTAGAAAACGCTACGAATCCGCTGTGTACCCATCGCATACGTGTTTCATCCGCTCTATCCATCGAGCATCCGTCCACTGTGATTTCATCCGCGCAAAAAGTTTTAAGCTGCTTAAAACTTTTAGAACGGATGAACTTTCCGCTGTTTACGATGTAAATCCGCGACATACGAGCAACAAACGTTGTATGTCCGTGCGGCATCCCTTAAACGTCCGCTGCATCCTCTCTACATCCTCTGGGCATCCTCGCAACTCACATCCGCTGCAGCTAAAAACGGAAAGAGGGAGGAAATACATGGTACGTGGAACGTCTTTACATCGTTAATAGCACGTTAATAGAAAGGATGTAAGCGTATGAATCTCGTATATAAAGCATTTCGAAAGCATCCCCTCTACATCCGCTCTGCATCCGCTCTGCATCCACTCTGCATCCGCTTTTTCTGCTATGCGTCCGTTTCGCAATTATCTCCGGTAACCCCTTCGGAGCTATCATCCCCTTCCATCCGCTAGGCTTCCGATGAACATCCGTTTAACATCCCCGCTACATACTACCCACGTCCGTTCTATTTCCGTTCTGTTACCGCCAATTTTCGCCAATTTTGTCAATTTCTGGAGCGGATGAAAGCGGACGAAGCCATCCCCGAAATTTTGCTCGTCCGCTGTGTCCTTTCTGCATACGCTTTGTGTCCGTCGGCCAGTGGGACCGGGCCTTAATACCCCTGAAGCTCAGAATAATAGGAAGACGATGTGATATTTCGGAATTTATGCTGATACGAACATTGTTAAATAATTTAATTAACAGGTAGGTATAGAATAATACGATCAATGAATAAGACTCAATCGTGTGTTTGTTTCTTTGTTTGTTTTTTTTTTGTTCATGAATAATTCATTATTCATTTTTATGTATGTTGTTTGTGTATTATTAATGATTATCATGTTTTGTATAAGGACCTTTAACTAGAATAAGAAGATAATGTTGAAAATTATTATTATTATTATTACAAGACGATACGACCTCCCCCCCCCCCTTCCTCCCCCTCTTTTCTATCTTGTTTTGTTTTGTTGTTGTTGTTTTTTCTGGTCCCCATGGAAGACCAGTGACTTTACAGTAGTATCGCTGAACATGGGATTTCCAGCCGTTTTACTCTATCTCATCTATTACCCTGTCTTTGTTATTATTGCTTAGGTTCTCTGTCTGTAAACTTATACTTTTACTTTTTAATGATAGAAATTTTCTCTTATTTGCATATGCTTGTATAACATTGTATTTCTGTAAACTCTGTATATCTGTAAAATAATTTCATTTGTATGTCTTTTTTTATGACGGGAAATAAAACCAAACCAAACCAAACATTATCTGTGACTTTAGGTTCTTGATTTCTAATCCAATCCAGGTCACATTCAGCTTAATTGTTGCAATCAATTAGCTCGAATTCCACCACATTCCACAGCTATCATGACTGTTTATTAATAGTGATATATATATATATATATATATATATATATTTTTTTTTTTTTTGGGGGGGGGGTCAAATTTCCACGTGGTCATACTTAAACATTAAACAACGTTTATATAGTTTTTTTTTTCATCATAGTAAGTTTTTTATGGAATTTTATTGCATTATAATGTAAAAGCAAGTTGAAAAAAGTTAGAAACCAGATATCATGCCCATTGTTTATCCCTGTACCTGAAACAGAATAAAAAAACGTGCGTTTTCCTATTTTGCTTGTTCCCTTTTCAACAAACTTCCGGGTTTCATCCGAACGTCTAAATGTCTCGAAAGGTTCAGAACAGGCGGAAGACAATTTCAGTACATTATATGTCATGACAACGAGCAAATGATAGTTTGTACGAATCCCAAATTGTTTCTACTCGTTACTGTATCACTTTGGTTCTTATTGCTCATTGCTTTTTTGTATTGTATTTATTGGCATCGGGATTTATTAGAAACTTGCCTTCGATAATCTCTTAAGGTTGTTATCTTTTATCTTTGTATCACGTTTTATCTGTGTATGACACTGCATTTTTTACGTTTCCAGATGTTTATTTACTTTTTATTTTGTTTAGTCGTCGTTGTACTATGTTATTTCATATGTAATATCTATAATACTTGTAACAGGACTCATTTCAAAAGCAAGCCCTTGGATCCTGAATGTGACTACTCTCTTCACTTTTTGTTTGAATAAAACCGAATAGATATATAAATGAATAGATTAGATGGGGTAATGTTCGTTATTGCAAGGTTCGTTGATCCAAAAAATGAATAGGGTTCGTTAATCCTCGCATTTGTGGCGTTATTCCGAAGGTTCATTGATCCGAAAATGCAACAGCTTCGTTTTTGAAAGGTTTGATGAAATTAAGAAGAAACACAAACAGATAACAATACAAAACAAACATGCATACTAATGAAACTTATTTAGTTTTCAGATAAAAGGAACATTTGCAATAAGGAACCTTTTTTTCATTTTCGAATCAACAAACATTTAAAATGAAGAACCTCATTTTATATTTGGATTATCTTATCTTCGGGATATGGAACTCTCGGAGGAACAAACTTTTAATGAGCGAATGAAGTAAGCTTCAAGTTTCCTACCAAATGTTAGAACTTGCATGATCTACAAGGTACCAACCTCTAGTCTAACTTAAAATTCTTACGATGGCTTCCAGCTGCTATCACAAAATTTATCCCCGCCCACGCAGATTTCAGTTATTCTGTAGCACAATGATCGCAGGGCTGAAGATTGACAAGTATCCCATCATGCATTGTGTTGCAACTCTTATTTGGTAAGACGTAGCGGGAGTTACGCAAGTATAATTAAACCCAGATACATTGCACTATTATGTGCTTTACCAGCTCTACCATTCCTCACTTACACTTTGCCGTCTTTTCATATCTGTCTAAGCGTATCTCCACGCCTTTCATGCCTTTTGTGAAATAATGCATCTGTTGCTTCTATTTCTACTACTACTACAACTACTGATACTACTACTACTACTACTACTACTATAGTAGTAGTAGTAGTAGTGGTATACCACTACTACTACTTCTTCATGTAATAATGATGATGACAAAAATAATGATAGTGTTAACAATAGTGATAGTTCCAATAGCAACAATAATAATATTATTCATTACAGTTATCGCTATTATTATCATTGTTATTATCATTATTATCATTGTTGTTATTATCATTATTATTACTATTATTATTATTATTATTATTATTATCATCATCATCATCATCATCATCATCATCATTATTGTAGTAATGATTAGTATAGGTCCTAATCCTGAGTATAAGAACACGCAACTAGGTGTGCTGGGATTACAGCTTAGGAAATTCATAAATCAGGTATTCGTTGTCAGTTATGGCTGTCGACTTTATATCAATTTGTTCTCCCATGAACACAATAATTCGTCTTTATGTCGTCACATTTTGTCGAGTGCTCATTAGAAACTACCATGGACAAGGATAGACCGTCTTCTATAGTGACACGTGTCCTTGTACTATGCAGAGTTGGCAAGGTCCATCTTACTGGTCTCAAATTCATTTGTACAAGGAAGGAGTGAAGAGAGAAATCTGGAGAAAACAATAGCCCGAAAGCACAAAGCGCTTAAGTGTACAGGTCTATACATGATGGTGAGGCTTGTAGATTCCCCGAGGCCTTTCCTTGTGTAAACCCTTCAAAATACAAAGTTAGTTTCACTTAACATATCGAAAAAAAACGCCTCATTCATTAGCCGCCTTATCATGATGACTCTGCCACCTGAATTCTTACACTGATGCGCCACTCGTTATCATTTAACAAAAACATGGAAATACATAAAGCGCATTTTCCCGTCACTATTCAATTGCTTTTTTTGATCTTCATAATGTATGGCGGACGCGGTTGGGGAATGCAGGGACACACCCATACGGTTAAGGCAGGGAGTTGTTTTGTCCCTTGTCTGTTTGATGAGCTCTTCAAGTCCGTATTTGACTCTCGCCATCAAATCCACTTCGTCAACACCGAACCCACCTTACTCCGGATCCGTATATTGAGATTGTGGGGTTTCTTTCGTGAGAGCTCGTTACTGTTTGAGGCACTGCTGAGCATAGCTTTTGGGAGGCGTGTGACCTTGAGGCATATAAAAGAACGATGGAGAATGACGAGCACCCATGCAGGATGTCTACCGTTACGTGTCCAAATGCAAAAACATTTATTATTTACCTCCATGCCGACTTAGCCGTCGAGTATCACTAAAATGTTTCCCTGTTGATGTTGTTTTGGTTTTTTTTCAATCCTCAGTGTGAAACGCCCAGTTAATCATCAAACATGCGAAGATATGTTTTCCATGACGAGCAGATGCGCCATCATTTTGTATCATTTTGTGATATCATATTCATGCAAAGCGCTTTGCAAAGTTTTTAAAGTTTGGCGAAAAAGAATTGACAATATTCGCACCTAAACTTCCATAACATTACATTAACAATAACATTACATGTTTACAGTGCTTTACAACAAAATTTCCCCCAAATTAGAGCAAGCCATGTCTCAGTAATTCGAGCAAATTTATCCGTTGTTCACGCTCAAACTTCATTCATTTCTTAGAATCCATGGAGGCCCATTCGGCGTTCCTGCAAAGTTTTGTAACTCCGTTTCAACTCGCCCGAGTCAGCACAGACTTGTCTTGGTCACGTCGGCTCGTTATAGAGGCAAAGTTCATGTTTTGTCAGTCCACAATAAAATTCTGAAATCGATTATCTTTTTTTTTTCCCGTTCTGATGAGTCTGCTCCTTTCCATTACATTCATAACCAGTGTAGAGTTTGGTCTGAATAATTCATAGACCCCTCGCAGGAAAGGCCATGAGAATTTCGCTGAAAAAAAAAAAACATGACAAAAGGCACTCGAAAAAGATGAGACGATATTTCCACAATAAAAAGCTGCACATCAAATAGAAAAGAAATCAGGTAAATACCACGTGGGCGTATAGTGCATAAAAGACTGGGATCAGTCGCTTTGAAAAGAGAGTTTTATCACTTTGTTATCGCACAGCTCTCCTTTGATCATTGAGTGACACATGGTTTCATGTACAGAAATATTTACAAGGTAAGGTGATAACTTGACATTACCGAGATACAAGAATGCATCTAGCGTCATGACAAAAGACAGTATGGTAACGGTTTCGCACAACTCAGATTTACTATATTCAAGAGGGATATAGCATTTTGCACACATTTGAAGTGAAATTTACGAGAAATCACGCGCAAATCCAATGAGCTCGACACTAGGCAAATAAGGCCCATGGGTACGTGCGTAGCGCTATCGACCGATTTTTTTTTTTCTCTCTCTCCTTTTGCATCACGTCTTTGTGTGTGTGTGTGTGTGTGTGTGTGTGTGTGTGTGTGTGTGTGTGTGTGTGTGTGTGTGTGTGTGTGTTTTCCCCACCACGGACATATTCCTGTCGTTGTAATTACGAGTACGCTGTGCAAGATATTTCTAGGAGAGTGCGCTTTCATTTATACACTTCCTTTGGCGAACGGAAAAATGTGCTCCCTCTCTGCAAATGAAATAAGATATTTTTTATTATCATTATATTCACCTTGTGTTATGTTTTGTTGGACGAAAAAAAATGAGAATGAAATAAATAAACTGAATAGTGAATTGAATTAAACTGAATAGTCTTACTGTGCGATGCTGTCGTAGGCGGAAGGCAAAAAATATGAATGGTTTTCCAACTAATCCTTGTTTTTTTTATTATATTGTGCAATATCTGCTCAAACCTTCCCTGATTTGTTGGTTAGACACCATAAATCTCATTCGAAACAAACTATCATATTTTGAGGTAACATTCTCCTTAAAGAAAAAAATAATACAGACACTGCTACAGGTTAAAGTGTCAGCTGACAAGTACGATATTATGAATAACCCATGGTTGAATATAACACACTAGACACATTGTTCATGGAAAGACGTGGACTTATCAAGAACAATGTGTTCATAAAAATGATAACATTTGCCCGATTACCCAAGCAGTCATAAATAACTAGAATATTTCCGCAGCTTCTGACCAAAGGGCGCAGGTGTTTTTTTTTTTTCCCCTTCCACTTACGTTCTGGAATTTGCGAAGGCATATAGGGAGATGGCGATATGTTTATCATCTACTCCAGATGTACACTGTATACATATACTTAGCCAATGTAAAGGTGAAGTATCTCGTAAAGGTTGTATCATGTAAACGATATGTCCTTGTACTATTGTGTTGATGTATGAGAACGAAAAAAAAAAATGGTTTGTCATCGCGTGACTGTATGATCAAGTGGTGGTAATAGACGTACACTGCAAAAAGTCCAGTGTTAAATATGAAACACCGAGCTGGTGTTAAATTTCCGATGCTCATTTTATTGTGTTAGATTAACACCTCTGGGTGTCATTTCAAAATAATAAAATTGTTTTCTGAATAGTTTCTCAGTAACTGTTCTTCTCTTGATTTTGAACTTCAACAAGACGATCAAGAATTTTCCGATAAACTACTTGATTTTTTTTAAAGGGTGTGAACACACTTACACCACAGTAACACCAGTTGGTGTGGTCTCCTATTGAAGCTGGACGAGTGTTATAGCATTGACATTAACACCAGCAATATCAAGTCAACACCATGCGGTGCCATTGTTGAATTAACACCAGCGCGGTGTCAAAATCATCACCAGCTACAGTGCGAAATTATCACAACGAAGTATCAGGTGAACAATTTTCAACACCATCACAACATACTTTCTACACCTGTGGTCGTAGTCCTCTATTGACACTTGATCTGTGATAGATTTGACACCCATATTGTTTAATCTAACATCGATGTTTTTGCAGTGTAGTGATACGTCAGGGGCAGCTGGGCGGGTGGAGGGCTGCAGCCCCCCCTACCCGCCCCTCCGCCCCCACACTGAAAAAAGGTTACACGGCTCCTAATGATAGTGCCTGGTCATTGTTGTTGTTGTTGCTGTTGTTGTTATTGTTGTTAATCATACAGGGACCTGGCTCAAGGAAGGTCTCTTGGAATATTGGAAAGCGAAAGCAAATGAAATCAGGGAGATAAACATGATATATTGAGGAATATCAATTATTTCCCATGGTAGGCATAAACCTGCATTGTGTGTTACCCAGTGTGATTTCATATTTTTACGCATAAAACGAGTTAAGTGCATGGCGCTTCTCTCTTTTATCATAATCTGCTTTATGTACCATATCACTTTAAACGTGTGCACCCAGTTTTACAAACTGACTTGAGGTTAAAGTGTGTATACTTTATTTCTTTTTTAAGTTTTCTTAATATCATAATATACAGCAGTAATCCTACCAAAATCGGACCTATTTTTGCGGTTGTCATTGCATTTTGTTTTCTTTTTTTATTGCAGTTACTGAAAAGTGCTTTGTGAGAAAGATATCAAGATAATAATAATAAGAACAGGGAACCAAAGAAGACACAGAAAAAGAATTTAAAAAAAATAGCAGAGACGTACATGAACTAAAGAGAAAATAAAAAGAAAAACAATGTGAAATTTGAAAAGTATCCAAATTGAAGCCGACTGATTCGACGCACTCTCTATATTATACTCATGCAATATCTTCGCCTTTTTGGACGTCAAAAAGACGTGTGAATTGAAACTTTTTAACGTTAGCGATATTAACAAAAACAACAACAACAACAACAAAACAAAAAACAAAACAAAACAAACTCAAAGGTTCTTTGTCATGTTAAGATGTACTAGCCATATATATAGTGGGTGGTGCCAATTTTTCCTCAGGATCAGAGAGAAAAAAAAATGTTATTCGGTATTTTGATCGTGAGACCATTATTTAGATTTGCTGAATGTCATATAATTTGTTAATGAAATTTGAACACGAATATGAACAACTGCAACGTTACGGAACAATCATTCATGCAACATTTTTTTTTTTTGAATTGATATCATCAAAGACTGGAGAGAACATTTTTTTTTTCTTTAATCGCGTTTTCTTTAATAGCGTTCATGTGCTCGATCACGCTGCAAGATGATTCTCACTTCACCTTCGGCCTGTGAAGTTTGCATGCAAATGTTTGTTAACCTAGCACTGAATCACCAAATGTTGCACTTTACTGTCCGTTCTGTTGAGTTGGGACATTGACTTGATTGACAACTGCACTTCTTCACCACGTTCACCAAACATAGAATTTTTTCTTCTTTTAATTGTAAAGTCTGCACCTTCCGTCGCACACACACACACACACACAACAGAAAGAAAAGAAGGGAAAGACAAAATTTATGAAAAACGATCCTCACTTTTTAACTTTGTGAATGACGAGACAAAAGCACAGTTGCCAAATCGTATACCCCCTCTTACAGAAGGGGAGTCCTGGCATGTTTTCGCTGAAGTCAAATATTGACCTTTGGCCGAACCCTTCCATGTTCATCTCGACCCGCCCTGTTATATTTAATATCCAAATGTCAAATTTACCGTCGTTTTTTTTTCTTTGATAGACTTTATAAGCAATCAATTAAATCGTTTGACCAATAAATGCTTAGTGGTGTCATGGATTGCGATAGTGCAGTATCTCGCTATTGGCTGATGAATACTGTGTACACGTCCTTGAATGAATTTGAAGTGTTTGCGTTTCGTGTTTTTTTTTTTAATATTCATATGCTTCTTCTGCGATTCACACCCCACTCTTGTAGGTATCCTTGAAGATACAGCATGACAAAATACCAGCGTTTTGCTCATCTAAATAACGGAGGAGTGGGGTGGGGGAGGGATAACAAAACATTCTGTAACAAATCAGAGAAAGCGCTTTCTCCGTAAATAGGACACAAATAGTATCAATAACATTGGGAGAGGTGACACCCAACTGGTATTCCCCACCCCGATCGTTCCCAGTTTCTCATCGTAAGGGCGCCAAGTTGCACAAGCGTTTATACTTGGTCTACAAAGTCAGCTTAACTGCCATGCGATATGATTCAGTAGTACGTTTTAATATCTAACAATATATCTATCTAATATCTAGAGAGTGGTTTGATATCATGGTGACACCTAAAAAACTGGTATTTCCCAAGTTGTGTACTCCATTGTTCTCAGTATCTTCTCGTAAGGATGCCAGAAAATTGGTTATTTGTGTGCATACGCGTGTATGCGGTCTTCCATGGCCGTACTGCCACGTGATAGGATTCCGCAGTACGCTTTCATATCTATAAAAAAAAAAAAAAATGAAAAATGTGGCGTATCGAAAGAGAGGTTTGAAATTATTTTACGACCGATGTCGTTCTCATCGAAATGGCACTAATCTTCATAATTGTGCCATCAACTGCAGTGTCTGTGCCATAACATTGCTATATTACAATATATTTTATTTGCATTCTAAAACAAGTACTGTTGATGTGTGTGCTTCAGCATCATCAGTGACCAAATGTACAATAGTACATAGGGGAATTTAACATAAATACATCATATTGGTTTTTTGGTGTTGCTGTTTGTTTTCTTCCACGCCCTACAATCTCAGCTTTTTAGTGGAACGCTCTTTCCCATTTTTCCCCCGTTATAATACCATTCGCGCATATGTTTTACATTGTGTTCAGTGATCTGTCCTTCCAAACTGGATGAAAGTCGAACTGACACACGTACCGCTCTGTATCATGTATTTTTTAATGGAAATAAATAAACAATCGAATTAAATTGAGTTGCATTGAATTGAAAATTTGAAGTTTAGGTCGTCATCCTGTGAATAAATAAAAGAATAACAATGACTGCTTTGATAGAAATTTATTGTATCTTCCTGTCACAGTCTTGTTTCATCTGCCCCATTTCAGAATTTTAGCCGTTATGTTAACATGGACATAGACAAGCACAATTGGGCCTATAAAAGTTACAAGGCGGGAATCTTTAAGGGATGTTCATGTTCTGGAAAAAATGATGATGATGAAAAAAAGTGATCGTTCATTTTAAAAGAAATGGAGGTATAATTGGCAAAGGTACCACTTTCAATTCTGCCAGTATAGGCTAATGTGTCCGTTTCTTTCCTTTTATACCGTTCTCTTTGTTAACGCGTAATCTCACTCTATGCACAGTAGAACATTACTAATAGAGTTAAATCATATAATAATGAAAAGAAGTCCGATCAAGATCGAACAAAACATAACAAAGATGTGGAATCGCCAATTGTAACACATACTGTTGACATCATAACGTATTTGCAGGATTTGCAGTTTAGTTAATGTACAGTCTAAGTTATCTTTATTGCGTGAGAAATGTCAACTTTTCTATTGCAAGCCTTCTGCATGGTATTCTGATTTGTTTGCCTCGTTTCCATTATCATGACAAGTTCTTAATGCATTTGCTTTGTATAAACATCGATGATCATTTCATCATGTGCAATCTCACCGTGAGTTCAGTTCAGTTCAATTTTATTTCATATTTCCACTTTCTCAATTAAACTACAAAATTATTGACAGTAATACCACAAGTATAATACAACCATGTCTTATGATTGAAGAAAAACAAAAGAGAACATACTGAACAAAAATGTATATAGTCATCATGATATAAAGGTGTCACAAGGAAATAACAGAAATATGATAAGGTCTGCATAAAAGCTATAATGCTTGTAAAAACTGTATAGGTCCCACAATATTCATATGCGTGGAATTATACGGAGAATGTTTATGTTTATCTTGACCAACTATATTCCAGTACAAAAATCAATTATAAAGAATGAACTAATAGACCACATGTATTATATCTTCGACCAGACTGTACAGGTTTCGTAATGTGTGAAAAAAAAAATGCTATATGTTAAATCTTTACCATTAAATAACTTAGACTAGGGTGAATACAAAAGGCCGGGAATATTTAAAGAAGGTTGCTAAAAGCCTGGTAGGGGGTGTATCCACTACGTAATAACTGTTTTAATTCGCATTTGAAGGTGAATAAGGATAAGGAAGAAGTAATATCTTGAGGAAGGTCATGAATCAAAGAACGAGTTTGAATGTTATTTACCTGTAACCAATCAAAAAGAATATAAACCTCTTTACACTCATTTTTTTCCCATGAGAGGATGGAAGAGCTCAAATACATCACAATTGTGCATAACAAGTGGCGCCTGTTCAAATAAGTTTCTTAGATTCTAGCTCCCTTTATGTAAAGCTAATGACAAATTGTCATACTTTCATCAGACCACATTATGTCTGTGTTGTGTGTGTGTGTGTGGCGATGTTTTTTTTTCTTTGAGTGAGAGGAGAGGGGGTCTATTGACAAATTATAATATGGAACATTTTTCGGAACACTGCCCAATCCCATTCTGGTTCACCACTCCCTGAAAAGTTGACCCATTGTCTGGCATTGTGCCCCGATCATGGTAGAACTGATTTTGATCCCCCTGCACATTGCACTGATATCTAGCGTTAACCATACATGACTTGATGCAGTGATACAGTGCGGTAATTGGCCTAAACCATGTATACTGAAATATTTTGTATCTGCATTATTCCTTACACCCTACTCCATAATTATATTTCCCGTTTTGTAAATGGTAAACAGAGTACTATAGCTTTGTTCTCCAGCTTGCATCGCACTAGACCTCTGCTCGATCAGGACGTCAGTTGTAATATTCTAACATCTTTAGGGAAAGGGGTAATACTTCTACATCTATACCTGAAAGTATTACCTGTTATTTTTTGCACACTTCTTTTAGACACATGGATATCGAACAATATGAATTTATGGATTTTAGGCCATAAGAAGAGTACATGACTTACAAAGTTGTTGCTTTTCCCCTACGCTCTTTATCTTGTACAAAGGGCAGATTGTGAGGAAAGAAATGTATAAGCAGAGAATATAATTCTTCAATTAGACACACAAACCAAGTTGTGTGCGACATCGCCCAGCCCATATAGTAAACGTCAGGCCAAATGATAGCAACAGCACTGAGATCTCATCGCCTGCCCAGGTTGTCATGTTACACAGGCGGACGGGCGTGTCTTTGCTGTGGAAAAGCAAGACAACGGTTGCCTGGTCAAGAAACCCATCAGAAACTTGCAATGTTCGACCTGAACTCACTAAGATGATTCATAGAAGGCATTTAGCCTGTACCTTTTGATATAAATGTCAGTTGACAATTCTAAGTTAATATATACAGGATCACGTTTTATTCATTGTCGTTACAGTATAATCCCCGGTAGTTTTCACGCTCCATAAACACGCTCAGGACTACAACTGTTTCTTTTTTCATCGAATCTCAGGGCTCCCCCCCCCCCAATTTGTGTTTGATGTTCTTTCTCCTTTCTTTATTAGTTGGGTTTGTAACGTATGTCATTGTAATGCCTGATTGTAATCGGTATAATCAAAATTTCACGAAATTGATATCTCTTTTAAATTCGGAATTTTTACCTTTTGCTTATAATGATTCAATAAAAGTGTTTTCTTAAAATGAATTCAATAATTCTAAGGTGGATAAAAAACTTCCGGCTTTTACAAAGAATGGATGTACTTGTTTACATTAACCTGTAGAAGTTTCACAAAGATATCTTAATGACCTATATCAATTATTATGTTATCTGTTTACAGTCTTCTACTATCGGAATTTCTAAAACTTCGTTGAAAAAAACCCCGATGACCCAACGATTTTAATGATCATTTTCTTAATAAATGTTTGTATTTGAAGAACACATTTCAAGGTGGCAATGATAGGCCTAATGATAATGTTCAGTATGTAAAAAAATAAGAAAATAACTTTTTATAGCGCATTCACCCCAGAATAAATTGGAAGAATTGTATGTAAACATGGTAAATGCGACAATGGTTCAAATTGTGGTTACAATGAAATTATTGTAAGTGTTGTAAAAAAAAAGAAAGAAATGATACATGTAATATGTTATTATTTAGGCCTACGTGTATTTTAAATTTTGCCATCTGATCTGATCCACATGTATTTTCCAAATAAACTTAAAATTGCTAAAGTCATACCAATGTTTACAAGTGGTTCAAGTAATAGCGTTCATACTATACCCATGTAGGCATATATCTGTGGAATGTATGTGTAACAGGTTATCACATTTAGGCTACAGAAAAATGTATAACAAAATGTCAGTATCGATTTCGTTCAGGGCTCTCCACATTATACGCTTTAATTATTCTTATTTCTAAAGTGACTGATGCACAAAATTTTCATCAAACAGTTATTTGTTTGTTTTTAGATTTGAGTAAAGCTTTTGATTCTTTAGATTATAATCCCATGTTATTAGATAAATTACATATAAATGTACTAGAGGTAATTTGTTAAAATTGTTTGCTAACTATTAGGAAGATTGTAAACAGTTTGTTGCAGCTAATACTTCGAGATCTGAGTTAGATAGCATGGGCTGTGCAGTTTAGGGTTTTTTTTTTTCAGTCGGTATAAAACCAAGCAACATATAGTACACCTGAGGGAAAGACAATAAACACAATGTAATAACTGAATGCATGATTACATTTCTTTCTTTATTTCGAGAGTAATTTTTTGAATCTTCTATTTAAAAATACACACACATTTCAAGATGGACTCATGTTGATTTTGAGAGGCAAGCTGTTTCAAATTTGTGGTCCTCTATATAAAACAAAGTATAAAACAACTTTTGTTTTATTGAGATGTAAATGACAATTCAGTGGATTTCACAACAATATGAATAGATTGCACTATACCGGATTGCACTGTTCAAGTGAAAAACAAAAACAAGAAAGATCAAGATGAATGTGCTTTTTAAAACATAAATACCTATATACAGTAATATAGTAATCATTCAGTTCGCAAATATTTGAAACATCGCATTTCATAAACAGCGGGTTAGTAAAAGCAATGTTTCTGTCGCGACATTTACTATTTTTACAGCTTTCTTCTGCAGACGAAATAGTCTGATCATGGAATGATCTGATGTATTAGCCTACGCAATATTACAATATTGCAATTAACTTGATATAATAATGGCGTTATAAAGCATTATGTAAAATATTTTGAAAAAAAAAATATTAAATCATATAAAATGCCGATACATTTAGAAATTTTGTTACAAACGAAATGAATATGTTTATGCCATGTAATACCAAATAATGACAAAGAACTTGTAATTCTTCTTATTATTATAAACACGAACTACTAAATTCTCTACATCATTATTTTCTTTTTATCAAAAGTCATATCTACACCGGATCTTCTTTACATTTAAAAATACTGTATTCATAAGAAGCCATTTGCATTTGTTTTCATCTCTTCATTAAGATGCTACAGGAAACTATCAATATTATCTTCAGACATAAATATACTGGTATCATCAGCGTATAAAAGAAAATGTGATATCTGTACATTGCAAATAAAAATATGAAATAAAGGTGAACCGAATGTTGAACCCGCAATGTCCTCTAAGTTTCCTATAGTGTAATTTAATTTGACATCTCATTACTATTTTTCCTTCATACGATTGTACTCTATCATGTGTAGCCTTGTTGGTGCGCAGGAACAGTCCATACAATTTATAAAATTTTGTTCAATTCTGTTATCTATTGTATTGAAAACGAAATGCAGAAATAAATCAAAATGAATCTAACTGGTTTGTTCGACTTAGATTCAACTCTTGATATAAATGATTTTGTTATGATGTCAGTTGTTCGTTACACCTCATTTCCTCACTGTCTCCACATTCTATATGTGTTTTCACTTTATTTTTTTTTCACAATTTATGAATCTGACCTAAGTCTGAATGTTTTTTTAAAATTGAATGATATAAGAATGATATAAGAATTGAAGTTTAATCAAGCAGAAGCTTAAGAAGACTTGTAAAGATGCCAAGATGTAGTTGTTCTAAAGAGAAAGTAGGATCATGTCAATAGAAATCAGTCGCTGCGCGTTGTGCATGACAGTGGCCTAGGTTCACGATACCCCCGATTGAGTTACTGGAGGGTATTTTTTTTTTTTTTTTTTTGGGGGGGGGGGGGCTATGGAGTGCCCTTGATATGCCATATTTCATTTAAAATCACAGTCACACCATATCAAAGAATCAAAGGAGTTTTTTTTTTTTGATGGCCTCTGCTGGACCGGACTGGACTGGACATCACAAAAAGCCCCCCAAAAAACAACAACAACAACAACAACAACAACAACAAACAAAAACCAACAACAACAACAAACAAACAAAAGAAAAACAAAACACAAAAACAAAACAAAACACAACACAACACAACAAACAACAACAACAACGAACAAAAACAAACAAACAGATAAACAAAGCAAAACACGCAGTGTAAGAAGATGAGTTTTGGTCTATATGACATATTTAACTATAGTAGAACTAGAAACAAAGTTTATATGTATATAAAACATGTGAAGCAACGTTGCTGTAATTCTGAATATGATATACTGAGCTCCGTGTGTGCTTGTGAGTAAGCACGGCATGGATATATACAGGGATACAATTGTGAATTTGCATCCACTTTTGTTTAGCAGTGTCTCCTTATTCACAGTTCACTGTGCGTGGATGCATCCTGCTCTGTGGGAAGCCACTTATCCATAGCATTACCGATTGGCTGGTGACCTGATCAGAGGACTTTCTTCATCTCTGCAGCTATTATACGATGAGACAGCTTTTGACCATATCAAAGCGTGTGAGAATTCATTGGGGAGGGGGCTCAAGCTCAACGCATGTTTGCGCAGCGAATCTGTCAATATTTCATCAGGCTTTGTTCATCGAAAAGGGGACGTCCAGTACACCATAATACTCTCTCTCTTGATAGGCAGCAAGGGCACTCAAATTCAGAAAGTTTGTCCGTAAGGTACACTCATATAAATCACCTTCCCCCTTCACAAACTCCATTTATCAGAGAGATGGAAGGTATTCCAGTGACCAATCAATCCTTGATGTCCTTTCACCCATCTAAGGGATGCAGATATAGGTGGAATCCGTTGCTAGTACGTATATATACGTCATACGAATGTCATGAGATGAATGCAACAATTCACTTGTCCCTTTCGCCCACAAAAGACTACAATGAACGGGCTTTCACTGGACCTCTGAGAGCAAACATTAAAAGTAGGACCCCGGCGGATTTCTTAAGGATTCCATGGTCCCAGCCCTTTGACTAGGTATGTTTGGACAAATCTTTGCGGCAGCGTATACTTTGCTCCCCTTTTCATCTCCTTTCACATGCAAAAGTTAACGTGTAGGTCTACTCCCGTCTATTTCTGTGATGTCTATCCGTCTATCTATTATAATCATGATTTTATTTTCCACTCCTGAACAGGTCGATTAAGCTGACTTATCAATCTTCTGACATGAATATTCTCTAACATACAGATTGAATACCTGATGTATTAGAGAAGATGTGAAGCAGTCATATTTTTTAGAACTAAAGGAAATCAATATTGCAAACCAGTCAGGACGTAGTACTTGCAACCAACCAACCAGAAAGTTACCCCAGAGTGTGGGCAACTCCCTGGTAGATGTTTAGCATATCTTCTACACCAGAGCACGATTTGATGTTGTTGTTGTTTACATAATGGTATAACTGTTTTCTCCGTCAATGTCACGTTATATTATGCCGAATAACTTCTTATAGGAAAGACTCGATAGCACTCCGAACTGGGGCACGCGATGAAAGGAAAGGGGCAAAGTAAGTTATTTGCACTTGGTCCAAATGAGGGGGCGGCACTACCGCAGAATCCGTGTATGCAGAGGGACGTAACAGTGCTCTTCGAGCCATGCGCTCCCCTTTTATAAATGTCTCCCCGATTCATTTCGTGTTTACTTTTTTTTCCTTATTGACATATCTCTTCCATTTCTATTGCTTCGAATCGTTCATTCTCTTCTTGTTGCTCTCTTAGCGATGGATTGCGCTCCACGGCGATTCGCTTGTTTACTTCCAAAAGGATCTGAGTTCAAAGTTAACTTCGCAGTTTAGATGCGTCTTGTGTGTGTGCCTCCCTCCCCTCCCCCGCACCCCCCCCCCCCACCACCACCACCACCAGTATCAATAGCAAGTGACAGTACATGATCCCATATAAGCGCTCAACAGAATCGCGTCCGAGACTCACCGTGCTCTGGTTTCCAATGAGGGTGTTACATGAGGTGTGCCCTCCTTCATCAATGAGTCTCACCTGTAATTACGGTCCGGATAATACAATATTGGCATACAGCTCGCAACGACTTCTTGCACGCTTAGTGGCTGCCCCCTCTGTTTGGGACATTGACTAATTTGTTTTATTCTGCTTCCTTTCTTTTTTTTTACAACGTGGATATATTGTGCGTGTGATTGCCGCTGACCTGGCCCAGGAGGCGGCGGATGGTGCCGAGTTGTAGCCGCGGTGGTGGCCGCGGTGGCGGTGCTGGTGGTGGTTGCTACCACCTGTTCCGGGCAATGGATAGAATACGCCTTGTCTGGATCGCCGTTCTCGTGGTTCTGGCCATCAAGCTGATTCCAGTGTGTAAGTCAACATTATAATGCAAAGTTCACAAAGACCTGTATCTCCGTTCTTCTCAATTCTATGATAATCAGCAGGTGTCAAAAATCATTGCACTTGCAATCGATATTTTCTGATTGCAGTCTGTAGACCTGTAATAAAATAAAAGCCAACGCTTTTTCTTTGGTACTCCATCCCCTTTGCCGAAATGGTTCACATTTTTTTTTTCTGTCCCAAGAGAAAAGCCTTTCACATACAGCTTAACCTTCCGAGTGACACATTGTACACGTGATTACCTGTCTACAGGGCCCCGTTTTATCAACATAAAAATTATATAAACGATTATAGATTTCCTTACCACACAGGCTGCCATATAGACTTTGAATACAGTATATATTCATAAAATAGGGTCCAAGTCACACTGTGTGTAAAATCTGTGCACATTTTCACACATTGACACAGAAAGGCTTAATCAACTTCATCACAGTGCGGGATCACAGTACTGTAAGCAAATATACCTTTAATTTCATTTGATCGCGCATCCTACAATGACAAACACTAAGTTTTGTTTTCTTTATCAAGAATCACAACCCCAGTTAGATTGAAAAAAAAAAAACACGTCACGACATGCGTCATAAACGGATAGTAATAAAAAAAAAATTCTTCTCCGTTAATATGAAGGAGAAAGAACAAAGAAATGATTGCACAAATTTTCATACCCGAGGAATGATAGGCTATCTTTTTTTTTCTTTCTTTTTTTTTGTCTACTTTTCGATGGGGCTGATGATATAAGAACATTATTCTACATTTTTATTCAGGATTACAATACAATCATAGGAATATCATTTTTTTTTTTTTTGAAGTGCATATACGTCTATGCATAACGATGAATAAAAAGTTATTTAACCGTAAGTGAATTAGATAGAAAAGAATTAAATAGAACAATATATTTATATATACATAATCTTTATACATAATAATATTAATATAATGTTATATAAATGTATATATACATATATATTGTTCTATTCATTTATATATATATATATATATATATATATATATATACGTATATGATAACCGTTACAATCCTACAATGACAAACACTAAGTTTTGTTTTCTTTATCAAGAATCACAACCCCAGTTAGATTGAAAAAAAAAAACACGTCACGACATGCGTCATAAACGGATAGTAATAAAAAAAAAATTCTTCTCCGTTAATATGAAGGAGAAAGAACAAAGAAATGATTGCACAAATTTTCATACCCGAGGAATGATAGGCTATCTTTTTTTTTCTTTCTTTTTTTTTGTCTACTTTTCGATGGGGCTGATGATATAAGAACATTATTCTACATTTTTATTCAGGATTACAATACAATCATAGGAATATCATTTTTTTTTTTTGAAGTGCATATACGTCTATGCATAACGATGAATAAAAAGTTATTTAACCGTAAGTGAATTAGATAGAAAAGAATTAAATAGAACAATATATTTATATATACATAATCTTTATACATAATAATATTAATATAATGTTATATAAATGTATATATACATATATATTGTTCTATTCATTTATATATATATATATATATATATATATATATATATATATATATATACGTATATGATAACCGTTATTAAAAGCAAACGGTAAAATTCGAATATTTTAGTGCATATGATATAACCTTTCATAAGCGCAATATTTCTATAATATAGAACAGTGATACACGTGGTTGTTGTCAACTTAGTAATTTCTCCAATTCAAACTGACATTCCTCCGATAGCACATTGTTATTGTAGAATGTTAAGTCCGAAAAGATTATTGCTGAGGCAACGCCAAGCCATTTCGCTCGTCATCCTGCTTTTTTACGGGATTCAAGAAAAAACAAACAAACAACAACAACAAAAACAACAACAGCAGCAGCAGCAGCTGGAAGGCAGACAAACTAATACGGTTTTTGTGCGTAGATACATCACAATGGGGTATTTCCCTTTTAAATTGGCGGAAACTTTTACCTCATGAAATTGACAAATTATTCCCCTGTGATTCAAGAAAATGGCGCATGTCCGTATAATGTGACCACATTGAAGGGGGTCATCCTTACTACTTGAGCAAAGTGCGTGTCGTATAGGAGATATTTTTGTGTGTCAGCATGTTACATAATGGTCATTTTTTCGGTTTCTTTACCCAGGGTCGAGTATTCATGTATTTCTTTGTGAAGCGACTAACGGGTTTCAACGCACGCTTCCCCTCAGTGAGGCGTATCTACAATCAAAAGAAAAGACCAAAAGTATCCGGGAATGAAATAAAGGTGCTACTCGTCAATGGCATATAAGATGACCCCAATTCGGGCGGAATCGCAATGACAAATCATTGGCCCCGATCAGAATTGATGACTGAGGTAGCACTTCGACTTGCTACAAACGAAATTAATCTTACATACATGTGAAAGTTGTCAAAGTCACTCGTTTTCAACTGACTATCGCGTCAGGGCGGCTAATACAGTCTACACAAAATTGTTTGATGATTACGATGATTCGGTGAGAAAATTCATATAATTATCCATTATCATTGCAATGTATAATCACTGTTGAGCTTAGCACCATCTCCAATGCCTTCATGATATGTTTCTCTGACACGATGCGGGTCACTGGCGCTGTTCTCCAACCATAGGCCATACATCACCATGATTTACCATCTTGTCAAACCCATTGGGGTTGGCATTGTTCGAAATCATTCACTTCTACGTGTGTGTGACACCTGACGATACCCGCCACACCCTCCTTTGAGCAAGAGGTACATAAAATGGGGCCTTTTTGCGTGGCGTGGTTGTCAGATAGGGTTTTTGCGAGCCCACTCATGAATATTATATAATCTCTTCAGAAGTGGCAGATTGAAGTAAAATAATCGCAATAGGGATAAAAAGGATGCTCGGGAGCTTGAAGAGAATATGAAAAAAAAAATGATGCCGTCGCTGCTTGCACTTATTTTGTTCGTTTGTGTGTTTCATTTTCCATCTTAGAAGATGGCTGGATAGCCCATATATTCAGCTACACTAGCTGGTCTTCCAGGGGTCCAGTTGGATATGAGGTCGGGCCACTTCACCGGGTTTAAACATTCTGCTCTTTGCGATGAATAAATGAAGTGGGATTTTTTTTTTTTTTTTTTTTTTTTTACATGCATGAATTGTAACTCTCTATAACACGCGGGACCTCCATTGTAATGTCCTATATCCAAGGGACAGAGTATTTTGCCTCTTTGATACCAGAAGGGATGCTATGATTACACACGACCATTCTCAGTGAGACTCGAGAATCGAGTCTCGGTATGCACGTTGTGATTTTGTGAATATGAGAATCACAAAATGCAGAGAGGAAGAGAAGAGCCAAAAAGGAGATTTTCTGTTCCTTTTTGCCTAGGTTGAATCATGCGACAACATGTTTGCTGTGACACAATCGTCCTCTAAATAGGCCCTATAATGAACTATATAGTTTTGCTTCTTACACAACCACTTTCCCCATGTTATTCTATGCATCATTATTTTTTTTTTTCGTCAGAAAACATATAGACGGAAATATCAAATTTTGAATGCTTTCAACCCCCACCTCTTGTGCATGTATGTGTATTTGTGTAAAGAAGGAGAGAAACAAGAAAAACCCCATCTAGTTTGATTTCCATATTTTAGTGAACATGACGTATATTTATCTGGTATCACCGGTATTTTATGGTAAGGGGAAATTTTATTAAAAAAGGATAATAATACAAAAGAAATACTCACCGTGCTCTCAGCATGATATATTTTGCTATCACCCAGTAAATAACATCAAACATGTATCGAAATTATGAATGCTCCCAGTTTGAGCAACGCTCCCACGCCACCCGTCTAGAGAAAAATGCACGATGTTCCTTTGATGATAACGTCTGTGCATATAGGGTTCGAGTCACGCCTCCGCATCCTTGATATTATCAGAATTGTGCATTCAAGTTTTTCTTGATCCACTGTGCACCTCTTTTCAAAGGTTTATAAATTTTGTACCGGGCTATATGTAGGAAACAGAGAGTTAACGTGGGTGATGGATACAGCACATGGTGGCAGCACCTCGGCACAGTCATGGATGGTCCAGGAATAGGCAGGGAGTACACTGTATAAACTTGACACAAAATGAACATGAAATTGAAGTTTTAGAACGTAACTTATATAGTAATGATTAATATGTAGTAAAGGAAACATTTACCAGTAAAATCACAAGTTTTAAAGTAAGCATTACGACCATAGAAACAATTTTAGGACGTTGAAAATATGATGTGATAACACGGAGGAAAGGAAAAGAAATTAAAGTGTCTATATGCAATTAGATAAAATTTTAGTGAGAGCAGCCCACAAAAAAGCTAATTTTAAGTTTATAGAGTGTACATCTAATAGAATACAGGTTCCTCTGGACTTATTCTATTATATACACATTACATACATAGAAAGTCATTTTAGGTGACACACTGATATGACTTTTACTCTCCTAATACATCGTCCAAAATGTAACACAATGTTGCTTTCTCACTACTCTCATTTCGATACAATATGTCATGTAGCTATCATAAGTGACCCAGGTTTCTATTTTGAGATTTTTTTTTTTTTTTGTTGACGGCACTTTGCGCTGTTCCCTCTCACAGACTATTACCGAATTTTAACTCAGAAAAGGGAAGCATTGCTATACGTGTTTTGAAATGACAAGAAGTGACCACAAAAGACGAGGCCGATATTTTTTTTCCACCCTCTTTTGAGAGTTACGTGTTCGTCTAGAACTAATTGGTAGCTATAGGCCAAGTTCGCCTCTTGCTGAATCCCAGTGTGTAATCCCAGATGATTTTCACAGTATTGTTATCCTGGCATGCAGTACAGAAACCTAGTTTTTACTCGATCCCACAATGAGTATCACGTTTAACCACTGACCCGTTCACAGATAACTAAACCTGGCAAGGGAAATTCTATATAGTTACTGCCACGGCGGGACAAAAAATTATTTTGTAATATTCCGACTGTAAGCACTGTACGCTGTGCATGTTGTGCAAATATGAAATTCCTCTCCAATATTGTTCAAGCAAATATATACATTCACAGTGATGAGAAATCTTGTATCGCAAATCAATGTCATTCTATAGGGACTGACCCACGTTTCTGTTGGGACTAATGATATAGCATAAATGCATTATCACATTAGTCTACAGACCCGAAACTGGGATTTTGATTGGGGGGGGGGGGTACGGGAGGGGAAATAGTTGTTTTTTCTTTTCTTTTCTTTTCTCGCTTTCTTTAGGGAGTGCATCGATCTATCGGGGTAGGGTCCAGGAGGGGCATTGCCGTACTTTTTTTTTTCGAGTGGGGGTGGGGGGGGGGGGGGAATAATTATATTCAATCTTTTGAGGAAATGCGTAAGCGTGGGATCATTATCGTATAGCTACCGAGCAGCAGGGGGAGGGTTCAGGAGGGAGTAGTAGTTCCCCTAGCTCCAACTAGGGAGCTGTAGCACTTGGATGAAAATTCAACGATCTGGTGCACACTTATGGTGAAATATATTTTCAAAATTTTCAATAAAAAAGTAAAACGATGCATTGGTTATTTATTTAAATTGCAGTGGAATAAAAACTGAATCCCACTGTTGCGGTACTGACCCTGCCCCCTCCCCCCCCCCCCGGGGGGGGGGGGGAGGGCTTAATTTGTACGGACGCTCAAGTGATTTGTTGTGCAAAACTGTCGTACTCGCTATAAGTTTTTTTATCTTGTATTTTTCTTTATTTAAGAAAAAAAACTTTTTAGTGTAATAACCCCCATGTAACAACCTCCATTTCAGTCCATTTGATGATTCTGTTGGTTTGTTTGTTTACTTGTTTGGCCCACGTGTTTTTGTATGTGGGCCATGGCAGAACCCCTTTTTTTTCATCCACCTGTAATCATTCGCAATTTTTACTTTTAAATCGGTACTTTCAATTTACTGACTGCTTGTAATTCTTACATTGTTTAAGAAAGCATGTAGGGTTTTTTGTTTTGTTTTTCACTATTTATCAACTGCATATGAAAATCCCTTGCACAATGTAGTACGTGAATGCTTGTATAAATTTACATGGGTAGTTCTTCTTAAAACTGTCATACACCGACATTGACTTCAAATTTATCGACCTTGAATTCTAATCAAGAATGGCAATATTATTCTGAATGTTTTGATGCTAGTATATTGTGGTTCTAATCAGAGTTTGACTGATCACAAATTAATATTCAATGTTGTTTTCTATATACTACAATCAAGCACTAATCTTAAATGAAAGCATGATTTCTTGTTTGTTTGTTTGTTTGTTTGTTTTAATCTCAAGTTCATGAAGAAACGTGTTTCAAAAATTGTTAATTGACATTTATGAAGTATCATATTTTGCAACATCATTTTCACTGTGTCTCAAAGAACGTTTGTTTTGAAAAAAAAAATCTGCAGAAATAAAGTAAGACAAAATGAATGCACTCTTTACCAATAATTTATTGAACGTTGATGAACATAGCGTTACAGTCTAGTATCATACTCGCTACAAATAGACAAACCAAAAATTCACATGCCGTGAAAATGAGTGCTATTTAGTATTCTAAAAACAGAAAGGTGTGTTTGTTTTCATTTTCCGTCCTACAAGATCGATGAATAGCCCATATTCACCCGCACTAACAGGTCCTCCCGAGGGTTCAGTTTTGAGTATATGAGGCAGACCACTTCACCATGCAGGGGGGGGGGGGGGGGTTCATAAAGCTGTTCGTAAAGTTACGAACGACTTACGAGAGACTGGTGATCAGTTCTTGTGCTGAGTTATGGAAATTCTGATAAGTAAAGCACATCAGAACTGATCACCAGTTGCTCGTAAGTTGTTCGTAACTTTACGAACAGCTTTATGAAACAGGGCCCAGGTTATGCAACCTGCTCCTTGCGATGAATGGATGAAATGGGATCTTGAACGTGCGTGGGTTGTGGCTCGATATTTGACTCGAATGTACACGGAACCACCATCAAATAATGCCCTGTCTTATCTGAAGAAAATGTGAAATGTTATTCACCTGAATCTATTGCCGATCTCGCGATGACGTGCACTTGTTCGTACCCATTGTGGAACTTGTTATCATTCCGTCGATGTCTGCGCTGGCTAAAAAGGAAAATCAGATATCTTTGAATGATCGCGTGAATAAAGGATGTGCCCTATTTATCCAAAACACGCACGCCAAGAGTCATTGCTCGTTTGCTGCGCGTTTCTGTATATCGTGGCATGTGAAAAAAACAAGAGTACGGGTTGAGCAGATGACGGTGCTTGACACAATGTTTTTTAAGGTAATTTGGCAAAATGTATACACGAACTGCAGCAATGTACCCACGTGTCATTCATCTTTATCATTATCAATCACAAAGACAAGCGATGAAATTTTTGATAAAAGTGATCTACAAATCATTCTGACAAGACAATGACAAGATAATTTGTCCGCGTATGTGTGTGTATATATATATATATATATATATATATATATATATATATATGTTGTGTTTCCACTAAAAACACTCAAGGGAGTTAGAATTGTACAACATAAACAGTGATGAATGACATTATTCTCTCTTTAATAATTTTCATTTAAGATTGTCTGCAGATTGCAGCAGCTATAGCATAATCAGACAAGCAAACAACTTCAAAATTTATCTGAAAGTTGAACTATTTTGCCTGAAGGGAATGAAATACGATTACTTCTTGGTATCCCTTTTACCTTCTTCAATCAATATCTATAAATATTATCCACGTTTTTTTAACGGCAATCTTAATAATGAGCATTATGAAGTGACTTGAATTATAGTCATGACCAAGAAAGTTACATGACTTGTATGTTATAATTAAATGCATGATCCACATCTACAATCTAAGATGAAAGTCCTTTCTAAATTTGTTTTCCAATATTGTTCAATTGTATTTTGAAATAAAGGCATTTACGTTAAAAAAAGCAATCTGTATTTGATGAAAATACTATGAAAGGTTATATTGTGTTGGATATTTACGGCAAATGAAAATGCAAAATAGAGAGGCGTATCTCTAACACGAATCTTTGCTCCTGATATATTGCCAATGTCTCCTTTTATTCTGCTAATAGAAATAACAGACATTCACACATACAACATGCACTGAAAATAAATGTATACAAACATACACCGTATATGATTGTATATAAATAACACACGCGAGCATTTCGTGTATTTTAACAAAGGACTTCCTGAACTTTTCAGGATTACACTATTTCGAGTGATGTTGTTGTTTTTACTACTGTGTCAAAATAATATATATATATTACACAATGTACAAAAATATATTATACGTATATAGTACGAAGAAAGGGAGGATTGCCCATTCAGCCGTACTTATAAAATACAACTGTTATTTCCACGGGGCCCTCATCATTAACCATACAAAGTAATTCAATGTTTGTATAAACATAAAAAGATACTCAATGAAAACATTTACAGATACAGAAACTCTGCAATAATTAAAGAATGACGACAAAGTGTGTCGGCTTGTTGTGACACAATAACAACAGTAATGATACTAATAGAGTCAAGGGTTTCACATTGTGACCACCGTGTGCGTTCAACAACGGCAAATCAGCTTTTTAGATAATTTCTTTTCTTTTCTTTTTTTGTGTGGGATTTAGAGACAATTGGCGTTGATGTGCAGTATGTACACAATAAAGAGACTATCACACCTGTCCTTGCTTATCAGGTCAATGATATCTATTTTGACCAAAACATGAACTCACCTAACTCGGACATTAGCGTGATATATCTTGTGAAACATGCCGAAGTGATATAACATAAGAAATAAAGAAAAATAAACACGGCTGTACATTAATAGAGAAAGTGTGGCTGTTCAACCAAATGGTCTCTCTCTCTCTCTTTCTCTCTCTGTATATGTGTATCATATGTACAGTATATAAATATTTATGTATGAATATACATACCTATATAATATACATCTACATTTAGTGTAATATAATGTACTATACTATAATATAACATAATATAATGTAATATAATATGATAATATAATATGATATGATATAATATGATAATATAATATGATATAATATAATATAATATAATATGATATAATATAATGTAATATAATATAATATAATATGATATAATATAATATAATATAATATAATATAATATAATATAATATAATATGATATACTAAATTATATAATTAATGTACCTCTAATCTTTCATGTGTCATTATATGCTCGTAGTCTCTCAATATCGAACAACGCCTTTCACCGAAAGACAATATTAATCAAGCTGAAGTTTTGTTGGTGGGTGGCGGGGGTACTTCCAATGTACCCTTATAGACTTTGGAAAGAGAAAGAAAGAAAAAAGAGTGTTGCTTTTTTATTCGGCATGCCTGCTTCAAACTGATGAGATAACTCCAGATGAATTTTGATTTGAAAAGTGATCTGATACATTTTCATGGTCCTCCAAGCTGAACTATAATTATGCACGAAAATATCTACTGAGATATTGTTTGCACAGTTTAATACAAGGTATATAGTCAAGAAAATACTTCTAGGGAAAGAACAGAAAATGAACGCGTCCTCTTCTGTTTCGAATTGTTTCTCAGACAAAACTCAGCGTGTAACTCGAGGCAGTGTCATTTAAGTTGATTCTTCGTTGTCTGTCATTTGAAATGGTTGAGGACACGCATTCAGAAGAAAAAAGGCACACATAAAAGGACAACACAAAGAGGGAAAGGATTTTCTTGCGGTCAGGTCTGTAGTCACATGAATGCACACATTATAGAACAACACAAAGAGATGATCCGGATCTAAAGCGTATTACGTCACAAAATGTGCCGACGTCGTATGTTTTTGCTGTTCCTAAATTTTAATGTAAAGAAGACAGTCTCCGTTTTATTTATAGAGGCGGATGTCGAAATCCTTGACAGCTCTTCTTGACAGTCTGTCAATTAAAAAGATAAATGAACGTACAAACAAACATAGAAAACCACTTATTAAGTCTTCATTCGTCCGACGAAGGTTGTGGTTTTCTCTTTTTCAAAGAAAGACATCAACTTGTATAGGGTGCAGAGATCTTATTCACTGCAATGAAAACAATGTTCATTTCGTCCATAGAGCGGGCTTGAAAGCACTTGTTGACAGTCTGTCAATTCAAAAGAAAACGCAAAAAACCCCAAAACGAACAAACAACATAGAAACGCCTCATAAAGTCTTTATTTGCTAAGCGACCGTTTGGTTTTTCTCTTTTTCAAAAAATGAACTTCGAATTATTTGGAACAAAAAGAAGATTCGTATAAGGTGCAAAAGCCCGCAATTAATTATATCATTACACACACGCGCGCACACACACACACACACACACACACACACACATACATACACATCTATACATGATTACACACACACACACACACACACACACACACACATATATATATATATATATATATATATATATATATATATATATATATATATATAATATATATAGAATCAAAAATAAAACTGAAACCAAGTTCTTGCAGTACTATCACACGTATATATCAAACATTTACTGTGAACCTAGAGTTACGGCTGTCTTCTTTGATATGTGATCTCTTTTATGGTATTTTATGGCCTTTATAATCATATCATTCTGCTTTTCCGCCTTTTATTTGAAATTTAAACATTTTCTTTTGTGTATTAAGTTGTCGAATATTCCCTTCTGATTTTATGGATACTTAAGACATTTTGATCTGTTCCATCAAATCTTTCTCCAACAATGGATTAGGCAGCGAAATTCAGAAGTATACCAATGTAATGATATTAAGAAGGTGATAAATTCTGCATAAAAAATCTCCTGAGTGCATGGACTTAAAGGGGAAATCCAGTCCAAATATAAGTTAGTCTGATAAGAAGAGTAAAATATTACGAGTTCATCGGTATAATTTTGATCGAAATCGGATGAAAAATATAAGGAAGTTATGACATTTTGAAGTTTCGCTATTTTGGGGGGAAACAGTTCTTGAACAGTTTTATGGAAATAGCAAAGTGAGCATGTCATTCCCTTACAACTTACCATATAGATTCTACATAAAATTTTGAAATTTCCAGTTTTTCATTCAAACGCTTTTATACCCGACGCTCAAATTCTCATATATCTAATTGATCACTTATTCTGAAGTTATTCAACCAGGAATAACATAACGTTTCAGACTTCAACGACAGAAACATTGAATTTTCGTCATTTTTTAGTACACAATCAATGGAAATTTGTGAGGGTGTGACATGGTTAGCTCACTCATTTGCATATTCATATCCACTGTACAAGAACTGTTTTGCAGAAATTAGCAAAACTTCAAAATGTCATAACTTCCTTATTTCTTATCCGATTTCAGTCAAATGTTTCACCGTTGAACTTTTAAGATTTTACTCTTTTCTATCAGACTAACTTATATTTAGAGTGGATTTCCTCTTTAAAAGGGAAATCCAGAAACGTTGAATTTTCGTCATTTTTTTTTCTTTGTACACGATCCATGGAAAATTGTGAGGTTATGACATGGTTGGCTCACTCGTTTGCGTATTTATATCCACTGTACAAGAACTTTTTTGCTGAAATTAGCAAAACTTCAAAATATCATAACTTCGTTATTTTCATCCGATTTCAGTCAAATGTTTCACCGTTGAACTCGTAAGATTTTACTCTTTCGTATCAGATTAAATTAAAGTTGGACTGGATTTCCCCTTTAATGGATCGTGGTCTCACTGGGCCTCTATCCCTTTCAGGAGATCACCGACTCTACAGATGCCTAAGAAATATGCCCTAACCACATTGAAAAAAAAAAAACAATATGCCTCTCATGGAACTTAAAGGTACAGTTTGCCATTGAGAGCATTGAAAAATGTTCGAGATATTACATTTGATGGGTATGTGTAGGTCAGTTTTAGCACAAACCATCCTACCATGTGAACATTTTGCTATAAAGCCTAAAATGTAAGAGTATTGCACGATTTTTCTCAATAAACCAAAACTGTAGACGGTTTAGTCTAGAATATAACTGTTGTTCAAATTTTGTATAAATTTAACAATAACTTAACATTTATCACATTTTTATAACTTTTTTTTACATTGGTTGTTTCTATTTCGAATTACCAACATTTCAGAATTATTTGAAAGCACAAAGCTTTTGTTTCGTCTGCAAATGGTAAATTATATGCCTTAAATTGTGAACACTGAGTCAAGGAAGTTAACGTTATATATGGCAGAACTCGCTGACCACGTCAGTATTAGATTTTCCTCTTTCTTTGGGCACTGACATAAGTCTGTTTCTCTTAGCTTTCTCTGTTTGTTATCCTTGTCTCCTTATTGACGTCGGAGTCTTCCCTTTTTTGTTTGTTTCATTCTAGCAATTTGAAAAGAAAATGTGCTTTGCTGGGGTTTATTTCGACAAAACACACGAAAGGAAAGCATGAGTGTGGAAACAATACTACCATGCCACTCCTCAACAATAGCTTGGGCAAACTGTTGAAGTTGGCCACTTAATAATGACGCTTTTCAAGCAAATTCCGAAGATTTGGGACGATTACCTACGTTTGTTTAGATTCCCTTTGATGGGAGAGAAGGCAAACACCACGCCTTTGCTGCAGGCGCAGAAACATACCAACACGAGCAAGCGTGGCGCACAGACCGCATGATGTCCCATTTTAGTCATTGAGAAAAAAAAAAGTAATTTGCATTCGAAGTGCTGCTTATCAAAGGGAATATTAATTCACTGGCGACAATGTAAACTGAATTGAGTGTTTGTATAATCTCCAAAGGTTCTTCTTGTGGGATAGCCCTAGATTTTATAACATCAGAATGCTATTCTCTTGCACAACTTAATTTACGTCATTTTCCTTGTCGTCGATGTTACAAAAGTTTTCTCGTCAGGGAATATAAGTGGACTATACGTGGTATCATCACGTTGTTAAATCGAAACACAAATTACACATTAAGCCTCGTGCACAGGTGTGATAATAATGATCATATATATAGAACGTGGATAATAAAATCCAGATAAGCCATTGGAGGTGCTAAACACCCTCATTCTTCCTACATTTTGATTGTTGTTAGTTTACTTTCCATATTATGTTTGTTGATGTGGGAGTGGAGGGCGGGGGGTTAATGTGTGCACAGTGATGTACTGTGTCATTCCAAGCATATGGTTTTTTTTTTTAATGTATATATAATAACGGTCAATATTTTGTACAGCATTCTGTGTCAGTTAAGCGGACTTTATCCTTGACGTCATGAGCAACAACAACAAAAAAGACCACTAATGGCAACAATTAGGCAGAGATATGAAATAATTTCATTATCAACGTGTTCGTGGGATGATTTGTCTCAATACTATTTTGTAGCTATTGAATTTCCCGTTTATGTATAATAACCGCAAGACAACATTATAAATCCCTTAATTTGCTGTTAATATTTGTTAAGCTATTTTCTCAAAGCCAAGCTACTTCTGTATGTTTCGGTCTTCTATACAAGATTTATTATCAATGTTCAAAGTCGTAAATTTGTACTGAAGTCATGCATGACTTCCTCTCACCTGAATATTAGGTAAACGCAGTCATGCATATTATTACCATAAATCCTATCATTTGTCTTTGTTTGTAGATACGCAGGCTTGTGGTTTGATCTGAATGTGATTTCTTGCAGAGTATTATTTTAGATAGTTTCGTTTCTCTCATTTTGTTACGGAATGTGGGACTGATATAGTTTTGTTGAACATAACCACATCCTTATTTGCAATCAGGTGTGTCAAGGATTGGTAAAATAAATATCATTAAAAAGACACATAAAACAAAGTGAAATCAACTTCTTTTTCTCCATGACGGGCGTGTGCTGTTCTTGATTCTATTCATAGAAGACGCACTATACCATGGCAGTGTTACTTTGCCCAACTTAAGGCGAAGGCTATACGCATTGGTGAAACACAAGCGTCATTCTGTTGTATTCAGACGGCAATGACCCTCATCATTTGAAGATCCGCCGAGGTTCGGGGCTTCTCGTTAACCAAATATACTGGCGTGGTACTAAAATGATATACCCCCATACACACACTCAGACTTACACACATGATGGATTGAGAAATGATACGATTTTAAGTTTATCTATAAATCCTGACCTGACCCCAAAAGCTGACTGTCCCTGCAATGAATAACACGCACAATGAATTATTCTTATAAAAAGCTTCATGTCTACGAATTTAACGCATTGATGTTCCATGACAATGCTCTTGCAATTTATTTTATCTTATCTAATTATTGTAATTATACTGTATATGTATATGTACGTATGTTTTTCTTACCTAACATGTCCCACGGTAAGCTTGCCATTCACCTTTTCTGCGATGGAGATGTTGATACAGCGGGGAATGTGGCGCATTAATCTTGTTTAGGAATGACATGTATATGTTTACATGAACGATTCATCAATATGAATACCATCTTATGTACACCCTCAAACACAAACACGTATGCATGTATAATACTTTATGATACAATAAATGATAGTTGTATCTTAATCAAATTTGTACCTTTTACTAAGTATATTGTAAACTGACTGTTTTGGGTGCACCAGGTGGGTTGGGGAGGATGGCCCGAGGGCCCAAGTCATTTAGTTGGCTTATTCCAGGCCCGGCCTGCCCAACCTGGTGCACCCTTGCTTACCTCTCCAGTGTATGTTCTGATTTCGAAAAAAGAATTAACATGATATTTGTGATTGAAAGCCGAATAAGTAATGATAATAATAATGATGATGATGATGATGATAATAATAATAATAATAATAATAATAATAATAATAATAATAATATAGGATCCATTTACAGTATACACGTCAGGGGCGGATCCAGGAATTCCGTAAAGGGGGGGGGGGGGGGGGGGCGCCCGGTGCGCCTCCGCCTGGATCTGCCACTGTTTATTTATCTTGTCAAGAAATATAAGGAACATTCACTCCAGTTTAACGTTTTCAAATAGGAAACTTAAGCACCCTCTATCTGTAATACATGCTAGTACAGGGTGAAGGGAGTAGGCTATACAGCAACTGAGATCTATTTCAAAGTACACTATAGGTCTTTTATTTTGTACCCACTCGGTAAATTTTAAAGTATATAGGTCTGTGACATCGTGATATCATTGTGTCAAACATTTTCTTTCTCCTGAGGCCTAATTTGGGATTTGAAGTAAGATTTTACAGGCCTTGTTTCCTGTTTAATAATAATTTCAATATAAAGAAAGCTCTACCCATATGCACTTTCAACTCGTTTGCGTGATACTAGATATTAGATTTAGTACTAATGAACTGTTGCACGAAGTTGTACCTCCACTGTAATCTTTATACCTATTCTTTTCTTTTGTGAGAGGATCGATTAATAGTATACAAAATTCCTCTTTCAATTTAAATATTTTGTTGCGACTAATTAATATTTTACTTTTTGACACAGTGTTTTATGATGATCGACACATATCTGACATAATTATTAAGAGAGGAATTTTATGTTAATTTGGGAGCGTTGTAACTCATGCCGCCATTAAGCGTTCAATAGACAAACAGACTGTTGAATCACTATTGATGGCCGAGGTCCCACATTCTTACACGAAGTTCGTTCTATTGATGAGCATCATCTATTTCTTCATCGCGCGTGAGAGGTTGAATCATTTGTCATATTACATTGTATTTCTGTTTGACAACTCGTCTGGGCCAAAGTTGACGTGAATATACGTAGGTGGTGTCACGTAACTCAGCGATACCGACAGACCGATAAAACATATTTGCGAAGTCTTATATTCTCTTACAACTAAAAGGATCAACAGTGACAGTTTGAGAAGAAAAAAAAAAGAAACCATAAAGTTAATGTAATTATGCGTCATTTCAACAGTCATTATTATTACTACCATGTCAATAGCAGGAGGCCGAAGTCGAGAGAATGCCTGTACACCATTATAATGCCTGTATTATCATGATATTAGCATTACTTCTCACAGGAGAAGAAATAATATATGTCGAATTGTGTCGTTGTTGTTGGTGTTTTGTGATGAGCAAGAAGATGACGGAACATTCATATTGCATGAAAGTATAAATTCTCAGGTAAATTCCGTTGGTTTTGTTTTCCTGTATGTAGCTCCAAACCCCTAACACTATATTTACTATCCCTTTTTTTTCTTCTCTCGCAACTTCTTGGTCCATGAGACCGACATAATTATGAAGCCCCGTGTTGCAATGTCGAACTTGTGAGCTGTTTTTACCTCGTGGCCAACTCCTGGGCTGTATGAATTCTGGACCTTTCTGGGGCTGTATGACTCGTGGGATGACTCCGTTGTTATTATCGCCTTCAATGTATCATTTCCATCTCCGATTATCATATTTACTTTCTTGAATTGAAGCTACACCTCTCGGACACTTGTCGGAAAATGCATCAGAAAAGAAATATTTGAAGACACACAGAAAGTTGACAAAGTGAATCATAGATGCTGCATAATAAACAGAGAAAATGTAGAAAATGTTATATACAAAGTAATGTGAATATAATCTACACTCTATATAGCAAGACATCTGAAAGAATCACTGAAGAATCATTGGAAGTATATACCCTCATACAAAATCTCATTTCATGGAGGGGGGGGGGGGCTGCTTTGTTTTTTCAACCCTACAGACGAAATCCACCCAAAATGAATAAATAAACTCTAAAAGAAAGAGAGAAAAAAAAAATCCCTGCCGAACGTTCCAAAAGTGACAAGAATCGGAAAAGAAATAAGGAAGATATGACATTTTTTCATCAGTCCTTGTGAATATTCAAATAAGCAATTTGAAGATAATATCATGTCCTCACGATTTTTCATGCATGTTGTAATATGAAATTTGAACAAAAAATATACCTCATTTTAGCTAATACATGTAAAAGCGAATTTCCATGCCAAAGTATATCAGAGTTAACATTTGTTCCTTTTTATTTTGGGTGGTTTTAAGACTTTTTAAAAAATTTATACAGCTGAAATATTAGATTTTTGTCATTTTTGTATATGAAATGAATAAGGAATTAAGAGAGGATAACATCATTAACTTGCTGATTTGAATATTTACCTAACGACTGGTCAACAAGTGTCTTCAGAAATATTCTGAAATGTCAAAATGTCATAACCTCCTTATTTCTTATCCGATTTTGATCTTCTTTTTTGCACTGTTCTGCAGAGACATTTTTCTCTCTTTCTTATGAAATTGATTAAGTTTTTGAATGGATTTATTCTCAAAGATACTTTATAGAAGATGATGTGTCAAAGTAAAATTCAATCACCTATCTTATGGCATTGACATGTTTCACTGATGAGCTCTTGATTGATTTATACTGATAAAAGAAAAAGCTGCCTTTCGCCGCTTGTTAAGTTGTTCGTTTTTAAGTTATAACACATTACTCTGTAGCTGACTTACATTGTCACAAGTATTTTGTTATTTTAAGAAGTATGAAAACAATACATTCAAATTAAATTGCACTTGAACACTTCCCCTTCGCCTGTGAAACAGATTACGGAAATTATTGTGGAACAAGAGCAACAAATCAATGCAGACCAGCGAACTTCTAGTCAGAATCAGAAAATAAGATGGAAACACTATGTATGTAGTGTTGTATGAATGTAATTTAATAATGCGTTTTAAGTGTACCCATCATACTTGGCTTGTTCCGTGAATTTGTTTGCAAATGAGTTCATTCTATACTCATTCGATTTCCGCTAATACGTAGTTATTATATTCATATTGTTAGCTAAAATTATATTATCCAATCTAATAACACTATTGTCACGCGATTATGCAAATCTTTATCAATTTTTCAAACTCATCTATTTCCTAACTATTTATATTTGTCCCCGCTCGTTGGAAGTATAATTGATAGCTAGATCACAATTTTGGAAGGCACTAGTGAAGTTAGAACTTGTCTTTCATTGGTTAACCATGCACTGAGCTGATTTGCAATTTAATTTTCTCTCCATGAAGTTGGTGATTTCACTCAACTAACCTTATCGTATTTTCTTCTCCTTTCTGATATGTTCCAGCCGGCCAGAGCTGCGTAGGTGTGTCCTGTCAGTTCGGCGAATGTGTCGAGGGGAGGTGTGTCTGCCTCGCTGGCTACACAGGGGAGAGTTGTACACTTGGTAAGTCTGATGCTTCGCTTTCCCTGATTCTGATGTGATGACTTATTCGAGTGATACATACATAGCTGAGTTATAAAAAAAAAAATGAATCCTAATTGCAGAAGGTTCTTTGAAGATCATTATTATCTATATTACTGTTTCCACTTAATTTACATCTGAATAACAGATATTGACATGTTAAATTCTCTGCTCCCAAAAGATGTGATCTCAATATGTTAAGAACATAGAGACATAAAACATGATCAATACAAATCTGGTATGAACGTGTGTCAGCTAAGGTACCTATTTTTGTTTCTTGTATGATATGACATTTAAAAAAACCACAATGATTTTGATTGCCGACTTTCCTTACGTAGCACTGTAGACTATACGTCTCGATCACGATTTTTGTTAATCTTCATTTAGGCTCTGTGCACATCCTAGAATTAGATGTTTTGAATCAAACAGAAATGGCTTTACTTATATTTGATATTGAAATAGAAAATAATTCGACTTCTCCTCTCTATCTTTATTGATTTATTTGGTAAAGAAACTGACGAATGTGCCTCTGATCCGTGTCTGAACAACGGAACATGTACGGACGGTTTTGACGCTTTCGTATGTACCTGTCCTCAGGGATATGGTGGCGATGTCTGTCAAAATGGTAAGTAAAAGTTACAGAGCGAGCGAAAGAGAGAGAGATAAAATCTTCTATGCATATCTATCTATCTATCTATCTATCTATCTATCTATATTTCTATCCATCAATTTATCTTTCTATCTCTCTATCTCTCTTTATTCTTCTTTGTATCAACCAAGAAGGTTATGATCTTTATCCTTTGCCGCCATTAACTTGTTTGTCAAATTTTGGCTGTTAAGAAAATACTTTTTCGCAAAATTATGAAAAGATTCCTGGTAATCTTGTCTTTTTTTTTCATTTGTTAAAGGGTAGGCCCGTTGTCGTGAACGGAGAGGATGATTAATGCTTAATAGTTACAGTTTAGGTATACTAAATATATATATATATATATATATATATATATATATCCGTGCTTTTGTATCCGGATCCTGATATCCTGATCCAGATCAAAGAGTCTTTAATATTGCGTGTATGCACATTGTTATTGAAGACCAAAAATGCGTGTGTGTATACGAGGTATACATAGATATAATGCATGTTATGTATGTATATACTTGTATGTACGTACGTATGTATGTATGTATTTATATCATTGTATGTACGTATATACGTAAAACGTCTGTATGTAGGCCTGATCTCCGTCTATCTTTCATATCAATCCATCTGTCTATCTATCTACTAGTATCTTGTGACACGAATGTGTTGCATGACTATTGTGTATAAGCCATGTACACTGTATAACTACGCGTCTTTAATACTTTGCGCTTTACACGTTAACGACGAATTGCTTGATATATACTAGTATCGTAAAAGTCTCTTGAAATGTATGAATTTGTTTTGCTTTGGAATTTGCTCATACATGTATCTCATATTGGCTTATTGTCTGGATTTATGATGACAAACAGATGCTCTCATAATTATGAAAGCAAAATTTTCCCACTTGCTGGCATTATATGCATTATATAAAATCTAACGACCAGCAGTATTTTCCTAGTGATGTAGCTGTCAAGAGTTCATGATTATTCTGATCTTCTTGACAGAGACCGGTCCGTGTCTGAGCAATCCCTGTCAAAACGGTATTTGCACCAATCAGTTCAGCGGAGGTGGCGACTTCTACACCTGTTCGTGCTTCGCCGGATGGGAAGGAGACGATTGCGACGAAGGTAATTAGGGAAAGGGCAAAAGCTCCAAAAGAGACACACAGAGCAATTAAAAGTAGAGCAATAACCTGTCGCACAAGCTGATCTTATAAAGGACCCAAGAAACTTTTTTAATCCCATGCGGTCAGAGAATTTGTAAAGTTTATACATTTTGCAATTATTCATCGAAAGTGGCAATATCAACAACGTTGCACAAATATTGTAATGAGTGGTTTAAACCGTGAAAATGTGAATGGTATCTTTTCTAATCGTGATGAAAAATTTAAACCACAAATATGACTCCCTCATTACAAGTATAAGTTGTAGATAAAAAATTTAACTCCAAATTTGCGTAATTGGATCTCGCCATCATCGAGGCTTACAATTGAAAGTTGTGGTTCACCTTTTTTAGTTTATATACCATCGATGTATCTAATTTTCTTTATTTGGTATTATTATTTGATTTGATCTGAACTTTCCTACTTGTTCTCCGTTTTTACTTGCAATTACCGATTTTTGGTGGATAATAGAAACAGCCAAACAAGCTTTATCTTATAGGACCCGTCATACTTGTTTAGTATTTTGACTTCGAAACCAGATTTACCATCCAGTTTAATATCAACATTATATACAATATTTAGATGTACATTTTTGTTTATTTGATATAAAAATAAAAAAAAAAATTATATGATATAGTTCTGCAATGTAACCTGATATTAGAATTAGGCCCTGATATATGAAATAAACTGAAGTAATTTGAAGTCAATTTTCTCCATCATACTTGAAGTGATTTAAAGGTCCAAAACCCTTTGAAAATAAGATACAGACTTGTGTCTATTATGTCATCAAATCATCTCTTTTATTTTGATCCTTTTCTTAAACTATTTTCCCTAGTAAATTGTGTGCGCTTTTGATGTTCTTTCATTTTGTGATAATTCTTGAAACTTTTGTGTGATTGTGATTGTTTACTTCAAGTTCCCTTCGAAATGAAAATATTTTGCATGGTTTCAGTTATATCCTATATATACGTATCAATATAAACTATTGCGCAATTCACTTCGCTAGGCTAATTGCTGTAATAGAGGACCTTTATCAACCCATGAAAATGTTCTCAAATAAAAAAAAAATGCAATTTAGTAAATTATGGAATACTCGAACATAAGACGCGTCATCTGCTGTGCACGGAGTGTATTTCTATAGGAAGGGCCATTAAGCTTCGGACAACATAATCATGCCATTACTATTTTGTGCTTTCCCATTATTTTTCATGTTCATTTCATGTTCCATCGCTGTTTAATTCGAAACGTGTTTATAATTATGTATCATGTTGATTAATGATTGGTGTATTGCGTACACACACTCACCCATTAATTGTGATGTCGTGTTTCTTTTCTTCTTTTTTTTCCCCCAGACATAAACGAATGCATCGTCCTAGGATTCCCGTGTCAAAACGGAGCAGAGTGCATAAATCTCGAGAATGACTACTTGTGCAATTGTACTTCTGGCTGGACCGGGCGAAATTGCACAGAAGGTAGGAAGAACCGATGATATTTTCAGATTTAGCTTTAGGAAGCATTGAGAAACATTGTGAGAGACGGGTATGGAGAGTAACCTATGGATGGGGAGGGGCCCGGGGGGGGGGGGGGGGGACCCATAACACAAGGCAATAGAGGGGAAACTTCTTTGCCGAAAAAAAAAAAAAAAGAATCACACCATCAGGTACGAACCGAAATTAGTAGAGAACGGAAATAAAAGATGATAATGGTATCGTTTAGAAATGAGCTTTCTTTCAGTAGAAACACTGTTTCCCTTTTTTCCGAGTTTATTTTAATAGACCTTTAACAGTGATTTACTTTACAGAGTATACACATCAGGGGCGGATCCAGGAATTCTGTAAAGGGGGGGGGGGGGGGCGTGACTAATATTTCTGGTGCCACTTCCGGGTTTCATTTCAATTTTTTTCTTTTTATTTCTTTTGTTTTTAACGAAAAATAAAGGCGGGGCGTGCGCCGGTTGCGCCCCCCTCTGGATCCGCCACTGCACATGCACTCGCTCCGACTACACACAGGATACCCATCATGTCTCTTGATTGTAACTATCAAATGTATATTCTTTTAATTCAGACTTGAATCATGGCCTATCTTGAGTGTTTGAGTAGATCATAGACCAAGTTGAGAAGTAGGCCTGTATAGGGACACAAATCATGTACGACTAGGTCGCAAGGAGGGTGGAAAGAAAGTGATAAAACTTAAAAGCTGGCGGCAGGTGGGGATTGATATGAGAAGATCAGTATTGAAAAGCAGATTTCCATTTTCTTTATCCTTATACATGTAATACCTCTTGCTTTTACGAAGCGTAATTATCGAGGAAACGAATTAATTCATCTAGCTATACAACTTATGAAGAATACAAGTCAGAATAAAAAACAAACAAACAACACATCGAATATAAAAAACAACGTTTGAGCATCTATAAATACAAAAAAAAAATGTCGAATTGGCATACTATTGGCAAATGGGAAGCTAACAACAGCGCAACTGCTATCAAAATATGAAGGTTAGGATACTCTTAAAAAATATTTTAATGAAAAAGAAAAAAAAACTCGCACACAAAACTGATCTCCTTGTTAAATGTTTCACATTACAAAAGAAAACAAAAAACAAACAAACAAAACACTTGAATAGCGTATATAATGCTATTATCATTTAGTGCTTAGCTGTTATTAGAAAAATACAAACCTATGTTGCACAGTATACTATAGACTCCAAAATCTTTACACATAGATATCAATCATATCTGGATGTACACTGCAAAAAGTCGGGTGGTAAAATGAAACATTGAGCTAGTGTTGTTTGTCAAATGCTCATTACATTATTTTGCGGTGTTACATTAACACTTACGAGTGTCACTTCAAAATATAAACTAAAAAAAGGTAATCATTCAATCATGTTCTTCTTAAATGTTGATTTTGAACTCCAACAAGACGAACAAGAACTTCCCGCGATAAAGTACATGATTATTGGAAAAAATAATTATGTGCACATCAGTAGGCCTACACCTTAATAAGGGCGTGGTCTCCCATTCACACTGGGTGGGTGTTTTACCATTGAAATTAACACCAGCATTGTCAAATCAACATAGGCCTACATATGTTGAATGTCATTTCTGAATGAACATCAGCGCAGTGTCAAGATTAACATCACGAAGTGCCAGGTGAACACTCTTCAACACCATTACAACATACTTTCTACGGCCTACACCTGTTTGACTTTATGCATGTGGTCCTGCATGAATTGACACTGGTTTGTGTTAGATAATCTGATATATTGGTATTAATTTATTTTTCATTGATTAATGCTGAGCTACATCTTAGTTAAGCACTGGATATCTTGTAAGTCATTGCTTTATATTTCACCCTCTTTACTCTTGTCCCTGTCTTGTAACTGTGTGTCCAAGTCCAAGTTATTTTTCCCCATTATTCAATCCCTTATTCTGTTTAAATATTTTTTGTTTTTTTTTGTTGTTTTTTCGTTAGTGTGCTGCACCCCCCCCCCCCACTATTATCATTTCATTTTCGCAAACTGTATGTATATAAAAGATATTGTGCATAGTTTTCAGGCTGAAATTTGCAGTCTTGTGTACCTGGTGGCTTTTTGTTTTGTATTTGAAAATAGGAGTTTCTGCAATTTACAAGCATTGCTTCTAAGCAGGTCTCCTATCTTTTCCACCTGATGTTTTATGTTTAAGTCTCTTATCAGCTATCTGTCATGTTTGTCTAATCATTGATTTCTTGTCTACGCCCAATATTAAAATTTCTGTGATTTGTTATTCTTGGTGGAATTGAACAAATAAAATTGAATTGAATTGAATTGAATTTGACCTCGTATACAGTACGTGGAGTAATTACTAGTAAACTACACCGATCGATATCCAATTTTTGCAGTGAAGGTATTCAAGAATGATGTTACAAAAAAAAATCAATGAAGGTAAAATATGACGATGAGCAGGGATTGACAAAATATTGGCCAATCAATCAACTCCCCCCCCCCCCCCCACACACACATAATAGTTAAAAAAAGAACCGAAAATTGGCTAGATTCATAATATCTGTCACAATTTGCACCCCGGGTTTGCACCCCCACCACATGACAACCACCACCACCTTCCGTGATGTTGCCAATCGAAAACTCCCTATTTTATTGGCAAGATTGGCTAGCTCGACCGCTGGCACCAATCAATGGGTTCCCTCCTCGATCCCTGGCCCCCACCCCTCCTCCCGGGATTCCCCATCACTCCTTCCAGGCATCCTTCTGCAACCCGTATCGGAAGCTCCTTGCCCGTATCCTCTCGTACGAATTCACTCCATCAATCCAGAGGCGCGGAGGCTCGCATTCAGATCATAGGCTAGCATCCAAAGATGCGAGCGAGCAGCCCTGTGATGGCGAGTCGCAAAAGTTTTGCGGCATATTATGAAACGCTAAAATCGCGCTATAAGCGCTAGCTCGCTTTCTGTAACTCTGCTGATGAGCTGCCGTACCCGTACCGTGAGTTGTACTGTGTGTGGTGCGTGGTGCGCTCGCTACGTATCCTACAGTTTATAGCAGACGATCCGATCCGCCGACCACACACTCATCACTATTATTAAACATCAGTCTTCTGGACAGCGTTGGGCATTGTACGATTTCGTGCTCTTCGTCAGCGTTTTCCCTTGATCGGTGGGTTTCATATTCTTATGTTTTATCGAAATGCATGCAATAATTCCTCACTAAGTTTCAATCAATAATAAGTAAAGTGATCATGGTCTGGCATCGGCCATCGGCGCATTAGTACACATTGTAGTTTAGTGGACACGGCCCGCGATCGCGATTGTTTGAGCTGCGCAGGCTAGGCCGCATCTTCGGGCATGAAGTGATGGAGGAGATGGGTCGACAGAGTAACATAGCACAGCTCAGTTCAACCATTAATATCCATGAAGCTACTATATTAAGATATGTACTAGATTAGAACTGTATTAACTCGACCCATCGCGCTTTGTCTGGATTGTATCGCACTGTTTCAGAGACTCCAACCTCCACTAACCAGGGGCGGATCCAGGAATTCCGTAAAGAGGGGGCGTGTTTACAAAAATAAAGGGGGGGGGGGGCGCACGCACCCCTCCCCCCATTTTTTTCTTTTTATTTCTTTTGTTTCAACAAAAAATAAAGGGGGGGGGGGCGTGCGCCGGTTGCTGTCTTCCCTGGATCCGCCCCTGCTAACCCCAGCAGCTTCTGATCTGGAGATTCTCCCGCCTGAAGTGTGAAACCCCTAACGTTAGCAAACGGGAGACTCCAAGTTGATATGCGCAAAGCGCGAAATTCCTTGCTGCCGGGGTCCAGTCTAGGGTTCTAGTAGACAGAAAGATCCGTCTGTCCGGAGGACTCTTTTATATTTTGCCATTAACGCTGTCCTCCGTAGACAGCTAGGGGATCTGTGAAGCCAGACGCAGTCTCCGCGGAACATTCCCCGACGGACAGATACAGACCGATCTTTCGGTCAACGGTTCTAGATGCTCTCTCGTGCTATCTTAGGCTTATTTTTCAACCTACGATATGGCAATAAGTAACGTTAAGAAATTCTTTCCAATGGGAGACACATAGCCAGGGCAGGAGAAATCAAATCTCAAAAGCGGGAGAACGGCCTGGGAGATTTTGCAAAAATGGGCTTTCGGCGGGAGGCCTCATCCCGTTGAAAGCGGGAGAGTTGGAGTCTCTGCTGTTTCGCACTGTATCCCAATATTCCTAGCTAACGTTGTTAGATGAATTCACCAAGTTTCAATAACTGGTCTGGATCTGGATCTGGTGGGATATACTGCACAAGCTCCCCATCAGGGATATACACGTGCAGGCGTGGTCGAATGAGCGGAGTGTAATTTTTATTTTATGATGTGCTTTTTGGATGATTTTCCCCAAGTCAATTAAATTTAACTTCTGTTTAAATGAGTTTTAGGCTCAGAGCAGTTGATGTCAATCAATGGCAGTGACGTTCGAATGAGTGGGTGGCTTTGACGTTGACTGCCGATTGGGCGTGAACACGGCTGAAAACAGATTTATAGAAATATACTAGTTGCCTTAGGCCCTGTGGTAATGAGTGATTGAACACTGTACATTTATTGTCTGGTAATGTCATGCATGGTAGGCCTACGTGACTGCCACTGGGTACCTCCCTAACCGCACCAGCAACCCCAACCTGTACTGTTACTGGTTACAGCGCCCCGCGCCGGGGTTAGGTACCTCCCTTGCTCACAATAGCACAAATCAGCTGATAGGGAAAAAATGAAAGAATGATGTCGATGACAATAGTGTGGATATTGGAGCTGGTGGAGCAGGTACACGATGAATACTGGAGCTGGTACACATTTGTAACAAGATAGGTCATGTGGGGTTGCAGCGAACTATAGTGTGTCTCCGTCATCATGATCACAATAGGTGTGCATATTTTCACATGACATAGTTGCACCCTAGCTAGCTTTTGAGTTTCTAACATTTATTTGGAAAACTTGACTGTATAATATTAATAGTCTATTAATTCTTGGAATTGGTATGAAAATGTGGATCAATGCTCAAGAGGATGACAGACAATACAATATAGCTCAATGTCAGTGAAATGTATTGGCAAAGGGCCTTTTTAAGGGGTGAATATATGCGGACAGGTAGATTGGATGATATTGCGATACCGGTATCTGAAATGTAAGAATGCAAGAATAACTAGAAATGTCGCTATGGCGACTGGTATGCCTCCGCCATAATGCATGATTCTCCTAATAGGTACAGATAGTACATGTGGACAATGTGTGATTACATTTTCACAAAATTGGCAAAATATTAAAACGACAAGTTTGTGACAAATGTCACTGTTAAATGTTCACCTTCCTTGACCTAGGTTTAATTGGATGAATAGGAGAGCATGTATTTGGCTTGACTTTGACCCATTCATATGTTTATGCATTGAGTTATTTTCAAGGTACGGAGAAAAAGTGCAATTTCTGTATTGAATAGTAAATTGTTACCATTTTCATCTGGCCTTTGACCCTAAAATTCATAAAATAATCACTGTCAGGCAGAACATGCATAAATATGTAGTACGTTTCAAGATAACTTGAGCCACTTCCGAGATATGGAGGAAAAGCTTAGTTCAGCACTTTCACTTGATCTTTGACCTTTTGACCTTTAAGGCAAACACAAAAGGAAAAAAAAACTTTCCAAAGAATCTCTATTAGGTTATGCATGCATACACCAAGTGTAAAACATATAATAATCCTGCCAGCATTGCATAAACATGACGGAAGTAGTAAAATTTTGAAGTGTTTCCCTTGACCTTGACCCCTGACCTTTGACCCCATGAACCCTAAATTTTCTAAATAATCACTGCCAGTCAGTACATGTATATATACTATGTTCCATGAAGATACCTTGAACAATTTCCAAGATACAGAGAAAAAAGGTGAAGTTTTAATATTTTTACTTGACCTTTTGACCTTTGACCTCATGACCCAAACTTTCACCAGAGAATCTTAATTGGGTAATACATGTATACACAAAGTTTCAAGAAAATATCTTCAGGCATTGCATAGATATGGTGGAAATAGTGAAATTTTATGTATTTGACCTTCACCTTTTGACCTTTGACCTTGAGCATGTGCACCCAAAAGTTGATAGGCACAACTTCACCCCCTAATACACATACATGCCAGGTTTCATTAGGATACCTCAAAAGGTTTTGATAGTTACCCTGTCCACAAAATTCATTACGGAAGGATGGACGGATGGACAGATGGAAGGGCGGACAGACGGACGGACGGACGGACGGACGGACGGAGACAACCCGAAAACATAATGCCTCCGGCACCACTTCGTGGCAGAGGCATAAAAACAGTCCTTCCAAGAGGACAACTATTATAACTTCATTCCATCTCGTTAATTGTATTTACACATGTACACCATGACATGAGAGAACAATCTGCCCAAGGCCAAGGGTAATTTCTTTTTTTGTCTTGCCCACCGTCCGTCGTCCGTCGTCCGTCGTCCGTCACAAATGTTAAAGTTTACCTGCAAGACTCTCTTATGATGCATAACTTGGCATCTGTTACAGCAATGGCAGCCACACTTGGGTGATAGAAGCACTAGGGGTATCTTCATGTTATGGTGTTGTCAGAGGTCATGTGATGATGTCAAAGGTCATTTGAGGTCATATATTAAAGAGTATGTGCAAGACTCTCTTTTCTATGTTAAAGTTTACCTGCAAGACTCTCTTTTGACAAATAACTTCACATAAGTTGCTTGGATTACAACCTAACTTGGGTCATTGATGCACTGGGGGTACCTTCATGTTATGGTGCCATTGAAGGTCACAGGATAAGGTCAAAGGTTATTTGAGGTCAAACGTTAAAGTTTACTTGCAAGACTCTCTTATCACATGTAACTCGACACATGTTGCTACAATGACAATCAAACTTGGGTGATGGATGCACTGGGGGTACCTTCATGTTATGGTGCCATAAGAGGTCACATGATAAGGTCAAAGGTCATTTGAGGTCATACGTTAAAGTTTACTTGCAAGACTCTCTTATCACACGTAACTCAGCACATGTTGCGACAATGGCAATCAAACTTGGGTGATGGTAGATGTCTCTTGGGAATTTGAAAGTAACCACAAGGTCAAAGGTTACAGACAGGGCTCAACAAATTTTTAGGGCCCAATGTTAAGTTTTTATGGCGCGTTTCGATTATGGCTCATTACTTTTGATCCCTCTGTCCGTTTGTGACCAAACTTGGATGGTGAATGTCCCTTAGGGTGTTGAAGGTCACCACAGGGTCAAAGGTCATAAGCAGGTCAATTAACTTGTGGGAGTTATAAAAGATATTAATTCCTTGTACTTGAATGGGCGAGACACAATTCGGCGATTGCCTTGTATTTTCTTTCAGTCTCGAGTCAAGATTGTCATTTTTTAAAGATAGATTTTAGGTCGTGAACAGTGTAACTCTTGTAACATTTTGAAGCAAGAGGAACCACATCAAATGAAGGGACTGATTACACACTGCCCAAATGAAAAATGTAGCATATCCTGCATATAAGTGAAAAGGTTTGAAATTATTGTTGTAATTTAATCTGATGTTACCAAGCATCATGATGATTTAGTAATGTTCTGCTGGCCAATATTTTGTCTCAACAGTTCTGGCAAAGATTAGTGTTCACCTTATCACATCAGCAACCCCATGCATATAAAACTACAATGTAGTATCTTGGACACACACTTGCTCATGCAACAAATACTAAAATCAAGAGATACCTGTACTGTAACTCACACTCATTACCTTGAAAATATGCACCTGAAGATATTGATGTGGGCCAAATTTTTTATCACTAAGTGTATCGATACAAGTCATAACCTGAAGGTGACATTTTAAATCATGTTAAAGTGAGAATATACTTCTCCATAGGCCTGCAGAACTGTCGATTTTTGCTCTAAAATGTACAGTTGTGCATAAGAAATTTGTGAAAGAATGCTGTAATGACACAATTTCATTCAGGTAACGAAGAAAATGTGAAAATATTGTAAAAACCAAACAAACAAAATAGGTTTGCAAGAAGGACAAGTCATGCCACATCGGTATCCAACAATCTTCTGCGATAGAGTGAATCACATCTAAACCTTGTTTGAAAATAAGATTGCCGGGGCATGATTGATCATCATAACATTCTACCCACAATGCTGAACAGGGAGGTGACTTCAGGAAGAAAAGTTGTATTCATACGATTGAATTATAGTACACTTTTGATAAAAACAAATACAAAAAAAGAAAAGAAAAGAAAGAAAACAAACAAACCAAACTAAAAAACAACTCATTATCCTGGCAAATCATGTTATCCAGACAAGTTTCTTAGGTGACCCTTACACTGATTATAAGCAAATTCCACATGGTGGAAGATGAATTTTGAGCCCTTTCAGGACATTGTTTTGGCTTCAAGGTGGTATTCTTGTACACACTGGGAGAAACGTAACAATAGTGTTTTCTTTAGCACTCGTTGTGCTTACAATGTACCTTTCAGTAGCACATATCATGAAGCTTTAAAAGTGCAATGATGCGTGGAATGTGCACTTCAACCATGCATATCTTTGCATTGTTTTATATCACAGTATTGAGGCTGAATAGCTGGAACACCCCTCCCCCCCCCAAAAAAAAAAAAAAAAAAAAAAAAAATCCATGAAGTTGATACCAGCATGTAGACTCATGCTGCAATCTTGAGTCTGGAAAAGATTAATAGATTGAAAATGATAAGAGCACTGTACTACAATGCATAAAAAGATTTTCTTACCACATGTAAGGAAGGGAGTTTCTTTAGTGACTGGGTAGTAGAGACTGAGTATAGGTTAAGAAGGAAATGGCTTCCAGTATTAAATGACATAGTTATTAGAAGCCCATTTGTCATATGAAGAAGTGTATCTTAAAATTTCCTGAATGCAGCAGTGTTAGAAAGCAAACAGATGTGTTTCATAGAAGTTGACATGTCTTTAATTCTTTAAATTGTCTATTGTTTGTCCACTTTTGTGTAGATTTTGATGAATGTTCCAGTTTTCCTTGTGAGAATGGAGGAACTTGTTCCAACCTACAAGGTGCATTCAATTGTACGTGTCCTATTGCATGGGAAGGTTCACAGTGTGAGATTGGTAAGTTCACCTTGTCTTTACTCAGTTTACGAAATGTTAAAAAACAAACAAATGCAGACACTTGAGATAGTGTTTACTGCATGGTCGGTTTAAACGTGGATCAAATTTCAGTTTTTGTCAAAGACAATCCCTGAAACACTGTTTGTGTCTCATTTTGTAATGGATTTAATATAATGTGATCTTTCAAAAAAGTGAGGGTTTATCCACATTACAGAACTTTGTCATAATGAAATGACCCAGCTTATTGATTTAAGAGAAAGTATTCTTTGTTGTAGATAGCCTGCCTGTGTGCACAAAATATCTGATGAAAGGAATCACAGAAATCTCTGTAGAGCTCTGCAGAATTATTGGCTTTGGTTATCTGAAGATTATCAAAAAGTTAAAATGTGAGCCAAATTCATCATATCTTTCATTTCTCTTTTCTTGTTGAAGAAGTGGTTACCAATATTATGCTAGCAACATAGGTTTAGTGTATCATCAGTGGTTCTTCATAACTGTAGAATTCTAGAAGTCATTGCAGTCACAAATGTAAGATTGTGTTTAAATTTTTGTTCTTATCATATTTCAGAGAGGAATGCATGTGTCGATGACCCCTGTCAGAATGGAGGAACCTGTAACAACTACTATGATTATTACACCTGCACCTGTCCTGCACATTTTCTAGGAGCAACCTGTGAAGATGGTGAGCATATTTAAAACAAGATTGTAATTGTTTTGAAATAATGAATGCTGCTGTTGAAAGGAGCATGCTTTGCAAAAACCCGACCAGATGCCATGCGAAGGACCAGTGCACTTTCATAAATACACCCCTTGCAACAAACTACAGCTCCAAAAACATGTAAAATTTCTACACTCAACCTCAGATCTTATGTTTTACCAACATGAAATTGATTGCTTGGACTAAAATTTGGCAGTACAATCCACGGTGAACCATCAGGCAATGTCCCTTTATAGGCAAAATTTACATTTTTGACTGAATAGACTTGTCCATCTCTGCACAAATTCAAAATATATGGCTACCTGCATGGTGCAGATTGTGCACATTGTGCAGCTGTTGCTGCTGTTGTCTGCTACATTCAAATCTTTTGCATGCGGCGAGCACCATGTCGGTCGCTTCTGCCTTTCCCAAGTGGAGAGAAGTTCAGATGAAGCAATTAATCATCGATTTTTTGGTAAGTTGAACATTTTCAAAGTCAAAATAGATACCGCAAAAACAAAGCAAAATAATCATGAGTAGATTTAAGTAGGTGTGAGTTATAAAACATTCGTAATTTATGCTAAATCCTTGTACTGCCATTTCATCACAAAGCTGAAGAATGGTCGTTTGTACTGCACTGTCACGAAATGTGTATAGTTAGCCTCGTAACTAATTCACTCACATTGTCTTGAATGTCATTGGTTATTACAATCAAGGAATCATAGTAAATACAGTTTGAGTTTATATGGAAGTTGTCTACAGCTGTGTTTCTACAGTCCCACACTGTAAAACAGTGCACTCTGTATACATAGTAGCTTCGAGTGATATAACTGGTTGTTAATATATCCAGAGAATGTTTGTCAAAAAAAACACAAAACAAAACAGAACTTGCTTTAATAGTTTGTAGATATTGAGCTAAGTTGCAAAGTCTCACAGTAACTTGTAATGTGGAAGGCTCTAGTCCTATTAGTATTTAATAGTCACTACATGGTGAATTCACAGATCAATGCCGTACAGGATATTCACATATATATATATATATAGAGAGAGAGAGAGAGAGAGAGAGAGGGAGAAATAAAAACAAGACATTGATTAGTGTTTCCTTTTCCTGTTCTGTTCTTCAGACACTATTTCAGTGTGTCCTGCATTCTTGAAAGGATTAGGAATGACAAAATCCTAGTATTCTAAATGTAAATCTAGAGGAATTCTAACCATAGGATACTTGTCACGGCTATGAACATAGTACAGATACTGGGGCACTGTTTAATCTAATCAGGCATGGAATGTCACAACTGTATGTCTTATTTCATGGTTATAGTACGTTGTTGGATATCTTTATGTTGGGGGATATCTAAGTCTACATTTGATGCGAGTTTACCTTGTATCGTCAGCTGTGCAGGATACCGTTTTTAACTCCTGATGTAGAACTGCACTGAAAACCCAGATAACTGCTATTAGTTTTAATACCACCGGAACTCCCTGTTGAGTTTGAAATGTGCAAAGTACACCAGGTCAAAACACGCTGCAAAATATTTTGCACCATCAATATTCCCTTACAGCATCCAGCATCTGCTATGCGACTGGTGACCCCCACTACCTCACCTTTGACCAAGTTTGGCACAACTTCCAGGGGGACTGCCAGTACACGCTTGTCCAAGAATGCCAAGACGGGATCAGTTCACCATTCCAGATTGATGTCACAAATGTAGACAAGGAGCTTAGCATGTATGGCTCCTACACATATGAAGTATCTGTTCAAGTCTTTGGAACGGTATGTACATGCTTGGTGATGATACAGTTTGTTGAAGATGTGCTGTGAAAAAAAACGTAACATAATGGCAAACTTACGATTCAGTAACAGGAAGAAATTATCACACAGTGTATTGCTGGCACACTATCTAATGTAGACTAAATCTTGAAAAAAAAAAGCGGAAAAAATGTGAATGTTATGTTTTCCATGTTTGTAAGCCTCTTGTATGAAATTTATGTGGTATTGTCCACCTCAGGTTTTCAGAACACACAACTACAATAACTACCACTGTTATATAATCTTTTAAAAGCTTTTACGGGTACACCGGTATCAAAACACTTCATACAGAATATAAATACATATGAAAATATGATGGCACTTTGATAATAGCCTTCACATAATGACTGTAAGGTAGTCAATTTACCATCAATTGTGTGAAATATTTTATGGGTAAAACAGACTGTACTGGCTATAGCTATTAACACATCTTGTGTCTCATGGTTTGACATTTACAGCAGTCACTGTACTTTGCACTTTCCTGTAACAAACCCTTGCCAAGGTGTTCTAATGTCTGGGAAGTGCTGAACTGACATCAGACCAAGAACAGCTCGTCTTTTCACAGACATGGTAGTGAACACAGAATTTGTGAATAGAAAGCCTTTGATAGCAAGAGGTAGAATGCTATTGACAAAATTCCTTTACAGTAATCAACTAAAGCTCCTAGCTCCGTATAAATATTTTAATTGTCAGAGACTCAATTCTTCTTTGTTGTCATGTGTAAAGTTACAACTTTCTTGTTCATTTGTAGGAAATCACTTTGAGGCAGGATCGAGAGGTTTTCATCAATGGTCGCAGAGTCACCCTCCCTGCTGAGCCTATGTCTGGACTTGTCATTAGTCTCAGTGGGTTCTATGTGGTGAGAAAATGTTTCTGATCTTAACGCAGGATTTTGTAGTTGCAACAAAAAATGTGCAAGTGCTGATTCAAAGGGTTACATTTGCACTGTTTAACAAGTTGAATGAGACGCATGAATTTGAACATTGAGACCATATCCATGTATACAATGCTTGGACTCGACTGTATCATATTAAAAGATATAAGGTCTTTCCCAGAGCTCGAAGGCAATGGAAGAAAATTTTATGAACTCCATTTCCCATTCAACATCCATTCCCTACAAAGACAAGTTGTTATTTTCAGTTTCATTCCTTGGGAATGTGGGAGAAATGATTTCAATGATCCTTTTGACACACAGGTAAGGACCAGAGAGCTGTACACTGCTCAAACTGTTAATCATAGATAAAAATTTGATTAGTGAAAATATGGGAGAGGTGTCATCCGTCATGACAAAGCTGCAAAAATGATCAGAGGCTTTCATATTGTCCAAATAATTGCCCCCTTGCAGGAAGTATCTGCTGATGTCCAGCAGGATGACCAGAGTGTCTACTTCTTTGTCAAATGGGATGGTGAGCGGACAGTAGAGGTCAGACTGCCCTTTGCCCAGTATGAGAATGTCACCTGTGGCTTGTGTGGCAACTTCAATGGCAACCAGACCGATGAGTACTTGACACCAGATGGACAGCTCGTGAGTTTTGGAATTTCTGTGTGTGATCTGTTGCATGGTTGCGTTAAAGGCTCATCTCTTGTGTCACATTAATAACACTCAAAATTTGTGGTTGATGGCTGTCCAGGCTGGAGGAATAGCAGTAGCAATGATTGAATGGTGTTTGTGTATGTGTGTGATTGAGTGAGTTTGTGTGTGAATATTTATTTCCTTTTTTTTTTTGTTCGACATCCTTTATTATGTCAATAAACAAAGTACCATGTAAAGCATAGGTAATCTTCTTGAATACGTAGGTGACACAAGGCACAGACAAAAAAAAAAATGAAAGTAAAATACATAGGGCCTATAAACTTGTGTCACAATATCAGACAAAGATGTTACAGAATAATATCTGGATCATTGTAACTTAAAGGAACATATCATTAGATAAAATATGAGTTTGTAGAAATGATATACAATGGATATAGAATAATTACTCAAGAGAATAACCATTGATTCCTAAAGTTGATAGCAAATAATTTGTGAAATTTATAAAACTTGCTTGATGTATTATCCTGTGTTGTAAACATAAGCATATAAAATTCATATTTGACTATTGACCCAGGTTTCAGATGTCCAAGAGTTTGGCAACAGCTGGGCACTGAATCTAGGGAGCTGTGATCCACTTATTCCTGGTGACAATGTTTGCAATGAGACCTCCAGTGAATACTCCATGGCTGTCCAAGCATGCCAAATGATTCAAGATGATAGTGGTGAGTACATCAGACATAGTCTGCCTTATAATCTATTCTGCAACTAACTCTGTCCTCTCTATCACTGAAAAAATGGTCTGTCACTCAGCATAGAAATTAGTGACAGTTTTTCCACATTTAAATTTCACTCATAAAATGAAATGTAAAGACAAAGATGTGTATAGCTGCTGTTTAGATATTATATACTGTTTCCTCAGAAAAGTGTTTCTACAAAATTTGATTGAATGTGAAGGCAATTTATTTCAAGCTGAATTGGTAAGAGTTATGCTAGTCCCTTTTAATTCAAATATTACACATTTACAGTGCTCAAGAGTTTGAATATTTCCAAGCCTTAAATCACAATTTCATGTGTTCCTGTAAAGTATATTTCATTACAGTCAACCAAGGATTTGTTAAATGACGAAGTTGTACGAGTCTTTTAGTTCAAAGAATACAAATCCATTATGGTCCCAGGCATAGATGTCAATGATTTTACTCCCTTTGTGTCTGATTGTTCAATCATTTAAATTTTCAAAATTAACTTTCTTTGTAAATATGCATTTGATATATATGGAGAGAGAGAGAAAGAGAGAGAGATGTACATGAATATTGATATATTTTCTGGTATTTCCAGAATTTATATCGGTCTATTTTCTAGTATGTGACTGTAAAAAAAGAAAATGAGTGAAGAATCACACATCAGTTAGGATTTGTGTGTGTTTGTGTGCATGTGTGTGTGTGTGTGTGTGAATCCGTTATAAATCATATTTTTGCAGATTGCACTTTATTACATTGACATATCTTTTCCAAACATTGCATAAACACCTGATTAGACTATCTTATGAAAGAGTAGTAATGACATGGTGTATTGTCTTCTTTTAATAGGTCCTTTCCAGCGGTGTTTTGACACACTTGATCCCACCCCATTCTTCGATGCCTGTGTGATGGATGGATGTTTGGTCCCACCAAGTCAACTCAGTGAAACAACTTGCCACATAATTGAACTGTTTGCACAGGCCTGTCTTGATAGAGAGGCTGTGATTGAGTACTGGAGGAATGAATCATTCTGTCGTAAGTGCCAAAGAAGCATAAGATTTGAGTATACATTCATAGTCAGTTAACCTGTTGAAGACTTGTCCCAAGTATTCTTGGGCTGAGGTAAATGGGAAATGTGTGTTGTAGGAAAATCAGTCCATTTTTTAACAGGTTAATGTCCAAAGGAGCATTAGATTTAGAGGCTATATATATATAGTGAGACTTTCCATCTTTTTGCTTCTTTGTCAGCATACATGTATTTTTTTTATTTTTTCGTGAAATGACAGTTCCTGCTAGTGATTATCATTTCTGTTAGTATGCCCTACATATTCATTTTCATTGTCATCACATGCTTTTACACAATGCGTATGTATGTTTGAATACAGTAAAATTGTTATGTGAGACTTTCTGCTGTAAATCAAGATGACTACTTTAATGGTACTGGCAAAAATCCCACAAACTACAGTGGAAGCGATATAATATTACCATTTCTGCTATTAAAGTGGAGTTTGGTCTTCCTGAAAGTAATGAAAGTTTTGTGAATCCTTACTATCCGGTGCCATTGCTTTGGATAAGAACTACACTGTATCTGAACCTTCATTTCACCAAAGTCATTATGTATAGATTAATACTGTGATTCATATTCAGGGGTTTGCTTTTAGTGTGTTTGTATTGTTTGAAATGAACTTTTGTTTTTCTTTCCCTTCTTATGGTATGATCTTTGATTTGATTCGATTTAATTTGATTTTTTAGAAATGTTATTATTATTATTATTATCATTGTTATGATTATGATTATTATTATTGTTATGATGATGATGTTGATGATGATGATTATTATTATTGTTATTATTATTATTATTATTATTATTATTATTATTATTATTATTATTATTATTATTATTATTATTATTATTATTATTATTGTTATTCTTATTATTATTATTATTCATTTTTTTGGGGGGGGGGGGGTGGCCTGAAGATGTAGGTAGAAAATGTTTTTTTACCAATGCTTCATTGCCAAAGACATATTTCTGTGATTGTGCTTAATCCTGTGTATTATCTCTTGGATAGCTGTTGCATGTCCCCAGGACTTGACCTATGACTGGTGCACCTCTGCCTGCCCCATGACTTGCTATGATGTCATCCAAGGGGAATCCCCCTCCTGCGACACTCCCTGTGTAGAGGGATGCACTTGCCCAGATGGCCTGGTATTTGATGGCTTCAACTGTGTCAACACAAGCTCTTGTGGGTGCTATGTCGACGGCATCTACTACTCTGTAAGAACGAACAAATGAAAACACGGGACATGGGTAGAACTTTAATTTTTCAACTTATTAAGCTCTCTCAAGTCTTGTTATATGTCTCAACATTTGCTGTGCAAAAGGCCAATACAGTGCACTCCTGTTATAATGAACACGGTGATAACAAAATTCCGCTAAAAATGAAGTACAAATTCAGGCTGCAACATTGTCAGCTCTATGTTTTTTATTGTTTATTTGTTCGGTTGTAATGAAATTTCTATAAAACAAAAGAAAACTGCCAGTCCAGATTACTTTGTTATAACGGGAGTTCACTGTAATAGATTTGTTTCAAAGAGTGTGTATGATGGAATACTATTCATAGTATAATCTAAAGTGGAGAATATTTTGGGTAGAATGTTAGGAGAACCAATTGTTATTATAATTATATATTAATGACATACCACAATCTTCCTCCTGCATTGTCAATCAATCCATACATCATTGTCTCTCTCTGCATCTGTAGATCGGTGATACCATCTACACCCCAGGATGTTTCTCCAAGCGCACCTGTCAGGGAAACAATGCAATTGAAGACATCCCGCAAACCTGCAGTGACTTTGCCACATGTGGGATACAGGATGGAGAACATGGCTGCCATTGTTTAGCTGGCTATGAAGGAAATGGCATAGACTGTCAAGGTGTGGTACAATAGATTCCAATGTGATGCTTTACATGTACCTCTACCAAAGTCACACAATTACTCCTTAAACATGTGTACCCAGGCTATTCGAATATTTGATTGACAATATTTTAAATTTGACTTTTTTTCTCTCTTTGCAAATTGTAATTGAACATGAAATGTTAGATGATGTGCATGGATGAAAGTGAATAGAGGTCATGATTTTTTAAGTGGCAGTATATACGTAAATGTGGGCTTGATACTATCTTTTTTCCGTGTGGCCCATTTGTGAAACCTTTGAATGTGGAATATTGGTGGCCAAAAAAAGAAATGTAATGCCTCAAAATATTTGTAACATGAAAAATTCAGTTTGGATTTTAGCTGCCTGATTTGGACGCCAAAAGAAAAATTTGGTGGCCTGACATCAATGTTTAATGGCCCTGGCCACTGGGCCATCGCACCACCGGACCACCGGACCACTGGACCACCGGGCCACCGGGCCACCGGGCCACTGGGCTACCGGTAACGTCGAGCCTTGTATAATTGTAGTACATACCATTTTTCCCTGGCAGATATTGATGAATGTGCAAGCAGTCCGTGTATCAATGGCGAGTGCGTTAATGATCTCAACTTCTACGCCTGCAACTGTGACATGGGATGGTCTGGGTACAACTGTGATGAGGCCTGTGTAGAAAATCCCTGTTTGAATGGAGGCACCTGCTTTTCCAGCAATTCCACCACTCTGGAATGCCAGTGCCCCTTTCCCTTTAATGGGACCTTTTGTGAAATCAGTAAGTTTTTTTTTTCTTTTTTTAATGCCTATTTGATATTGTCTGATCAGCCTTTCTCTTCTTTAGTGTGTCAGTGATTGTATGTGCCATACCTTACATATATATGTTTTTCTTGTGTTTGGAAGTGAGTCCGATTCCTCGTTTTTGTTTTTCTTCCAAGATCTCAGTGTTTCTCAACATTTTACAGGTGAAGATAGAAATCTTGGGTTGCCTTGATAATACATGTTGTATATGAAATTGCTTTGCCCTGTTTCTGTTTTCATGTTCTGACAAAAGACATTGCTAGTTTAACGTTCAGCTTTACGTGTACATTTACACTGTCTTCCCTCTTTGTTACGTAAATTATGACTTCAATGCGTTATACTGTGCCAATAACATACTTGTGCAATATCTATGTGCAATAACTAGACAATGACCCGTGCACAATGGCTGATAATCCTTGTCAAAATGGAGGGACTTGCAACAGCTTTGGACTCCAGTACAACTGCACATGTGCGTATGGATTCCAGGGCAGCAACTGTGAAGAAGGTGAGGATGAACCAAATATCCTAAGGGGTCGTTGTAAAGTCAGTGTTTTATGAAGACATTAGTTGAATTAAGTCTGATTGTTTGTGGCACTCTGAAACTTGGCCCATAATTAAAGATGGATAAGTGCAGATGTACATTGATGCCAACTAGAGAATGTCTTAAAGTTACAATGTACATGATAAACTTGTCTTAGTCCCATGTGTGCAGGATGCAGTTTTGTCGTTATTAATTCCACCAGAGATTACCGGGTCTTAGAAGCAAGGAATCAACGCTCTACTTGCTGCTTTTGCTTTATCTATGTGTCTTAAGATACATTGCATGTTATTTTTTTTGCTTTGTTTTGTTTTTTTAAATAACTGGATGTCTTGGAGGGGAACATGAGTAATCTAATATGCATTTCAAGTGGGGTTTGACATCTTTGTTGTGGTAGTGTGATTTAGAGAGCAAAAATTACAGAAGCTCTTGGAAACAAGTTGGAATCCTCCACTTTCAGACTTCTGCGAAACAGGTGTGCTCCTGCGTCATACCTCATAGTACTGTTTGATGTCAGAGACAAACAGTGTAATCTGGTGGATTCTTCTATGTAAACAATTATGGGATCGCATGTTCCCGACTGCACATTGTCTTTGAATGTTGCAGTGACCATCCCACATATTTGATGTGAGGTGTTGAATGCTCAAAAAGGGTGAGGCTTAATAATTGTGCAGTGTGTCTTTGTTAAACCGGTAACTATTTACTGTGACTGCAATGTAAACAGATAATACTTTTGGTTGCTCACCTACGACATTCTTGTCTTCTCTTTTGTGAGGTTGTTTCCGTTGTTTTGGCATTCGCCCTTAAGAACATGAGAATCTTCCTTTTTTTTTTTAGTGATGCCATTTCAACAATTATGGTAACAAAGATCATGACCCAACTTCAGCATGAGTTTTGTGAAAGGGACATTTCTGAGAATGTTTCTGAAAACTGGAAACTGCTCTGAGGTATTTTGAGCTGGTTTTTACAATAAACTTAAATAGCTGATGAAAAGACTCCCTTTTCATTCAGTTTGATTCAACAATCAGTTTTTCAGCAGAACATTAAAATGAAACTGTATGGGACTCACAGATGTGTCATTTTGTTGACAGACAAATCAGACGTGATGTGTTAACTGCACAACCACACTATACAGGCTGTGATTTTGAAAGTCTGTTGGAAATTCTTGCTGTTCATGAAACATACTTTTCGGTAGTGAGAAAAAGCATCATCCTGTTATGTTTATTATGATGACACAGTGTAAAATTAGGGTAACTTCGATTGGAAATTTGAAGGGTTTCAAGAAGAGGACAAGTATACTGCATACTGTAAATCTTATCTTTTTTCAAAAATTTGTGTTTGGATATGTGTTAATGTGTACATATATTGTTGATTTATGATTTTTATTTTTGACCCAAAACAGAGATAAATCCCTGCAATGATTTACCTTGTCAGAATGGTGGGACTTGCACCAATCTGATTGAGACTTACACCTGCAGGTGTGGAGGCTCATTCATGGGCAGAAACTGTGAAATAGGTAAGAAATTTGTAACCTGAATAGCTGTAGTTACATCAAGGCACAATTCCTTCCTTCAGTTCAAATCAGTGTTGGTACTATTGAAACATGACTCCCAGTAAACATGCACATAGCTCTTGTGTTTGTGACTTATACGAAAGGAAATTTTTAGAGGGACAAATCATCACAATTTTATAACATGTTATTTGTAGCATTGAGTGATACATGATTTAAGCTACAGATCCACATAGATTGATAACATCAACTTCATTTCCCACAATAGTGTAATGTAACGGGTGGTGTTACATTTGGAATGTTATTATGAAGCAGAAATGAAGGAGCTCAGGTACAGTTTTGGTACATTTCATCGATGCAAAGTGTTTATTCACAATCGTTCAGAAATATCATGATGAAGTTCAATGACAAGTTAAATGACGAGTATGTACATCAGAGTAAAATATAGAAGTATCAAGATGCAGGAGAGAGAGCAATCTCAAGTAGAGGTTGACTCTCTGATGTCGAAATCATGATATTTCTGAACGATTGTGAATAAACACTTTGCATCGATGAAATGTACCAAAACTGTACCTGAGCTCCTTCATTTCTGCTTCATAATAACATTCCAAATGTAACACCACCCGTTACATTACATGGTGGAGAACCCGGCTTAATTGGAATAATTCATCACAAAAACATTGAGGAGAATCAAGTTTCTTTCACTTGACTGCTACGAGAACAATGAAACACTGCTGATCAACATCAGCTGCTGCTAAGCGAAACACCGTTACACAACAATAGAACCACAAATATGAACACAGTAGAATCACTAGCATGTATTCTAGTGTGCAGATTTCAACTGCCACATGACAGAAATAGAAGCTTGAAGAATGTTTCCATAAAAATTTTAAAAGAGCATGCTCTCACAATAACTTATCAAGGTCGAATTGAATAATGGTTTTGTTCTGGGAAAAGAAAAAAGATTTCTAAGTAAATAGTCATGTCTAAGTAAATAGTTATGTTTGCTAATATACTGCACACTACAATACAGTCTACAGTAAGCCACATATCGGGAATATCTGAAACTCTTATGCTTTCATATTGTCTTGTTACCTATTGTTGTATACCTACCAGTGGTAGTTTGCTTTTATATAATTGGTATCAAAAATAAATCTTTACCTCTGCGATTTTTTCTTTGAAATTAATAAGTTATCATTAAGGCTTTCCTCTTGTAAAATCTTAAGAAAATCCAGCATAACTTAAACAAATATGGTAAACAAGCTCTAAACAAACAAACAAGCTAGAAGAAATAACTTCTATTATTTGTCCTATACCAGTGCACATTGACAAGTTCATATTGGAAGTAGTATTGTATAATTCTGCAATCTAGATTAGCAACTTGAAAGGCAAGTGTAAGGCAATGTCTGCTATGCTACAATGTGTTCTGAGATGATTGATTCCTTCTATGAAATCCACCTCAAGTTCTCAACCTTGGCATATGTTTGGTAAACCTGTCATGCAGAGTACGCCATTTGCTATGCTGCTGGCGATCCTCACTACACGACGTTTGATGGCCTCAAGCATGACTTTCAGGGAGACTGTTCGTACGTCTTCGCCAGGGACTGCCTACAGACTGACCCTACCTTCAGTGTGGTTGTATCGAACAGGAAACGCTCCCCAACAGCAGCAGTGTCCTTTACCTATGATGTCACAGTTACTCTCAACCAATCGGTGAGCATCGATATTCTTCTTCAGTCAGTTGAAAAAATAAGACTGTAATGGGCACAAAGACAAGATAATTTCTCACCTTGATGAAAGAAACTTAATAGTGGTGTAGTTTATGTAGATCCCTTGAATTTATGAAGGGGTTTGACCTGACGTATGTCTGCTGTGCAAGCTAGTCATAACGAAGAACTGTGCAACCAACTCATTTTGGACCAAGTGTAGTGAATAAATAAAAGAGAGTGTATTTAGGAATTCATTTTAAAGAAAATCATGAATGCACGATAAGTAGGTATGGTTAGAGGTGATAAGCAATGATGAAGAAGCAATTTAGAATTGATGGAAAGTAAAATGAAGAGTTAAGATTTTGGAAATTATGCCTCAGCTCTTCTATTTCAAGAAGAAAGTAATCGAGGAATGAATCTAAACTAAAAGACAGATGGAACAACAATCAGTGATAAATACAAACTACAAAAAGTTAAAATGCTACAAAGTAATTCTAGAGCTCTTAATGATTTGCCTAATTTGTCACAAATGTGATGCACAGGTGATCTACCTCGGCCCAAGTCGAGCTGTTACTCTGGATGGCGTGGTGGTGGACCTCCCAACTGAGCGGAGCGGTGTCAGGATTTCACTAAGTGGTATCTATGTGGTGAGTTATTATGTACATATACTAATTACTTTACCATTGACATGAGAACACATTAAATGCAACAACAGTGTGTAATGATTATAGAGATAAGAGCAACAGATGTCATGTTGTGAGCAAAATGAAGCAATTGCTGGAGTCCCTTGATTTCTCAGTGAGTGTATGACTAGTGCATGCAAAAGTGTGTGTGTTTGTTTGTTTGTTTTTTAATTCCCATTGCTATCATCAGAGAAAATTATAATCTCATGCATATTTTGCAATGTTTGACCCTGAAACTTGCCTTCATATTTTCCTGTAATTGCTGTATGCAGATTGTTTCGTTGGTGCTTGTTTGGACAAAAATTAATTCAGGTCACTTTGAGCAAGACCAGTTAACCAGTTGAGGACTAGTCCCAAGTATGCTCAGGCAAGTGTCTATGGGATATGTGTGTTGTAGCAAAATCAGCCCGTCCCCAATGGGTTAATTGGTCTCATGCAGTCCATATCATGCTTGCTTATGATTATCTTTTCGTACCCAATAGCAAGTGGTTGCTGATATTGGTCTGTATGTTCGTTGGGACGGCGACAGTAGAGTAGAGGTCAAGGTCACGGCTGACTACAAGAACCAGACATGCGGTCTCTGTGGAAACTACAACGGCATTGGGACACAGGAAGATGAGTTCATCACACCTGCGGGAAATTCTGTGAGTGGAACTTTCAGGGATATAATTGTAGATGTGAACTTGTGGATATTTTACGGATAAATATGCTGTAGATAGATAGATACAGCTGTAGATATATAAATAGATAGATAGATAAATAGATAGATAGATGGATGGATGAATGAATGGATGGATGGATGGATGGATGAATGGATGGATAGATAGTTAGAAAGATATGATTTCAGATATTCATCAGTCTCATTGTATCAGTATGATAGTAGTTTACATGGGATTCTATCTGGAGAGTTGTACGCAAGTGCCTGAAGATCTAGCAAACACTTTCTTCCAGGTGTCCAATGAAGCAGCATTTGGTAATAGCTGGGAGGCATACAACGACCCGGCCTGCCAGCCGCAGGGGGATGAGGTCAACCCGTGTCTCTCCGCCAGTGAGGATGTGGTCCTAGAAGCCCAGAGGAAATGTGGTCTGATCATGGAGGAGCCAGGTATTGTTCAGGTCCTTGTATACTGCTGTTGAAGCCTGCATATCGCTTTCAATATCACAAGAAAGAAGAAACCCAGAACATAACAAAACAAATAGCTACAGATGGATCCATGGGTTGTTGTAATTGAAAATCACTGTGTTGATTGAACTTAAGGTCACATAACATGGTTTTTGCTTGTACGTGTATTCATTTTGGTCCGTGGAGTTGAACATGAAGAATGTTATGCATCTTTTGTTGTTGGTTCCATATAAAGCATATATCTATATGTCTGATTTTAAGTTATTGTGATATTAGGTTTATACTTGCAATAATCATTTTCCCCTAGTGATTATTTTTAAGTGTCCAGCACATATTGCTCGCAGACTGATAAATTTGAACAGAAGTGTTTTATGCATCAGATGCAAAAATAACGGCTCTTTTTTTGAAATGGTGTGTTTGTTTCATGCAAAAATATATATCAATTCTGATATATGAACAATATTCACAATTCAACCGTGATATTTCATAAGAGTCAGTGAGTTTTGATCAGCAAAGGGATCCGTGATACCTGATGATGTACAGCTGTACATATGTAATATCGTAACTGTGTATCTTGCCATCTTGTCTCTGGTTTTCATGTTTCTCAAGTTGTGTGGTAATTTGCTTTGTTTTCATTGATTTCATCATGATCAAGGTCCTTTTATGGACTGCTTTGCTGAGCTGGATCCAAACCCATTCTTTAGGGACTGCGTCTATGATGCCTGTGCTACTGATGTAGATGATGCCCTTTGCAGTGCCATGGCTTCCTATGATCAGGCCTGCAGGTACTTCTACGTTGATATGCCGTCATGGAGGAATGCGACCCTGTGCCGTAAGTATCAGGAGACCAAGACCCCTTTTTATATATAAACTCACTATCAATAACATGTTACGATAGCTGTTGTAATCTGCTGAAATCATTGCATCTGATTAGCTGAGAGCAAATTTGTGGTATAGAAATGTGGCAGTTATTACTGATAACAAGTTTTATTTAACGGAACCCAGATTGAGTTCTTCCTGTTCGGGAAATGTTGGCACTCACACCTCTTATGCAGATGAACAGATATAAGCTTGATAATTTGTAACCCACATAAATATTTCATTAGAGTCATGTCTCTAACACACAGGCAAAACATATGAACAGATAGGCCTACACACTCCAAAAAGCATAATCCACACAACCATAATAGATTCACACACTTGATGTACATTTTACTTTGCATCCGCATCAGTTATGCACAGTGCCATTTCAGTCATAAGTAGATTATATTTCTTTTAAGTTACAATGTGTTATGGCCATTGATATGAAATATGTGTCTTTTAAACCCAACGATTTTGTGATGAGAGCTGGAAGGGTATGAATGGGCGGAGCTCAACTTATTTTCTCACACAACATAGCACTGCCATGCCAGATGAACAGCACATACAGCAGCTGCACCTCAGCCTGTCCAGCTACCTGCTGGGACTACCGGGATGCAGACAGGACATGTGATGACCTGTGTGTGGAGGGCTGCTCTTGTGACGAGGGATTTGTTCTGGAGGGACTGGACTGTGTACCAGAGAGCCAGTGTGGCTGTGTTGCAGATGGTTTCTACCTACCAGTGAGTAGAGCAAACTTCCACCGTTGTGTTTCAGTGAAAAACAAACCCATGGTCTAATGTAATCATTATCTCTGATGTAGAATTTCTGAAATTTCTTTATAAAATGACTGTATTCTAAACATAAGCAGAACTCCTAACCATTCTGAATTTGGAGGAAAGAATCTGAATTTGACCATTCCCATCTCGTTTTAATAGGATTTTCCTATTTTTCTTGATAATTTTATTACACATTCCTACGAGAACTCCTCTTTCTTTCCTACTTTTGTGCCAAATCATCCCTATTTTTCATTCAGAAAGGTTAGGAGGGCTGCATAGGAGAGATACACACCCAAGTGACTGACATACCAGTGTATTCTAGATGACGTTTGAATGTTGTATTGTTACATGCTGTATGTGCCTGAGAAATTGAAAAGACATTGACACTAGTGTTGGTGTGATACAGAATCTGTTGTTCTTAAGATTAGCAAAACTCATATGTAATTGGTATAATCAGGGACTGTCTCCTGAGCTCAAGGATGATGTAGACAAAGCTGCTTGATGTCAGCAAGAAGGAGTCTACCAGTATCTAAAATAGATTAAGCTCTTGGTAGCAAAGATTAGTTAATAACGAGTATTATTTGTTATTAGACCTGACATCTTTCACCCTAGAATCTAAGCCGTTGCATTAAGTTTTGAAGCACTAATATCTCTTGATACACAAATTAAGGTGGGAAGCCTTCTACTGACTCCAGACTGCAGCCAGTACTGTGAATGCAACCAGGGTGGAAATCTCAACTGTACTGAGGTGGCCTGTGACCCTAACGCTCAGTGTGATGTTGTTGACGGGGAGACAAGATGTGTCTGCAATCCTGGCTATGACACAGTTGGTTTTGGATTCACCTGTTTAGGTAACTTTGACTTGTAGAATGCACAACATGATATGCTGAGGTCTAGCTGGTATTTGTGAGAAGAGCAATATTTCATAAGTATATAGGTATTCACTTTGCAAACTTTGTGTGTAGATCAAGTCCCACTTGTTCTCCATTTTTGAAGTGATGAACTCAACTTGTCAACTTGTTCAAAATTCATTTACTATGCAAAGGTAACAAAATCTTTGAAATCATTGATTTGAATGAAAACATAGTGCTCCAGTAATTCATTAACTATATTTATGCCATATACTCACAACTGTAAAACCTTTGACATTTAGCTTCAGGAATGTGAGAACTTCAGATAATCTAGAAATGGAACATTAGGAGAGTACTGTATGCCATACAGTTACAAAACATGAAAAATATGAACAAGTTATCATGGTCTTAGTTCTCCAACAATTCTTTAAGCACCCAGATAGTTTTGTAACATCATGAAAAGTCTTTCTTAGTTTCATTGTCATGCAAATTACCAATGTTGGCAGCATAGTTTGCTAGTAGTCATATTGTTCTGTTGCCATTGGTAAGTTTAAAGCGAATGAAGTAATATACTGTGTGTGAAGGTGGTTGCTTGGAACTATCCCTATCTGCTCAAAGTAGTTTCCCTCAACAGCCTCAACTTTTTTTTTCAGAAATCTCTCCTGTATTACTCTCACCCTCACCTTCAATTCATGCAAGTTTTTACATCTGTATAGAAACTTGCATTGAAAAGCCACCAATTCAATAACCATATGGCAGTTTCATAGAAATTATGTCTGAGCAACGTTAACTGGGCTTTTTTTATGCCTCCGCCACGAAGTGGTGCCGGAGGCATTATGTTTTCGGGTTGTCCGTCCGTCCGTCCGTCCGTCCTTCCGTCCGTCCGTAATGAATTTTGTGGACAAGGTAACTATCGAAACCTGTTGAGGTATCCTAATGAAACTTGGCATGTATGTGTATTAGGGGGTGAAGTTGTGCCTATCAACTTTTGGGTGCACATGCTCAAGGTCAAAGGTCAAAAGGTCAAGGTCAAATACATAAAATTTCACTATTTCCACCATATCTATTGAATGCCTGAAGATATTTTCTTGAAACTTAGTGTATACATGTTTTACCTAATTAAGATTCTCTGGTGAAAGTTTGGGTCATGAGGTCAAAGGTCAAAGGTCAAAAGGTCAGGGTCAAATACATAAAATTTCACTATTTCCACCATATCTATTGAATGCCTGAAGAGATTTTCTTGAAACTTAGTGTATACATGTATTACCCAATTAAGATTCTCTGGTGACAGTTTGGGTCATGAGGTCAAAGGTCAAAGGTCAAAAGGTCAAGTAATAATATTAAAACTTTTTTTTTTTCTCCGTACCTTGGAAAATTGTTCAAGGTATCTTCATGGAACATAGTATATACATGTAATGACTGGAAGTGATTATCTAGAGAATGTAGGGTTCATGAGGTCAAAGGTCAGGGGTCAAAGGTCAAGTGCAAGACTTCAAAATGTACAGTATTACCCTCATATTTATGCAATGCCAGCAGGGTTATTTTTTTACACTTGGTGTATGTGTGTGTAACCTAATAGAAATTCTCTGGAAAGTTTTTTTTTTTCTCTTTTTGCCTCAAAGGTCAAAAGGTCAAAGATAAGTGAAAGTGTTGAACTAACTTTTTCCTCCATATCTCAGAAGTGGCTCAAGTTACCTTGAAACTTAGTACATATTATGCATGTTCTACCTGAAAGTAATTATCTTATGAATTTTAGGGTCAAGGGCCAGATGAAAATGGTAACAATTTACTATTCAATTCAGAAATTAAACTTTTTCTCCACACCTGTACCTTGAAAATTACTCAATGCCTAAATGTATGAATGGGTCAAAGTCAAGTTAAAGTCCTTAAATCCCTAGATACATGCTCTCCTATTCATCCAATTAAACCTACGTCAAGGAAGGTGAACATTCAACACATTTGTGACAAACTTGTCATTCCAATATTTTGCCAATTTGTGAAAATGTAATCACACAGTGTCCACATGTACTATCTAGACCTATTGGGAAAATCATGCATTATGGCGGAGGCATACCAGTCGCCAAAGCGACATTTCTAGTTAACCATGCTAACTGATATTTAAATACATTATTCCTGTAGGAATTGGAACTAAGAAAATTTCACTGTGCATTGAACAATTTTGTGCTTGGTCACCTTTAATTCCCACCATCTATCTCTGCCTATCTGCCTATCAGACATCAATGAATGTGAGGGGGACCCTTGTGTTAATGGGACCTGCATCAATGGAGAAAATCAGTTCACATGCGACTGCAACCCAGGCTGGGTCGGGGACCTCTGTGATGATAGGGATGACTGCTTCACCCAGCCCTGCCGTAATGGTGCTCCCTGTATTGATGGCATGGATACCTTCACATGTTCCTGTTTGCAAGGATGGACGGGATCCCTCTGTGAAATTGGTTAGTTTGTTATTTGTTGTTATTGGAAAGCTTACTGCTCTACTTTCATATCTGGTTTGACATGCACAGTATGCAGTGTAGCAGTGCTGTCTTTAGGATGTGTTATGTATTATCTGTTGCATGTGCTCTCAATCCAGCAGAAAATCATGATGTTAACCTTTGATTAAGTCATGGAGAACTTGTTGGAAAAAATTCTTTTTGGAAGCAATGTACATTGTAATCCTTACTGATGCGTGCCCTTTCAGGATGATATGTGTGCATACAGTACAACTGTCCCCTCAATGATAAATTGTTCATGGACAAATTTGTATTCTTATTAAATTGTTTGTTGTTGATGTTTTGCTTTTCATTCCAAGTACCAAGTTCTCACTCCTCAGAAGTTTCAAAAGCAAAATGTGGCAAATTCAAAGAATGTTGAAACCAGTGGCCCAAATCAGCACATTTTACATGTGCCTAGGTGTGATTAAACAGTGACAACAGCCATCATGATTCAAAGAGAGCAAAACATTCTGAAATAGCTCTTTTGTTTGACCAGTCCATAAACCTCAAATCAGTTGGAATTTTCTCACACATTAGAGCGGAGCTGGTGTTTTAATATTTCCACTATTTGCTTTTGCGTATGGTAGACATTGATGAGTGTGCAGATCAACCTTGTGACCATGATGGGGTCTGTGAGGACCTTGTGGGTGGCTACCAATGCAACTGTACCAACGGATGGGAGGGAGATAACTGTGAACTTGGTAAGATCTTTATGTTTGTCGTGAAAAGACAAGTTACAATACATGTACCTATATGTGTAAATGAATTAATGAATCATTGCTTTAAAGGAGCCTTGTAGTTTAATGATCATAAATGTCCGCTGCATCTTTCATAGTATGTATCTTTCATCTAGTTTTATAGTTTTGTGATTTGTTCTTAGTATACACCAATGAGACCCTCACATACTGGGGCTGGATATATTTGTGACACTACAGTACCTTTAAAAATATGGCAACCATGTCTTCTTGCAAGAATCAGATATTCATTACCTGATTACATTTCACAGATTTCTGTCCCAGTTTCTGGGCTGTTTACATTAATCTTATGTTGTGTGTATTTTTGCTACTGAAAATCAGCTTTGAAGAACAAAATGCATGCATGTCCAGCATTTCATTGTATGTTGCGGAGTGATTTGAATTGTCTCAAGCATATGATTGTGTTTGTGTGTGTTTGCAAAGTGACAAGGATACAGGTTTGTGTGAAACAAACCTTGACTTTCCCCTGACCTTCAGCTGTAAGATTTGACGCTTTCTCATTCCAGAAATTAACGAGTGCGCCAGCTACCCCTGTGTGAATGGAGGAACCTGCTTTGACTTTGTAGGCTACTTCAGATGCTCCTGCACGACAAGCTTTTCTGGTGACAGATGCGAGATTGGTGAGAGTTGCATTTTTCTTTCTCTTTTGAATGCAGAGAAGATTTACGAACTAGTGTTGCAGGCTTTAAAAACTTTGAGGAGAGGTTAGCTTTGCAGAATATGAGACTGGTGCTTTTCAGTTCATTTCAGTTCAGTTTTGTTAGTGCATTTTATTGTCAATATGATGTTACAACAGCATTAGAATAATTATATGCAAAATAGAGGCGCCTTGATAATGTAATACATACAATGTACATAAAAACATATAAACTAAAGATATAAACCAAGTTCATGCTAACCCGTTTACATTTGTGTCATCTTTGCACTATAGACATTTCTCCGTGTTCCACTGATCCTTGTGAAAATGGTGCAACATGTGTTGGCCTTGGAATTGGACAGTACTCTTGTGAATGCATCGAAGGCTTCTTTGGGAAAGACTGTCAAATCAGTAAGAATCTGCTTGTTTTCACTGTATTCAAGGAACCCATCAGAGTGTATTCTGTTTTGTAAACATTCAGAGTAATCTGATGTAAGCCTGATTTCAAGAGAAGGTGTGACGATTCCATGTAGTGATGTGCTCTGAAAACGTGTAGATCCTAGTCCATGGAAAGGTTGTCTCCTTTTCAATGTACACTTTGCCACTTGTTCCTGCTTAAGATAAAAGTGCATGGAACTCATTGATGTTACTTTAAGGTAAAAGAGTATGTACATGCAGATGTAGAGAGAAGAACACTTTTGTCAACACAGTACAAAGTGAGGAGTGAAGTTGCATTGTTACTGACAATATTGGTTGGGATCACAGGGATACAGTAATTGAATAGTGTTAGTAATAAATATCTGATGGACACAACAGAATATTCTGATGTGTCTTTATTTCCTTGCAGTAAGAAATATGAAAAGTAACACAAATGCAATTCATTGTAAGTGATTTACACTCACTTTTTTGTTGCCCAATTAGCATAAGGGTTTAATGACACTTTTCCTTCATCAAATACTTACACTGTATTACATAATTTGTGTAGTCCACATTTTGTATCAATGGCCTTCATGAAGGAATTTTGCTCTGTTACAGTGCTGGGTTTCTTTAACTCCTATTTTTACCAAATGGAGGGGGTGGGGGAGTGAAATTTAATGAGCATTTTTGTGGTTGGTAAAGTAAACTGTAGTAGCAGTAAAAGTGAACCATTTATAGAAATGGGCTGGACATTCTGTATTTATTTGCAGATGAGTTTATACATTACAGCATTGATACTTCTAATGCAATGCAAAATGTGCATGTAAATGTGTATTTGTTATTTGAAATAACCAAACTATTCTGTTTTTAGATGCCAATGACTGCTTCAGCACACCCTGTGAAAATGGAGGCACCTGTAAAGATCTGGTGAATGCCTATGAGTGTGAATGCATCATTGGCTTTGCCGGTGTGAACTGTGAACAAGGTCTGTAGATGATACCATTTCTGTTTTCAATAGGCACTTGTCACTCCTTTGCCGCGCTGTCTGTACAGATACACACCCATAGCTCTAAACTGTGCGGTAAAACATTTGAATATACATGTAGTCCATTGGTGATATTAAGTAAATGAGAACATATAGTAAAGTCATATGTTTTGAAATATTCAAATGAGGAAGAGTTTTGGTTTCTTTTTCTGTTCTCTTTAAATGATATGTTTAGATGTTGCTGATGTGATTCTGGAAATTGCATATGCCGTTTGGCATGGCTGGATATCTAGAACTTGAGAAGCAATGATATCAATGCTATGAAGAACTTGTGTCAATCGTAATTACACATTGTAATTCCCAAAATTTGATTAAGAGGAAACATGACATTTACTTGTTTAGGATGAGCTGATTTTGCTATAATACACATTTCCCATAGACACCTACCTATATACTTGGGACTAGTCTTCAACGGGCTAACATGACATGTGCACAAGCAGACAGAAAAAAAAAAAACTACAGAAAAGAGCATAGGTAGACATGACACAACCATAGTAAATAAACCTGCTGGGAGTATCCATCTATAATGGAGTTATGATACTTGTATGATGTCTGCTCCTTTCCTCTCATCCACACCAGATGACAGACCCGAGATTGAGATCGTTAGAATCTGGAACAATGCCATCACCGTCTACTGGGTTGTCCTCATCGAGGTGGACTGGTTCCGCTTTGAGTACCAGCTGTCTGGTGCCTCGGACTGGACCTCCGTGGAGCTGGATGGGGACAGACGCCTCTACAGCATTCTGGACTTGATGGATGAGACCGACTACCGCGTCCAGATTGTGATGCGGCGAACGGAGAGTGGGACTGTTGCTACCACTGAGCCCGTCACTGTCACAACGTGTGCTCAAGGCTTCAGTGGAGAAAATTGCACTGATGGTATGGCAGTTTAAGCTGGACCTTTTGTTCTTCATGATTTTGCTGAAGATTCTTTGATAGGTATTAATTCATACTTTTTTTTTTGAGTGGAAGATTTTCTTTTAAAAGAATCCTTGTGTGTGTGTGTGTGTTGGTATGTATGTGTGTATGTATGTTCAATTATTTTTCTCTGTCTCATATCATGATCGATGCCATGCCATAAACTAAGACAGATGTGCAGTACGTGAAGAGGAATCAATGAGGCTAGACTCATTGCATTTTTGCCTTCACCTAAGTATCTATTTAATGTGGTACGTAAAAACCATGTGACTCCTGGCCAAGCTGAAGTTTAGAGAAAACTGATTTGTTATTAACATCTGTGATCTTTCCACTTTATTCACACCGCAGATGCAAGAGACATGCCCTTCAACTTACAAATTCAGACGGCACGGACTACCTCGCTTACAGTGACCTGGGAGGCCACTTTTACCCCACCCACATTGAACCTGATCCAGTTCCAGTACAGAGTCTATGGGACTACGACATGGCTGATGGGCCCTACGATAAGCAATGTCTCCCTGGGTATTGCCGACATCCCTTCCTTGCGAGGGAGAGAGTACTACGACATGCGGATCATCGTCACAAATCTTAACACTTCATTCAGCACCACAAGCCTTGGGAATCGATTCTTCACGTGCATGCCAAACAGAATTGGGCCCAACTGCGAATACGGTATGTGATATCTGTTATTGTGAAGCTTAAGTGGGAGATCGAATAAGCCACATCCTTACCCATACCTCTAGTCTGTTAGTCTTGACCCATAATGAAACTGTAGCACCAATTTCATTGTAGTTTTCAAAAGAATGAGGTAATATGATGGTAGTAGTAGAAAGTTCTTCATATTTCATTGATATGAGCTCCAGTGTTGATCAAGTAAATTCACTTATGCTGAAAACTTCTTGAGGATAGAAGTGCTTTATGTGGTACCAAACATTCCTGATTCAAATCTTTGCATGAATTTATTTGCTGCTTAATTGCTGAAAAGGCTCTATCTGGATCAGTTCCGGGCCACGCATGGTCAATAACCTAATATAATAACCACCCATCATTGCACATTGCATACTTACTTGTTACTACGCAGAGTACCAAATCTGCACAGTGTGGGGAGATCCACACTACATCACCTTTGATGGCGTCTCCTACGACTACCAAGGGGAGTGTGACTACACCTTGGTCACTGATATTTGTGAGGATTCTATACCCAGTGTTCTTCCTAGTTTCCACCTGTGGAGTGATAACGTCAAACGGCGGCCTTCCGACTCTGTGTCCTACCTTCGCGAGCTCCTGCTGGACTACGAGGGCACAGTCTACGCCATCGAGCGCGAGCATGTTGTGACGGTCGATGGTGTTCGCATCACGCCTCCTTATCAATCACAGGACGGCTCAATCTACATCTTCTACACTGGAGCACATACGGTAGGTCCAGTACTGCAAGACCTACTCCATTTTATCCTATTGGGCTATTAATGTCTTGTGATTACCAAGTGATCTTTGTGCATTTTGATTGTTTAATTGCCATAGAACTAATGTTCATGTTTTTTTTTTATAGATATGTTGTAAGTATTCATTTACCACAATTACACATATTTCACAGAGAGGGCTTTTATTAAAAAGATGAAGGACATGAAATCATTTTAATCAGCAAAGGTGCAGAGTTACAGCCAGTCACCAACCATGGATATGTCAGGCATGCCAGTCCATGTGAACCTCAAAGAAAGAGGAACATAATTCACTGGTTACAACGGTTTAACATACTTGCCAACTAGTAAGATTTTATCAGATTCAGTAAGATTTTTTATGTTAAAAATAGCAAAATCAGATTTTCTGTCAGAGAAATCAGATTTTAAAAAAATATCTAGATATGCCTTTCATGTGTATTTTCTGAAGATTTGACCGAAAGTAAGATTTTTAACTTCAGTTTGCATATAAAATAAGATTTTTGCAATCCACGAGTAAGATATTTCATCTTGAAATGTTGGCAGGCATGGTTTAACTGTGTCCATGTATTTGTTGTTCACACACCATGGAAGTCATTTGCAAAATAATGCCCAAAACTCTCTATATTTTACAAAATTATCAGCTATTCTTTTGAAAAATCTGCTTCTTTTATGTGACTACATTCCCTTCCTCTTCTCACAGTTCATCTCCACTGAGTTTGGGCTTCGTGTTCAGTATGATGGAAGGTACCGTGCAGAAATCACACTCCCAGAGACCTACCGGAACCACACCTGTGGTCTGTGCGGGACATACGATGGCGTGAGAGACAATGATTACACCAGACCAGATGGCAGGGTGGTAAGACTCCTGATAATTGCCATACAGCCACACTCTACACCCATCATCGTATTAAAGTGTAAACCACATCATCTGTAAAAGCTCTCTTATATCTCCTCTCATACATGTATCTCACTTGTGAGATGATGTGATCCATTCCCCAGTTCCATCATACCAGTACAATGTATGCATTTGCAAAATTTTGTAGAAAGTTATATTTCATTTGTTCTTTGTAATTGGATAAATATGTGCATCAGTGTTTCAGTCAACAACTGTGAAAAATGTTTTCATCTACAGAATGCATTAATGTCGTTCTTAGCCTTGTTGAAAGTAATTTGGCATACAATAGTGTCACAGCTTCAGCACAAGGGAGACATTGTTATATCAATGAATGACAAAACTGTATGTCTCTTTTAATATGCTTAGTGTGTTCTCCACTTTTGTCATTAACAAGATTTATGAATGTGACTTGACCCTCACCCTTGACCCCCTCTACCCTTTGACCCTCGTTCCAACAGGTCACCTCTGCTGTACTGTTTGCCAACAGCTGGAGCGGCTCTGAGTGCACCTCACCTGGTGATCTGGTGGACCCGTGCTCAGATGATGCCGCCCGTACTTCAGCCTCAACGCAGTGTAGCATTCTCTCTGATGAGGATGGTACAAATTTTCTTTCATCACTTTGATACTAAACAGAATTTTATTGGATATTGTTCATGTGCTATTTTTCTTTGATTATTGGATAATTTGTCGTGCAGATAACACTTATTGACATATATTATGATCTCTGCAGAAGCTTTCATCAATACTTTCTCAGGTCTGCAGTGAGAATAAAAGATCTAATTTGTTTCCCCTTATTACCACTGAATATTGCAGTAGGAGACAAGATTAGAAAGTATACATACACGTGTAGGAATTCTACGTTCCAGCAAGTGAAGCATTAATTGTGTTGTAGTGACTTAATCTAGCTGCCATTTAGATTTGATGCTGTGACTGGATCCATATTGTACTGGTAACAGTGATAAATTGTGAAGGTGATAAGCAATCAAAACCTGTTTCCTTTAATGAATACAGCATTTAATGATTCATGTATCATGTTCTTTTTAAAATTAGGCAGGACATGAAGAGAGAAAACCAATTTGCAATTATGTTGACACAAACTGCCACTAGAAGGGGACATCTTGTGTGGTAGATGTGATGGCCAGTAATTTTGTTTTTAGGTCAAACAGTACAGGTACGGTATACCTTACAAGAAAAAGCTTTTGATGTCAAGATATCATATGGAATATCTATTTCACTGTTGAACATATTCTCATACAGGCATGCTTGGAGATTGCTTTAGCTATGTTGACCCGTCCTCATATTTCCTGGCTTGTGTGTATGATCTGTGCGCAACTCTACCCGATGATGATTTGCTGTGTGAGGATGTTGATGCCTACGCCTCTGCCTGCAGGGAGGCAGGAGGGTCGCCTGGGAACTGGAGAACCGAGTTGACCCAGTGTGGTATGCAGTGTCTTTCATGTCATACCTACAGCCTGTGCCTCCTTTGCAATATTTTCTCTTTCTTCATTTACTATGAATGCACACATTTTCACGGTGCAATGATTTTTTGCACATTTTGCACTACTTTTGGCTAAAGCAAATTCTAAAACCCGCGAAAATATCTTCTCAATTTTCTCTGCTCATTGAAATGGGTTGGCAATCATGCAGCAAGAATCCAAGAACCCACGAATAGGTTTTTTGAGCCATTCAGTGCAAAAAATTCATTGTGTGAAAATATAAACGCTTGCAGTAGCTCTCTTTCTATCTATCTCACACTTGTAATGATATTTCCTTAGAGAGCTTGGAAAGGAGAGAATAAAGTCAGGTATTCTATTCATGGAATTCCATCACATTCAGTTTCCAAGACGATATCAAGTCTCTCTCTTTTTTTTTTTTTTCAAAATTCATTGTAACAGTGAACTATCAGAAAAACAAACAAACTTAATTGTGATCATTTCCGATTGAAAACCTTCATTGAACTGTTAGCCTTAAGGTACAATAAATTGTATGTACGTATATTATAAAAGGAATTGTGTCTATTTCTTTTAATGGCTGTTTATATTATTTTGATTTTGTCAGAATTATTTAATTTTTTACAAGTGAAAAAGTAAAACAAACTGAAACTGAATATTTGTTTCTCTTTCTTACAGACACCACTTACATACAGAAACTGTGATACATCCTTGCATGAAATGGATTCACTGATAAAAAAGGTGCACTTGTGCTGTGATATTAAAGTAAAGTGTCATGTATCTAGTACAACATCACCAAAGTTTTTATCCAGATCCTTGATAAAGCATACAAGCTGTCTGCTAATATTTTCTGACATTGATTAGGCCTACCTGCCCTTAAATGGGCTTCATCTTGCTTTATCTATATCATAATTTGTCATCATCATCATTATTATTATTCTTTTTGAATGATGACATGGTAGAGCTGTCCTGCCCAGAAAGCATGACACTCAGCTCGTGTGCCAGTGGCTGCCCACTCTCTTGTGCTGAGCCATCTGGCCGACCAGACTGCCCGGTGTCCTGCATCGAGGCTTGTGTGTGTAATGATGGTCTGATCTGGGATGGGCTAGCATGTGTTGCACCAGAAGACTGTGGCTGCTTGCTGCCAAGTGGAGAATACCTCTCGGTAAGAGTCATTTTTGCTCCTTCTCTCTCTGCTCCATTTCTCTCTCTCTTATTTTGAAATTCCATTTGGTAGTCTTATTTAGATATGTATATTCTCACTGTTATTCCATTTGGTATGAAATGATGATTAATTTGTATGTATTTTTACTTTGTAAACATGATAATGTCAGCCCTGTAGCTGCTAATCATGCGTATCATTCTTTTTATGTGAAATAAAGCGTTACTTGAACTTTATCTCGAACTCTGGCTTATTCAAGATTCCTTGTGAAGGTGTTCACCTTTGCCTCCCATCCTTCAGCATGGTCTTGTCTTCTGCTGTTAATCAATTATTCTTTACAAGTTTAATTCGCTGGCTTTGAAGTTATAGCATTTACGATATATACTATTACATTCACAGGTGTTATCATGGAAGCAAGCAATTCAAAGAGACTAAGACTAACAGGCGGTATATGTTTAATGAAGACAGGGTATCAGGGTTTTAGCTGCATGAGTATATTACATGAAATGCCATAAATCTGGACCAATGTAGTCAACAAACTTTTGGGACACAGTAAGTGCTCAAAGTTAATGTACATTGTAAGTCATCATTGTGAGTAAGATTATTAATGCATAGTGGACATAGAATACCATAACTTTGGACCAGCCTGGTAAACAAATGTCTGGAACACACTAAGTGTTCTAAGAGTGAACAGGATTCATACAAAAAATTGTCTTAAAGCATTGTTAGTGAATATTGTAATTTCTTTATCAATAAAAGTGCTGGCCTTAATATGAGATAGGAGATAGGAGCCATGCAAATTCAACTGCCACATAAAAAAAATTATGGCATGTCTTTCAATTCCCAGTTGGACGCATGTTGGCCATAAGGCTACCAGTTGCTCCCCGCTATTTTGATGTAAAATGGAGAAATTATTGATGGAAATTGAGAGGACTTGCTCAAGAGGGCTGCTCCCCTTCAAAGAAAGAAAGAAACAAGAAATATGTGGTATACCACAGTGTTTGCCTCATCTGCCTTATCAAAATGCATGTATCCTGGCAAGCCCATGACACCAAAACCAACCCATTGGACTACTAGTAACATAACTATGCATGTGCTTTTGCCTCTCTTGCCACCAGTCTGGTGAATCCTCCATCAGTGCAAACTGCAGTCAGCAGTGCTCGTGTTCCGGGGGCAACGTGACTTGCGAACCGCTCTCTTGTGACCCCAACGAGGAGTGCGCCATCAAGGGAGGCGTAAGGGACTGCTACTGCCGAGAAAACTACCAGAGAGAAGGGGAAGTCTGTGTCAGAGGTAAAGGGAGTGTCTCCAGCCTAGAGAGGAGCGAGCTTTAGATCTGCGACGTGAACGTTATAGAGACGACACGGCCTCCTGGGCCCTGTTTCATAAAGCTGTTCGTAAAGTTACGAACAACTTTATACGAGTGACTGGTGATCAGTTCTGATATGCTATGCTTATCAGAATTTCCATAATTCAGCACAAGAATTGATCACCAGTAGCTCATAAGTCGTTTGTAACTTTACGAACAGCTTTATGAAACACCCCCCTGGGTTGAACAATGGGAAACAGCTGTCACACATGTGCAGAACAACATTTTTTGCCTTGGTCATCTTGGCATTTGCATTGCAGATCTAAAGCTTGCTATAATATGTGTGGTCAGCTAGATTGACCACAGTCATGTCTGTTATTTGGTGGCACGTGTGATGCATGCAGATTGAATTTACCAAATGAAAATTCAGAAGAAAATTAATACACACAGAGAGCAATCAGTTAATCAAGCTCTAAGGTTGAGAGGGAGGAGCAATTATTTCAATGGAAAGGGAGTGTCTTGAGCTTTAGGAGAATGTTTGTTGTCAGCAAGATTGACCACAATGATGTCTTGTTATTGGATGGCAATTAATGTAATCAGTATGAATTTACCAGATAAAACTTCAGAACGAAAAAAATTAATATGTACAGAGAGCAGTCAGTTAATCATAAGCCCTTCGCATTTAAATGATATCCAGCATGCTAACAGGCTTGGAATAAAACCGAGAGAAATTTAGTGTACATAAGTTATGTGTTTTATTGTTCTCAGAGATTTCTTTGAAAAAGTACAAAAGCTTATCGGTAAAGAAATGATGTGGCTTTGACGAACAACAGTCTCATGTACCAATTTACATCATTGTGATACAAATATGCAAAGAGAAAAAGAAAGAGGGAGGGAATTAGAGAGAAGGTGGGGAAGAATGGGACTTAAAAAAAAAAAAACAAACCAAAGAACTGTGACTTGAAGAACAGAGACAATGAAATGCATTGACTATTGGTAAAATGTTTGGGCTTGTAACTCGTCATTACGAACAGCACCTGGCCGCTGCACCGTGAGAGGGGATCCCCACTACATCACGTTTGACCGGAGGCGGTTTGACTTCCAGGGCGACTGCGAGTACACCCTTGTCCGGCCCTGCAACAGCAGCGACCCCTCGGTTGCCGACTTTCACCTGTGGGGTAACAATGTCAAGAACCAACCCTCGGCTCGCGTCTCATTCCTGCGCGGCATCACGCTGGAGTTCAACGGGACGTCGTACTCCATCCGGCAGGGAAATGCGGTCTACGTCAATGGAATACGATCAGCTGGTTCCTACTTCAGCACCGGGAGCGATGTGGTGATAGAGTGGAGTAGCCAATATGCGGTAAAGCAGATCCCATTACTTTGGAAATTGAAAAATGCAAAATCTGTTGAAATGACGCCATGTCTATGCACAAAGAAATGGGTAATTGATTTGCGTCAAGTTTTTTTTTCCCCTTGCATGGTAGTTGTTGTTAATAGGATTACTTCAAACTGAAATAAACTGGAACATGAGGGATAATTTTTGAGATTACAAAATGTATTTCACATTTCATCATGCAAGAATTCTCCATAATATAGTAAGACAAGAAATATTAAGCAAGAGTAGAATGATACATAATTTTTTTTTTCATTATCCCCAGGGTTGTGTGATGAGTAGCACTAAGTTCTAGGACATTGAAAGAGAGGGAAAGAGCTTTACAATATATTAAGTGTTGGTAAACTCTTTATGGTATGTTTTGGAGTTAAGATTGATCTATTCCTTGCGCTAGTATCAAATTTTCTCATTCAATAATTGTCTGTCCAGGTAGTCCAGACAGTCTGTGTGGCTACAGATTTCCTGCAAGTTATTACATTACTTTATGCTCTGTGTAGTTAAAAGAACTACAAAGATTTATTGATAACACCTTTCGTGGAAACAATAAGCCTTGAACTATAAATTACAGTGAGTAAAATGCTATTTCCAAACATTTGCTAACTAAAACTGCATCACCAATACATAGTGATGCAGCAGTCAAGATAAACACATTGTCAATTCTCTTCGTTTTTTTCTTCAGTTCACTGAAGAATTTCGATTGTTCACTCATGGGAAAAGTGAACAATGTAGGGTGTGTATTTGTAGTCATTATTTCTATTTTAAGGACTGCAATTGATGATTGTGATGATTGTGCCATAATCTCTTCCGTGCAGTTTGTGACAACCTCATTTGGTCTCAGCTTTTCATATGATGGCAGACACATTGCTGAGATTGACCTTGACTATAGCTATTTAGGCAAGACCTGTGGACTGTGTGGTACATTTGATGAGGACAGTGACAATGACTTCCATGTGCAAGATGGAAGTCAGGTATGTGTTCTTAATAGTCGCCTATTAAATCACAGCGTTGTCATAGATTTTGTTGATATTATGAGGTAGCAAAAAAACAAACAAAAACAAAACCTCCAAACAGATAAAATGTGAAGCTGAAGAATTGTGGCATGTCTGATACAGACATGTTGTATGTCTTTTATCTGCTAATATTTTCATGTAGTGTTGCATTTGAAACAAAATCTAGAGAAATCAGCTTGTGCAGTTCTATGTGTATACTGCTGTCTGCATATTGTGTGTGTGTGTGTGTGTGTGTGTGTGTGCATGCGCGCGTGTGTGAAATACATTAAGGTTATATGCCTCTTGGATTATCCATATTCATACATTTGGACATTCCCCTGTGTCAGTTGGTACAAACAATTGAAGCATGTACCAACACCTTCCAAAGTATGTTAGGGCTATTAAATGAAAGAGTCTTCCAGTATGTCTACCTCAGATGAGATTTGAGTGAGACAGCCGAGACTATTTGTCAACACTGATGTTCTCTGCTTTGTGTCCCTTTAGACTCAGTTCTTGACGGTGTTCGCAAACAGTTGGGTCGTTAACCCTGAAAGCTGTAACGGAGAATCTCCACAGCCAGGAGAATGCACTGGTGATCTTCTGGAGGAAGCGCTTGATGTATGCTATATATTCAGTCACCCTGATGGTAAGTAGGCTAGATTGATCACCCGCTTTGTTTCATATTTCAACACGCCTCACTTTCAAATCCAAGCAACCTATCTATTCTTGCATAACTATTTGCAGCTCTTTGAATCAACACCTTTCTTTCAAGTGTAAGAATTCAGAGAAGTTTGATGCTGCGTCTAAAAGATGTATTTATGTTCAATTGATTGATCTAACATTTTGTTTGGCTGACCAGCTGTTGATTGTATTGTTGCCAGTTTGGTGCCGATTCCGCAGATCAATTTGCTGAGTGTCACCATTGTGATATCACAGTCCGTCGGGTGAGAATGGGCAATCATCACCAACTGCTAGAATTTGGCCATCATGGTGGCACTGTTTATAGAAACTGTACATCTATCAAACACGAGGTGGTGCTATGAAATGCTGTATTCCGGGGCTATGATGGTGTGATGGTACCCCACAGTTCATCAGATGTTCATCCTAGCATGTTGCTGTAAACCATATCCTTCATTTGTCTCCTCATGGTTTCAGGTCCTCTGTCAGACTGCTTTGACTTTGTCTATCCCCGAGACACCTACGAGGACTGCCTCTACGACTACTGTGCTATTGGGCCAGGTTTCGACGTCTGCGACTACATCCAGGAATATGTCTCGAGCTGTTATCAAGAGGGCATTAACCTTGGAGACTGGAGATCAGAGGTCTCAGAATGTGGTATATACTATCAAACCAGAAACATTTGCGGGGTGAAACTTTTGCGTATTGGAGCCAACGGTCCTTTTTGTTGAGGAAATTATCATGGCAATGTTAATTAGCAGGTGCATGGATGAAGTTAGAACTATGGCACAATATGAGCGCTACAGCTCTGAACAGTAACAGAACACTGACAGTGCTTTGTTAACAGGTTGCTTGATGAAAACAGACAAATTACTGGGGATCAAAGAATGAAAAAAAATATTTGGCATTTTTAATTGTTTAATACCTGTCTGGGTGCCATGTGTGAACACGTTATCATTGACTTTAACTGTGCATGTTATGCTTCTTGTCAGAGCATGACATTTTAAAGGATAACATTTGTGACCCGCTACAACAAAATGATCCTAAAGTCGGGCGAGGTCGATTATTTGAAAATTGCATGATATAATCCCCTAATCTTTCTGCTTTAAATTGATATATAACACATTTTATAAAAATAATCGGCTGCGGAGATATCGATGTTTAAAAGAGAGCATGTCGAGACGTCTGCAAAATCACTGCCTCGAGAAAAGCGCCCTAAAAGTCTTCCTTTTGACGCAATCGCGATCAAGGGACACGCAAGTCAATTTTCACCTCTGGACAATAGAAGGTAAGCCCTAGCAACCCCCTAAGAGTTCATTCAAGCACAGCAGCGTCGGCGGTCTCCTCACCAACCAATCAGTGACCAGGATGTGAGAAGCGGCTGAGCATAGCGCACCCCGCCCGCACGCACCAGTCGACTTGGCAGTGTGCGAGCTTCACGCTTCGGTTAACAGCAAGCAGCAAACTGACCAATGAGATCACTCTGGTCGTTGTTAGGGGCGGAACCTATCTGTGGCGCTCAATCCGAATTTTCGAACCAGTTTCTGCTTCGTTGAAACGCCAAAAAACATGGCTCAGAAAAACGCTATTTTTTGGTCTTTCCTTTGATCATTTTGCTTCAAAATTTCGACAGATGATAAAAGACATGTTAGACTCCAATAATATATCAAAATCAGAAAATCGTAAGTGTTGACCAATTTTAATGCTCTGACTTCAAACTCGATTTTCACGGCTTCGACCGTGCGCGACTTTAGGACCTTTTTGTTGTAGCGGGTCACATTTGAATTTTCATTGTTCAGTTTCTTGAAATATCATGCTGTTAATGAATTTGCTTTTGAATGTAAATTAGGCAACCCACTCAGACACACCTGCACTTTAACAACTTGAAGCCATTGCAATACAGTGGGGATGTGAAAACTATGTTTACCACAGAGAATGGTAGCTTGTGGACATTAGCACCGACGATTGGTTGACAAAACAGATGTGAAATCTTACTAGAATACTGATTGAAATTGAAACTTGATTACCAGTGTGTGATTTTGGTTTGTGATGTCGTAGAATGTGATCTACCTTACCCTTATATATGCTTTTATCACATGGCTGTTCTGCATTAAACTTTGTGGATATACCTGTGTGCATATCAATTTACAAGACTTTGCATGGCTATTGGGCAAGGCAGGATCTTGGCAGTTATGTGTAAATGCTCACTGTACTGGGATTGCGAGACTTGCACATATTTGATAAAATACTGCATACTTTTTTCTGCATACACTTTTCATCCATTTTGGCAGTAATGAATCTAACTAAAAACCAAACAAACATTGCTTGTAAAAGGATTCCATTTGACTTGAAAAATGAACAGAGGTAGAATGAATCTGTTTTCATCTTATCCATCTTTGAAATTTGATTCCATTCCACAAACAGCAATAACATGCAGTGGAAACAAAGTGTATCAGACTGGGGCCAGCGCCTGCCAGCCAACGTGCAGTGTCCAGACCCCACCAGCCGACTGCCCCTGGCCCCCGTACGACAGATGCGTGTGCCCAGAGGGGCTGTTGGAGGATGGGGACAGGTGCGTTGGCCCTGCCGACTGCGGTTGCACCTACACCTACGGAGAGGAATCCCTCTATATTGAGGTAATTAGCCAGTTGACTTTCATCGGCCCCATGTTTGCTTGGTATTCAAGTTATTTTGTCAAAAAAAATTATGTTTCCCCAGAGAAGAGAATGGACGGAAATGAATGGCATAGATTGTCGAATTGCTTTTGTGTGTGTGTGTGTGTGTGTGTGTGTGTGTGTGTGTGAGATGTTGTCATAAATTTCATTCAGTAATCAGTCAATTTGATTTGTATATAGGAAATACAATTTATGAATAAGAATATGACTTATTCAGAGTAAGAATAAAGTACTTGTGAAAACTGGTTACTCTCGTGAAATGTACCACCTCCCTGCACCAAAAAGCCCTAAAGAAAGCCACCCTTCCAAAAAAAAAAAAAAAAAATCTTACTGTTCATATGTGATGAGACATATCAATATAATTATCGTACAATATATGGATTTTTTTTTTTTTTTTTATTTGAATGATCTTGGAAACAAAGTCTCTTGAGGGGCAGGTACTAGCAACTGGAAATTAAAAACCAATTGCAATAGCAATCCTTCTCAAAGACTTGAGAATACATTGTGCCATGAAAATCTGTGGCAATCAATGTTCATCAAATTACAGTATGAGTCTTGTTAGATAGTGTGTGAACCAATAGTTAAGCTCAATTGGAAGCATTCTTTTTCAATTCTAAAAATATGATTTTTGTGCCAGTCAGTGATAAAGCAAGTATTGTAAGAGAATGATTTTATTCATTTATTTGGTGATTATATTATATTGAACTGGAAGTGTATGTTTATATTGTTTCTATTCTCTTGATTTTCAGGACTTTACTGATGATAGTTAGGAATCTTAAAAGTAACAAATACATCCTACAGTATCTATGCATATGTTCTTTTGCATTTACCTTGTTATTCACAGGCTGGAACTGTGTGGGTCAGTGACAGTTGTGACCGCCGGTGTGCCTGTGATGCAGGCTCACTGACCTGCATGGATATGAGCTGTGGTGATTTTGAGGAGTGTGTGATAAAAGGTGGGGTGAGGGACTGCTACTGCGTAAACAGGTTTGTCCGAGAGGAAGGCACTTGTGTGAGAGGTGAGTATGGTGTCTGCCATTAACAAAGTCTTACAATGTACTTCAATTAAAGTACGATCATGACTTTTCAACTCTCAGAATGAGATACACCGTCCATTCAATGGATTCAAATTGTGGAGATCGCCAAGTGTACAGCGGGGCTTTACACTTTTTTATGCCTCCTCGCCGGAGGCATTATGTTTTCGGGTTGTCCGTCCTTCCATCGTAACGTCCGTTTGTCCGTCCGTTATGAATTTTGTGGACAGCGGAACTAAAAAACTGTTTAAGATATCGTAATGAAACTTGGTATGTACATGCATGAGTGGACGAAGTTGTGCCTATCAACTTTTAGGGGCACATGCTGAAGGTCAAATGCTCAAAATTTCACTATTTCCCCCATATCTATGCAATGCCTGAAGTTTTTTTCTTGAAACTTGGTGTATACATGTAATACCAAATAAAGATTCTCCAGAGAGAGTTTCGAGTCATGATGTCAAAGGTCAGAGGTCAAGTTAAAATGTTACAATTTCACTTTTTTCTCCATGTCTTGGAAATGGTTCAAGCTATCTTCATGGAACTTAGTACATACAAGTATGCATATACTGACTATCAGTGAATATCTAGGGAATGTGGGGGTCATGGGTCAAAGGTCAAGGTCAACTCCTCATAATTTTACTTTTTCCCTCATAGTCAAATACAATACCTGCCCGATTTTTATACTTTATATTTACATGTATAACCTAACAGATTCTCTTGGAAGATTCTTGCCCAAAGGTCAAAGGTCAAGTGAAAGTGCTAAATTTCATTTCTTGGTCCATGTCTTGAAGGTGACTCAAGGTATCATTATTAAACTTAGTACATATCTACAGTTCTGCATACATGTTCTAGCTGACCGTGATTCTCTTGGGAATTTTAGGGTCATAGGGTCAAAGTACCAGGGTCAAAGGTCAAGTTGAAATAAAAAAAACCCCAAACTATTTAACCCGTTGAGGACGAGTCCCGAGTATACTCGGGCAAGTGTCTATGGGAAATGCGTGTTGTAGCAAAATCAATCCGTCCTCAACGGGTTAATAGTGAAATTAAACTTTTTCTCCATGCCTTGAAAGTTTAATCAATATGTAAACTTAAAGGGTCAAAAGTGAAGTAAAAATCCTCAAATCCCTTAATACCTGCCCTCTTAGACAGTAAAGCCATCCATCTAATCAAACCTAGCTGAAGGAAAGTGAACATTCAGCACATTTGTGACGAATCTGTCATTTTGATATTTTGCCAATTATTTGAAACTCACCACACTTTGTCAAGACATTGTACGGTAGACCTATTAGGAGAACCATGCATTAAGGTGGAGACACACCAGTTGCCATAGCGACATTTCTAGTTTTCACTTGTTGTCCATTTGGGCAACTAAAATCTTGGAATTTGAAATGTTTGTGGCCTCAAAATGAAATGTAGTGACCTGTAAAAATTGGGAACATATGAATTCATTTTTCAATTAGCTGCCTGATGGCCAGTGAAGTTGATAGTTTACATTCTTGAATGTGATTTCAAAATTAGGTGCTGACTTTGACATATTACATGTATGTTACCGACTTTGACATACCAAATCATGAAGGAGGTTTGAAAAGTTGAGGCCTTAGCAAAAAGATCTAATTCATAACACCTTTCATGATGTCCCTTCAAGAAATATTATTACTTTATTGTTCTTTGCTGTATTCTTTTCATTATGAAGAAAGGTCACAGGTCACAAGAGATTGTAATTAGTGTCTACAAGGCATCTAAATATCAACCCAAACTCTTGCTTTTCTATTTTTGTAAAATTATACATAATGCAGCTAAAGAAGGTCTTTTTTTTTGTCTTAAGGATGGATGAACATCTGTTAACTGTTTTTATTTTTGTAGTTTGTTTTGATTGTATAAAAAGAAATGAGAATTAGCTGTTGAGTTTGCACCCACAACCAACCCCATCACAGAAAGTTCAGGAATTTACTTTAGCATTGCTTTTCCTGTAGAAATAAGGAAAACTGTAAGTTTTACTGGCCATATTCTCAAACACTATGCAGCACAAACTGTGCTACACATTGTATTGAAATTTTCATTTACATGAAAGGAAAGTTTTAACAACATGTTCTCTGTCATGTACAGCACCTGGAATCTGCACCGTGTGGGGAGACCCTCACTACACTATGTTCGACGGTGGTCGTCACGACTTCCAGGGCGACTGTGAGTACACGCTGGTGAGGCCGTGCAGCGATCGTGCGGACCTTGTAGATTTCCACTTGTGGGGAGACAACGTCAAGAACAACCCATCGGACCGAGTGTCTTTCCTACGCAAGGTGGTACTGGAGGTGAATGGCACTAGCTATTCGATTGAGCGGAATAGAGTGGTTCTTGTCAATGGTGCAAGGAGGACGACACCCTTGAACCTCAACAATGGCATCACCATTCGCTCGGACTGGTCTTACGCGGTAAGGGAAAGATAACTGTATACTTGTAAGTCATATAGTCCTCCCAAATTGTGTTTCAGTGCATTTATTAAAATTATTGGTGATGACGGAGGAGCACATAAAGAGGAATTCTAGATGATTTTCATAATTTCACTTCATGTAGTACATAAATTGATAGTGCCGTGCATAGATTTTTAAAATTTACCGTGGTCCTTGAACAGATAGAGTAAGACTCTAAAAAAACCGAAAACAAATTTCACTGAACGAAGATGACGACATACAAGTGTAGAAGGCTCGCATATTTCAGTAATGTAGCAATATAATTCCATTGCAATACAAGTTCATCCATGTAGAAGTTTCTTCATTTGTTCTGCTTTCTTGAGCACCCAATCATACATTCTTATGTGAATGTGAAGCAGCTATGTCATCATCCTTGTTCATTGCGATTTTGTATCAATTCTGAAAACCATCTTACTCTTCATTGCAATTGCCACTATAGCCAATTTATAGAAGTTCAAATGCAAAAGTCTAAAAATCATCCAGAAGTCTCCTTTAAAAATATCCAACTGTTATGAGGATTGAGAATTAGGTACAACATGCATAAAAGACCAGCTACAGACATGATTTCCCTTTTTATAGTTCTATCATCAGACTTTTGCAGGAGACATAGAAATTGGCCTGTTATCTGAAATTCGTAGTATCTGCATAGATATTTCCAAGAGTTGAGATATCTATTTGAAAGGAGTTTCGAATTGAGCTAAAAATAGAGGATAAAAAGGATGAGGATACAAATGACTGTATGTCTTATCAACATTTCAGACTATTGAAACATCCTTTGGTCTATCCGTTCGTTACGACGGAGGCAGCACTGCAACCATAGAGGTGTCATACGAGTACTGGAATGCTACCTGTGGTCTGTGCGGAACATTCGATGACGACCGATCCAACGATTTCCGCCTCCGGGATGGAAGTGTTGTAAGTACAACTGTACATATCTGCTCTTCTATCTGTCAACAATAACTAATTCAGTGAGAACAATTTTGGATATGGCTTGATGAACTCATGCACTCAAGATTGTAATGGTAGTGGTGTAATTGTTTTTTGTGAACTTTTGGGGGTCTTTTTTTTTTGCATTTACATTTGTCTGTTTATGCTCTACCATTCTTTTGGTACATGTCAGTAATCCAACTACGGATACTAGTGCTCGAGAGAGTCGAGAAATGTTTCAATGACCATGAAGTGTCGCTGTAAACATTATTATTTCAGGTGGTCTGTCTGTAGGTTCGTCTGTCCTTCATTCCATCTGTAATCAATTTCGTGGACAGCGTATTTTAAGTTAAAAACTATCATTCACATATCCTGAAGAAACTGGCATATAAATGTAAGAGTGGACAGTTGGGTGCCCATGCTCAAGGTCAAAGGTCAAAGTTCAAATTCTCAAAATTTCACTATTTTACCATAGGGGTGCCTATCTATTGACTGCCTGAAGTTATTTTCTCAAAACTTCAGGTATTCAATGTCTTGTATTGCTAGTTAAAGGTTATGCCATGGGGCCAAATGTCAAAGGTCAAGTGAAAATTTTAGAATGTCACCAGTTAGTGATTATTTTAAGAAATGTGGCTATGGGATCAAAGGGTAAGGGTCAAATATCAAGTGAAAACACTCAAATTCCCAAATACTTGCTTTCTTAAACAATTTAGACATCCATCCAAATGAAACCTAGTTCAAGGAATGTCACACTCAACACATTTGTGACAGACATGTCATTTAAAATTTTTTGCTAATAATGTGAAAATTGTCATCTCACATTGTCAAGACATACATGTAGTCCAAAACTGTTGGGAGAACCATTGCAGAGGCATACTAGTTGCCATAGCAAAATTTCCAATTTGGGATGTGCTTTTGTTGGTCAGGAAACATCAATAAAAAATGCAGCTTTGAGTAAAATTGACAAACAGGACCTTTGTAACCAAGAAAAAGACTCTTTAAATGTTAGTGAAAAAATCTGGTAATGGAATATGTGTCTCTATTTTCAGGGAAGCGGTGTGAATACCCAAATGTGTGTCCTTCAGGGTATTTTACTGGACATGATCATGATAATGACTAGTGACCTCACAACCACAAAGTGCATCTGTGCAAAATACAAGAAACTAGAAATGTCACTATGGCGACTGATGCCCCCGCCATAATGCATGATTCTCCCAATAGGTGTATAGTACAAAGTCTTCACAATGTGTGATGACAGTCTCACATAACTGGCAAAATATTGATATGACAGGTTTGTCAGAAATGTCGTGAATGTTTACTTTCCTCAAACTGGGTTTGCTCTGTCTTAGAGTGCAGGTACATATATTTGGGGAATTGAGGATTTTTGCTTGACTTCTGACGACCCTGTTATAAGTTCATGCATTGAGTAATTTTCAAGGTATGGAGAAAGAGTGTAATTACAGTACAAAATATATATATTTTTTTCATTTAAACCTGACCATTGATCCTTAATCTTTGACCTTTGACCTTCTGGCTGGAAATTTCGAAGAGAATCTCCATTAGGTATTGTATATATCAAGTTTTAAAACTAATAATATAAGCATTGCATATACTTGTATGTGAGGGAAACAGTAAAATTTTGAGGAGTTGACCTTGACCTTTGACCACTGACTGTTGACCTATGACCCCTGAATTCCCTAGATAATCCCTGTCAGTCAGTACATATGCATATGTACAACCGTACCAAGTTCCATGAAGATATATTGAACCATTTGCGAGAAAAATGAAATTGCAACATTTTCACCTAACCTTTGACCTTTTGACCTTTGACCTTATGACATGTAACACTCTCTGGAGAATCTTTACACAGTAGTACATGTCTACACTAAGTTTCAATAAAGTACCTTGGGCATTGCATAGATATGGGTGAAATGGCAACATTTTTAGCATTTGACCTTTACCTTTTGACCTTTGACCTCTTGCCAATGTCACTAAAATCCCCTCAACTAATTGCCCCATCATACATCATCCTTGGACCAAGTTTGGTGAAAGCTGCTTCATCCAGTTTTGAGTTATCACGTAAACAGTTAAATTTTAGGATTTGACCTTGATCTTTGACCTCTGTCCGATTTCACAAAAAAACTAGTCATGTAATTGTCCCGTCATACATCATCCTCAGACAAAGTCTGGTGAAATTTGCTCGATCCAGTCTTTAGTTATCGCGTAAACGGATACAATTTCATGATTTGACCTTGACCTTTGACCTTTGGCCGATTTCACCCAAAATCTAGTCAAGTAATTGCCCTAACATACTTTATACTTGGACGATGTTTGGTAAAATTCCAGTCAATATTTCTCAAGTTATCGCTTAAACGAATGCGGACGGACGTACTTACGGATGGACGGACAACCCGAAAACGTAATGCCTCCGGCACCACTTTGTGGCTGAGGCTATAAAAGTACAATACCACAAAGGGAAGAATTGTATTTACGAATGTGGTTCTGTTTGCAGACACCGTATGAGAATGTCTTTGGTAATGACTGGGTTCTGAATGGAGGAGAGTGCGATACCACCGTTCCCCTGCCTGTTGATGGCTGTGATGATCCTGATGTGCGGCAACTTGTGGAGGACATCTGCTACATCTTCATCAATCCAGATGGTGAGGGGATGGTGATGATGTAAATTGGACAGAGTTGCATAAGAGCAGTTACATGTATGTAGTGTGCAAGTTATGGATTGGATGTGATTCATTAAAAGTGAAGGGAGTCATATTGAAGCATGCATTGATATACAAATAGTGAATGGTCACGAGTGCAATGGTACGAGATTTCGCACGAGGTGAAAGATAAGAGGCGCTCTATTCAACGAGGCGAAGCCGAGTTGAATAGTGCGCCTCATCTTTCACCGAGTGCGAAATCTCGTTCCATTGCACGAGTAAAGACCATACACTATTTGATTTATACATCGTCCAAGTAGATCTTTTTGGTCTAAGTAGGCCTAGAAGTCTATATATGTATGAAAAATATAGCCATGCTTACATGTGGATCCACTGCGATTCTCTTTCTGGCTTGTGCAATCAGTGTAGATACAGGTCACAGCTATACTAGCGCTCTACGTACACTAGCACTACGTACAATAGGCCTACGTACGCGCATGCATGTACCGCACACGTACCTGCGCTAGCTGCATGCGATCCTCAATATGCAACACACTGCAGTACACGCAGTACCGTACAATTTCTCGAACCGTGGAATAGAACGAAAAAATCGAACCAAGTTGCACGCAAAAATAGAACCAAAATTGCATGGCGCGTTGAATGGAGTACTTATTTAATATCACGTCACCAACAATCCTCCAATCAAATTACAAGGATCTACTTGGACGTTGTGTAAAATGGAATAAAACAGATAATTACCATAGTAAGCAGACTGCAATGCATCCTACAGAAGATTTGCCTGATAATTCTTAATCCTCACAAAAGTATGTTTCTTTTTTGTGTATTTGATTTGATTTTGAAATTGTAAAAAGCTTATATATGGAGCTGCTTCTTCATATCAGGTCCCCTGGCAGGCTGCTTGGACTTTGTTGATGTAAGTGATTACTATGATGCCTGCATCTTTGACCTGTGCTTCACTGACCCCGGGAACAACATTATATGCAGTGCCCTGCAGGAGTATGTTCAGAAGTGTCGAGGAGAAACAAATAACATCATTGGCGATTGGAGAGCATCTGTAGCCCAATGTCGTAAGTATTTTTGTGTCCTGACATTTTGTCAACTATAAAGCGGAAAGCTGATTTGGCTGAATATTAGAATCTACATTGTAGATGTGCAAACAATGAAGCCCTATGATCAGATATCAAGTGCGTGCCAAGAGTCTTTGATATGACCATCTGTGACGTAGGGAGGCAGAGGTTTTGAAAAGCATCCAAAGTTGGTGGATGGGTTGGGAAGAAATAAGCCAAATATCGTCGAATCATGAGAGAAGATCGCTGATTATGAATGATGGTAGTGCATTATGTGTGAATAATGTAAATCTTTATGGCTCTGAATGTCTCGTAGAGCACTGATTTTATGACTGACTGCTGTGCAAAAGTGGTGTTTCTGAAGGTATCAGGTTGAGGTACATGTAAGTACAAGTCTCTGAACGATCAAGGGGTATTAAATTGGATGTACAGTGTATATTGTAAATGATATTAAAGATGGAATCTTGATTGAAGTGTAACTTTCATCTTGCATAAAAACCATCTTTTGTCAGCATTTGAGTGTCCGACTGGAACAGTGTACGAATCTTGCGGTAGCGCCTGCCAGCCCAGCTGTACCGATCCAGATGCCGACCTGAACTGCGGACTTCCCTGCCGTGAAATCTGCAGCTGCCCCGAAGGACTGCTGGACGACGGCGGAACATGCGTGCAGCCAGAGAATTGTGGTTGCACTCTTCCAGATGGAGGCTACATCTCGGTGAGTGTGGCTTTCCTCCTTTGATGGTAATGTTTGAGCTTAAGTTTGATAAAACATTAAAGACTGTGATCTTTTTGATTTTGATTGAAAGCAAAAGGAGATTTGGCTTACAAAAAAAACATCAATCACTGAAGACTAAATGATATGTATTGGCATTAACAGGCAGGAGCTGTGTACATTAGCGATGACTGCTCCGAGATGTGCAGCTGTTCTGGAGGCACTTTGGAATGTGTGGCATACGGGTGCGTGGAGAACCAGGAGTGTAGGATCAAGGGTGGTGTGAGAGACTGCTACTGCCGGGACGGCTTCACCTACAACAATGGAGAGTGCACCAGAGGTTAGTCAATTAAGTGCTTGAATTAGATCATTTGGTCTCTAATAAGCCTCGCTGTGAGGCAAACAAGCATTTATTTGATCGCTCAGTTCGTCGGAGAAGTTTGTCTCTGCAGCATAATTTTGCAAACAGTCTGTTTGCAGCCCCCGAGTCCTCGACAAGCGACATGTACAGTGTATGTGTGCTATTAAACATTTGTCATAGTGAAATTGGATTCCTTTAGACATATGCAGTCATATGCCGCAACATAGTCTGCTGCTTTCCTCATGTATTTCACAGTGACGGTATGTTTGCTTTCAATTACTGTATAAGCTGTTATTTGCGCGAGGGTTTAATTTTTGCGAATATTGTGAATCACTGTTGGACCCTGCATTAGCAACATGCGAAAATATCACCCAGACGCTGGTGTAATAATGCACTTATGACAGCTTCGTGTCAATTTGCGAAAACAACACCTCGCGAAAATGCCCATGACCTTCTCATTCGCGAAAATATCTGTACGCGAAAATAACAGCTTATATACAGTAATAGCCTGAAGAATGGTTACAGTTTCAGTAGAGTTAGTTTATGCTTTGTTTTTCTCAAGAGCTAGCCATGTCTCATCAGCACATGTACATTAGTGTATAGTGATTAGTGTGTCATTGTGTGTGCGTGTGTGTGTGTGTGTGTGTGTGTATGTGTGTGTGTGTGTGTATGTGTGTGTGTGTGTGTGTGTGTGTGTGTGTGTGTGTGAATGTGTTGGAAGTGTGTTTGGTGCTAGTGCAAGCTTTTGTATAAAAGGTACAAATGCAAAACTGCATCTACTTGTATCAGTAATACAGCAAATCAGTTGTATACTGCACATTTGACATGTTAAAATGTCAAACTAAGCTGTGTATCGACTCTCAGCACCTAACAATTTCTTCAAAATTTATATTTACACAAATTCTAAAGGTTCTCTACATTAAACTATAGAAATAGATCAGGTTATTCTGTAAAATTCCTACCTGTTTATATAGAATATCTATGTGATTATCTGGAAAATACTTCATGCATGGGGAACTCTTTTTTAGCTTGTAAATCAATTACAAGCTAAGCAGTATACCCAATAAAATGGAGAGTACTCTGCCTGTGATCTCTCTTCTTATGCTGTTACAAGTACAGACCCAGTCAGGTCATGCTTGTTAAAAGAGCATAGTACACTATCAGGGCCCCATTTCATAAAAGGTTGATACGATAATAAATCTTGCTGGAATGGCAATTGTCATGGTAACGACAAGAATCCAGCTTCCTGATAGGCTGTTGCTGTTGGAAGTTGCACCATTCCAGCAAGAGTTGCCATCCTAACCTCTTTTATGAAATGGGGCCCAGATGAACACCTTTCTGTTTTGAATGAAGAAAAAAGAAATAGGGAAGTCTACAATTATGACAGGTAAAAAAACTCCTTAAGTTTGCTTGTGACGGGTAGAATACTTCTTTAGTGTAAGCGGCCAATTGTATATTTTGCCGTCAGAAGCAGCGAGTGCTTGTGTGTGCATCTGTGGAAATTGCTTTACATTCCAACTGCCTCTCTGAACAGCACCTGGAATCTGCACCGTGTGGGGAGACCCTCACTACACTATGTTCGATGGTGGTCGTCACGACTTCCAGGGCGACTGTGAGTACACGCTGGTGAGGCCGTGCAGCGATCGCGCTGACCTTGTGGACTTCCACCTGTGGGGAGACAACATCAAGAACAACCCATCGGACCGAGTGTCATACCTGCGCAAGGTGGTACTGGAGATGAATGGCACTAGCTATTCGATCGAGCGGAATAGAGTGGTTCTAGTCAACGGTGCAAGGAGGACGACACCCTTGAGCTTCATCAACGGCATTACTATTCGCTCGGACCGGTCGTACGCGGTAAAGGAATAACAGCTAGTTTACTCGTTAGTCTTGAAAGCCTCCCAAATTGTGGGTCAGCACATGAATTGATATTGATTTTGATGTAGGGGCATTTAAAATGTCCGAAGTGTATCCCGTTACAAGGATGGATCGATTAGGTGCTCACTAATACATTGTATTTATACAATAAAAAAAAAGAGAAACTAGTATTAACATCTATGTTAGTGTCAAAGTAATTTCACTGTCAGATATTTGAAGGAGACATGAAAATGAAATATCAGTGAAATTTGTTGCAGTCGTGATGCCAAGATTTTTGTTTGACACGTAATTGTTTTAGAATTGAGCATAAAGGCACGATATGAAGGGAAGGGTAAAGAGGACCTGATATCTGATCGTTATTACAGACTATCCAAACATCCTTTGGTCTATCTGTACGTTTCGACGGAGCCAACACTGCAACCATAGAGGTGCCGTACCAGTACTGGAATGCTACTTGTGGTCTGTGCGGAACCTTCGATGACGACAGATCCAACGATTTCCGCCTCCAGGATGGAAGTGTCGTAAGTAGAACTCTGCTCTCTTATTACTCCCTTTCTCAATACCCTGTCTATCAGGGTATTTGATTGTAGGAAAGAGACATGTTCCGCATGTGACTGGACTTTGATGTAATCACTGTTGTGGATGTAACAGTGTCCTGATCGTGCAGCTGTACCCAAAAGTACCAATTATTGTGTTGACGAATGTGGTCCTGTTTGCAGACACCGTTCCAGAATGTCTTTGGTAATGACTGGGTTCTGAATGAAGAGGAGTGTGATACCACAATTCTCCCGCCCCCTGATGGCTGTGATGACCCCAACGTGCGGCAACGTGTGGAGGACATCTGCTACATCTTCATCAATCCTGACGGTGAGAAGATTGAGATGATTGAATTTCACTAAGGCACAGTACAGTACTCATGTATTCTATGAGTAGATGAGTCGATATGAGATGCAAAAAGTTAAAGCAATCTATTGAAGCATTAAAAGAGGGCAAATTTGAAAATGAGCGTGGTAAGCAGCTAGAGTATGGTTCATCCTATCTGACGATTTGTCTGATGATTTCTAATGGCCTCGATCAGAAAAGTGCAGTGGAATTTCTCAGTCTCTTTTCTTTTTTCTGTGTGTGTATTTTTGTTTGTTGTTTGTGTAGTATCCAAGAGCTTATATTTGCAGCTGTTTCTTGCTTTCAGGTCCCCTGGGAGGCTGCTCGGACTTTGTGGACGTGAGTGATTACTATGATGCCTGCGTCTTCGACCTGTGTTTCACTGACCCTGACAACGACATCATATGCGGAGCCCTGCAGGAATACGTTCAGAAGTGTCGAGGAGAAACAAATGGCATCTTGGCTGGGGACTGGAGGGCGTCTGTAATCCAGTGCGGTAAGTATTTTTGTGTCATGACACTTTTGTTGTATAGTGGAAAGCTGTTTTGGCTGATCATCAGAATCTAGAGGTGCAAAAAATAAAGCCATGTGATCAGATATCATGAAGTGCGTGTCAAGAGTCTCTGACATGACCCTCTGTGCCGTGAGGATGAGATGCAGCTTTTGAAAGACGTCGAAAGTCGGTCGGTGGGTTTGGAAGAAATAAGTGAAATATTGTGGAGTCATGAAAGAAGAGTGCAGATGCTGAATGACGGTAGTGCATTTTGCGTGAAAACTGTAAATCTGTACAGTTGTGAATGTCCCCGACAGTACTGGCTTTATATGACTTGTGTGAGCGCTTTGTGTTTTGGGTGATGCCGATCGTATCCGGTGTAAGTAATGTACAGCTTTCGTGGTGATGAATGGGTATTTCACTTGTTGTATGTTCTTATATGTTGTAAATGACGTTCAAGGTATATCCTTGCCTAAAAACTGTCTTTATTCAGGGTTTGAGTGTCCGAGTGGAACGGTGTATGAATCTTGCGGTAGCGCCTGCCAGCCCAGCTGTGCCGATCCAGATGCCGACCTGAACTGCGGACTTCCCTGCCGTGAAATCTGCAGCTGCCCCGAAGGACTGCTGGATGACGGCGGAACATGCGTGCAGCCAGAGGATTGTGGTTGCACTCTTCCAGATGGAAGCTACATCTCGGTGAGTGTGGCTTTCCTCCTTTGATGGTAATCTTTGAGCTTAAGTTTAATAAAACGTTGAAGACTGTGATTATTGTCGTGTGGATTGAAAGCAAATGGAGATGCAAATGGCTTGAAAAGAAGACCATGGTCTAAAGCAGATCTAAATGATTGGTTTTTGGCACAAACAGGCAGGAGATGTGTACGTGAACGATGACTGCTCCGAGATGTGCAGCTGTTCTGGAGGCACTTTGGAATGTGTGGCATATGCGTGCGTGGAGAACCAGGAGTGTAGGATCAAGGGTGGTGTGAGAGACTGCTACTGTCGGGACGGCTTCACCTACAGCAATGGAGAGTGCACCAGAGGTAAGTCGTTTGAGTAGTAGATAGAGAACGCGGGGCGGCGATGAGCCTTGCTGTGCGGTGTATTTCAAGCCTTTGGACGACCGCTCATCTTGTCTGAGAAGAAAAACTGAAGGTAGACGTGAAACCTCATATTTAGAAGAGACACAATATTGCAAGAGACTTTGATAGTGTTTGGTAGGTGTGTATGGACTCCATTTGTGAGTGCCAGTGATCTCTCTTTTGTGGAAATGTACTTGCATGTGTTCTCTTTTTATGCTGTTAGAGTACAAGATCCAGTCAGGTCATGCATGGTAAAAGAGCATGTACTTTTGTATGTGATGAACACCGTACTGTTTTGAAAGAGGAAACCAAAATAGTAGGAAGTCTGCAAGAAATGCGAGAGGTGAAAAAAACCCTTAAGCTTACTTGTGGCAGATGGCAGACATCTGTAGTGTAGGCGGCCAATTGTATATTTTGTTGGGAGAAGAAGTGAAGGCTCCTGGCTGCCACTATTCAGAGTGCTTTAATTACCTTCCGACTGCTTCTCTGAACAGCGCCTGGAATCTGCACCGTGTGGGGAGATCCGCACTACACTATGTTCGACGGTGGTCGTCATGACTTCCAGGGCGACTGTGAGTACACGCTGGTGAGGCCGTGCAGCGATCGCACGGACCTTGTGGATTTCCACTTGTGGGGAGACAACGTCAAGAACAACCCATCGGACCGAGTGTCGTACCTGCGCAAGGTGGTACTGGAGGTGAATGGCACTAGCTATTCGATCGAGCGGAATAGAGTGGTTCTAGTCAACGGTGTAAGGCGGACGACACCCTTGAGCTTCATCAACGGCATCACTATTCGCTCGGACCGGTCTTACGCGGTAAGGGAATGATGGCTGGTTTACTCGTTAGTCTTGAAAGCCTCCCAAATTGTGGGTCAGCACATCAATTGATATTGATTTTGATGTAGGGGCATTTAAAATGTCCAAAGTGTATCTTGTTACGAGGATGGATCGATTAGGTGCACACTAGTATTTATACAATTAAAAGAAAGAGAAACTAGTATTAACATCTATGTTAGTGTCAAAGCAATTTCATTGTCAGATATTTGAAGGAGACACGAAAATGAAATATCAGTGAAATTTGTTGCAGCCGTGATGCCAAGATGTAAGATTTTTGTTTGACACGTAATTGTTTTAGAATTGAGCATAAAGGCACGATATGAAGGGAAGGGTAAAGAGGACCTGATATCTGATCGTTATTACAGACTATCCAAACATCCTTTGGTCTATCTGTACGTTTCGACGGAGCCAACACTGCAACCATAGAGGTGCCATACCAGTACTGGAATGCTACTTGTGGTCTGTGCGGAACCTTCGATGACGACAGATCCAACGATTTCCGCCTGCAGGATGGAAGTGTCGTAAGTAGAACTCTGCTCTCTTATTACTCCCTTTCTCAATACCCTGTCTATCAGGGTATTTGATTGTAGGAAAGAGACATGTTCCGCATGTGACTGGACTTTGATGTACTCAGTGTTGTGGATGTAACAGTGACCTGATCGTGCAGCTGTACCCAAAAGTACCAATTATTGTGTTGACGAATGTGGTCCTGTTTGCAGACACTGTTCCAGAATGTCTTTGGTAATGACTGGGTTCTGAATGAAGAGGAGTGTGATACCACAATTCTCCCGCCCCCTGATGGCTGTGATGACCCCGACGTGCGGCAACGTGTGGAGGACATCTGCTACATCTTCATCAATCCTGACGGTGAGAAGATGGAGATGATTGAATTTCACTGAGGCACAGTACAGTACTCATGTATTCTATGAGTAGATGAGTCGATATGATATGCAAAAAGTTAAAGCAATCTATTGAAGCATTAAAAGAGGGCAAATTTGAAAATGAGCGTGGTAAGCAGCTAGAGTATGGTTCATCCTATCTGACGATTTGTCTGATGATTTCTAATGGCCTCGATCAGAAAAGTGCAGTGGAATTTCTCAGTCTCTTTTCTTTTTTCTGTGTGTGTATTTTGTTTGTTGTTTGTGTAGTATCCAAGAGCTTATATTTGCAGCTGTTTCTTGCTTTCAGGTCCCCTGGGAGGCTGCTCGGACTTTGTGGACGTGAGTGATTACTATGATGCCTGCGTCTTCGACCTGTGTTTCACTGACCCTGACAACGACATCATATGCGGAGCCCTGCAGGAATACGTTCAGAAGTGTCGAGGAGAAACAAATGGCATCTTGGCTGGGGACTGGAGGGCGTCTGTAATCCAGTGCGGTAAGTATTTTTGTGTCATGACACTTATAATATGTTGTATAGTGGAAAGCTGTTTTGGCTGATCATCAGAATCTAGAGGTGCAAAAAATAAAGCCATGTGATCAGATATCATGAAGTGCGTGTCAAGAGTCTCTGACATGACCCTCTGTGCCGTGAGGATGAGATGCAGCTTTTGAAAGACGTCGAAAGTCGGTCGGTGGGTTTGGAAGAAATAAGTGAAATATTGTGGAGTCATGAAAGAAGAGTGCAGATGCTGAATGACGGTAGTGCATTTTGCGTGAAAACTGTAAATCTGTACAGTTGTGAATGTCCCCGACAGTACTGGCTTTATATGACTTGTGTGAGCGCTTTGTGTTTTGGGTGATGCCGATCGTATCCGGTGTAAGTAATGTACAGCTTTCGTGGTGATGAATGGGTATTTCACTTGTTGTATGTTCTTATATGTTGTAAATGACGTTCAAGGTATATCCTTGCCTAAAAACTGTCTTTATTCAGGGTTTGAGTGTCCGAGTGGAACGGTGTATGAATCTTGCGGTAGCGCCTGCCAGCCCAGCTGTGCCGATCCAGATGCCGACCTGAACTGCGGACTTCCCTGCCGTGAAATCTGCAGCTGCCCCGAAGGACTGCTGGATGACGGCGGAACATGCGTGCAGCCAGAGGATTGTGGTTGCACTCTTCCAGATGGAAGCTACATCTCGGTGAGTGTGGCTTTCCTCCTTTGATGGTAATCTTTGAGCTTAAGTTTAATAAAACGTTGAAGACTGTGATTATTGTCGTGTGGATTGAAAGCAAATGGAGATGCAAATGGCTTGAAAAGAAGACCATGGTCTAAAGCAGATCTAAATGATTGGTTTTTGGCACAAACAGGCAGGAGATGTGTACGTGAACGATGACTGCTCCGAGATGTGCAGCTGTTCTGGAGGCACTTTGGAATGTGTGGCATATGCGTGCGTGGAGAACCAGGAGTGTAGGATCAAGGGTGGTGTGAGAGACTGCTACTGTCGGGACGGCTTCACCTACAGCAATGGAGAGTGCACCAGAGGTAAGTCGTTTGAGTAGTAGATAGAGAACGCGGGGCGGCGATGAGCCTTGCTGTGCGGTGTATTTCAAGCCTTTGGACGACCGCTCATCTTGTCTGAGAAGAAAAACTGAAGGTAGACGTGAAACCTCATATTTAGAAGAGACACAATATTGCAAGAGACTTTGATAGTGTTTGGTAGGTGTGTATGGACTCCATTTGTGAGTGCCAGTGATCTCTCTTTTGTGGAAATGTACTTGCATGTGTTCTCTTTTTATGCTGTTAGAGTACAAGATCCAGTCAGGTCATGCATGGTAAAAGAGCATGTACTTTTGTATGTGATGAACACCGTACTGTTTTGAAAGAGGAAACCAAAATAGTAGGAAGTCTGCAAGAAATGCGAGAGGTGAAAAAAACCCTTAAGCTTACTTGTGGCAGATGGCAGACATCTGTAGTGTAGGCGGCCAATTGTATATTTTGTTGGGAGAAGAAGTGAAGGCTCCTGGCTGCCACTATTCAGAGTGCTTTAATTACCTTCCGACTGCTTCTCTGAACAGCGCCTGGAATCTGCACCGTGTGGGGAGATCCGCACTACACTATGTTCGACGGTGGTCGTCATGACTTCCAGGGCGACTGTGAGTACACGCTGGTGAGGCCGTGCAGCGATCGCACGGACCTTGTGGATTTCCACTTGTGGGGAGACAACGTCAAGAACAACCCATCGGACCGAGTGTCGTACCTGCGCAAGGTGGTACTGGAGGTGAATGGCACTAGCTATTCGATCGAGCGGAATAGAGTGGTTCTAGTCAACGGTGTAAGGCGGACGACACCCTTGAGCTTCATCAACGGCATCACTATTCGCTCGGACCGGTCTTACGCGGTAAGGGAATGATGGCTGGTTTACTCGTTAGTCTTGAAAGCCTCCCAAATTGTGGGTCAGCACATCAATTGATATTGATTTTGATGTAGGGGCATTTAAAATGTCCAAAGTGTATCTTGTTACGAGGATGGATCGATTAGGTGCACACTAGTATTTATACAATTAAAAGAAAGAGAAACTAGTATTAACATCTATGTTAGTGTCAAAGCAATTTCATTGTCAGATATTTGAAGGAGACACGAAAATGAAATATCAGTGAAATTTGTTGCAGCCGTGATGCCAAGATGTAAGATTTTTGTTTGACACGTAATTGTTTTAGAATTGAGCATAAAGGCACGATATGAAGGGAAGGGTAAAGAGGACCTGATATCTGATCGTTATTACAGACTATCCAAACATCCTTTGGTCTATCTGTACGTTTCGACGGAGCCAACACTGCAACCATAGAGGTGCCATACCAGTACTGGAATGCTACTTGTGGTCTGTGCGGAACCTTCGATGACGACAGATCCAACGATTTCCGCCTGCAGGATGGAAGTGTCGTAAGTAGAACTCTGCTCTCTTATTACTCCCTTTCTCAATACCCTGTCTATCAGGGTATTTGATTGTAGGAAAGAGACATGTTCCGCATGTGACTGGACTTTGATGTACTCAGTGTTGTGGATGTAACAGTGACCTGATCGTGCAGCTGTACCCAAAAGTACCAATTATTGTGTTGACGAATGTGGTCCTGTTTGCAGACACTGTTCCAGAATGTCTTTGGTAATGACTGGGTTCTGAATGAAGAGGAGTGTGATACCACAATTCTCCCGCCCCCTGATGGCTGTGATGACCCCGACGTGCGGCAACGTGTGGAGGACATCTGCTACATCTTCATCAATCCTGACGGTGAGAAGATGGAGATGATTGAATTTCACTGAGGCACAGTACAGTACTCATGTATTCTATGAGTAGATGAGTCGATATGATATGCAAAAAGTTAAAGCAATCTATTGAAGCATTAAAAGAGGGCAAATTTGAAATGAGCGTGGTAAGCAGCTAGAGTATGGTTCATCCTATCTGACGATTTGTCTGATGATTTCTAATGGCCTCGATCAGAAAAGTGCAGTGGAATATCTCAGTCTCTTTTCTTTTTTCTGTGTGTGTATTTTTGTTTGTTGTTTGTGTAGTATCCAAGAGCTTATATTTGCAGCTGTTTCTTGCTTTCAGGTCCCCTGGGAGGCTGCTCGGACTTTGTGGACGTGAGTGATTACTATGATGCCTGCGTCTTCGACCTGTGTTTCACTGACCCTGACAACGACATCATATGCGGAGCCCTGCAGGAATACGTTCAGAAGTGTCGAGGAGAAACAAATGGCATCTTGGCTGGGGACTGGAGGGCGTCTGTAATCCAGTGCGGTAAATATTTTTGTGTCATGACACTTATAATGTGTTGTATAGTGGAAAGCTGTTTTGGCTGATCATCAGAATCTAGAGGTGCAAAAAATAAAGCCATGTGATCAGATATCATGAAGTGCGTGTCAAGAGTCTCTGACATGACCCTCTGTGCCGTGAGGATGAGATGCAGCTTTTGAAAGACGTCGAAAGTCGGTCGGTGGGTTTGGAAGAAATAAGTGAAATATTGTGGAGTCATGAAAGAAGAGTGCAGATGCTGAATGACGGTAGTGCATTTTGCGTGAAAACTGTAAATCTGTACAGTTGTGAATGTCCCCGACAGTACTGGCTTTATATGACTTGTGTGAGCGCTTTGTGTTTTGGGTGATGCCGATCGTATCCGGTGTAAGTAATGTACAGCTTTCGTGGTGATGAATGGGTATTTCACTTGTTGTATGTTCTTATATGTTGTAAATGACGTTCAAGGTATATCCTTGCCTAAAAACTGTCTTTATTCAGGGTTTGAGTGTCCGAGTGGAACGGTGTATGAATCTTGCGGTAGCGCCTGCCAGCCCAGCTGTGCCGATCCAGATGCCGACCTGAACTGCGGACTTCCCTGCCGTGAAATCTGCAGCTGCCCCGAAGGACTGCTGGATGACGGCGGAACATGCGTGCAGCCAGAGGATTGTGGTTGCACTCTTCCAGATGGAAGCTACATCTCGGTGAGTGTGGCTTTCCTCCTTTGATGGTAATCTTTGAGCTTAAGTTTAATAAAACGTTGAAGACTGTGATTATTGTCGTGTGGATTGAAAGCAAATGGAGATGCAAATGGCTTGAAAAGAAGACCATGGTCTAAAGCAGATCTAAATGATTGGTTTTTGGCACAAACAGGCAGGAGATGTGTACGTGAACGATGACTGCTCCGAGATGTGCAGCTGTTCTGGAGGCACTTTGGAATGTGTGGCATATGTGTGTGTGGAGAACCAGGAGTGTAGGATCAAGGGTGGTGTGAGAGACTGCTACTGTCGGGACGGCTTCACCTACAGCAATGGAGAGTGCACCAGAGGTAAGTCGTTTGAGTAGTAGATAGAGAACGCGGGGCGGCGATGAGCCTTGCTGTGCGGTGTATTTCAAGCCTTTGGACGACCGCTCATCTTGTCTGAGAAGAAAAACTGAAGGTAGACGTGAAACCTCATATTTAGAAGAGACACAATATTGCAAGAGACTTTGATAGTGTTTGGTAGGTGTGTATGGACTCCATTTGTGAGTGCCAGTGATCTCTCTTTTGTGGAAATGTACTTGCATGTGTTCTCTTTTTATGCTGTTAGAGTACAAGATCCAGTCAGGTCATGCATGGTAAAAGAGCATGTACTTTTGTATGTGATGAACACCGTACTGTTTTGAAAGAGGAAACCAAAATAGTAGGAAGTCTGCAAGAAATGCGAGAGGTGAAAAAAACCCTTAAGCTTACTTGTGGCAGATGGCAGACATCTGTAGTGTAGGCGGCCAATTGTATATTTTGTTGGGAGAAGAAGTGAAGGCTCCTGGCTGCCACTATTCAGAGTGCTTTAATTACCTTCCGACTGCTTCTCTGAACAGCGCCTGGAATCTGCACCGTGTGGGGAGATCCGCACTACACTATGTTCGACGGTGGTCGTCATGACTTCCAGGGCGACTGTGAGTACACGCTGGTGAGGCCGTGCAGCGATCGCACGGACCTTGTGGATTTCCACTTGTGGGGAGACAACGTCAAGAACAACCCATCGGACCGAGTGTCGTACCTGCGCAAGGTGGTACTGGAGGTGAATGGCACTAGCTATTCGATCGAGCGGAATAGAGTGGTTCTAGTCAACGGTGTAAGGCGGACGACACCCTTGAGCTTCATCAACGGCATCACTATTCGCTCGGACCGGTCTTACGCGGTAAGGGAATGATGGCTGGTTTACTCGTTAGTCTTGAAAGCCTCCCAAATTGTGGGTCAGCACATCAATTGATATTGATTTTGATGTAGGGGCATTTAAAATGTCCAAAGTGTATCTTGTTACGAGGATGGATCGATTAGGTGCACACTAGTATTTATACAATTAAAAGAAAGAGAAACTAGTATTAACATCTATGTTAGTGTCAAAGCAATTTCATTGTCAGATATTTGAAGGAGACACGAAAATGAAATATCAGTGAAATTTGTTGCAGCCGTGATGCCAAGATGTAAGATTTTTGTTTGACACGTAATTGTTTTAGAATTGAGCATAAAGGCACGATATGAAGGGAAGGGTAAAGAGGACCTGATATCTGATCGTTATTACAGACTATCCAAACATCCTTTGGTCTATCTGTACGTTTCGACGGAGCCAACACTGCAACCATAGAGGTGCCATACCAGTACTGGAATGCTACTTGTGGTCTGTGCGGAACCTTCGATGACGACAGATCCAACGATTTCCGCCTGCAGGATGGAAGTGTCGTAAGTAGAACTCTGCTCTCTTATTACTCCCTTTCTCAATACCCTGTCTATCAGGGTATTTGATTGTAGGAAAGAGACATGTTCCGCATGTGACTGGACTTTGATGTACTCAGTGTTGTGGATGTAACAGTGACCTGATCGTGCAGCTGTACCCAAAAGTACCAATTATTGTGTTGACGAATGTGGTCCTGTTTGCAGACACTGTTCCAGAATGTCTTTGGTAATGACTGGGTTCTGAATGAAGAGGAGTGTGATACCACAATTCTCCCGCCCCCTGATGGCTGTGATGACCCCGACGTGCGGCAACGTGTGGAGGACATCTGCTACATCTTCATCAATCCTGACGGTGAGAAGATGGAGATGATTGAATTTCACTGAGGCACAGTACAGTACTCATGTATTCTATGAGTAGATGAGTCGATATGATATGCAAAAAGTTAAAGCAATCTATTGAAGCATTAAAAGAGGGCAAATTTGAAATGAGCGTGGTAAGCAGCTAGAGTATGGTTCATCCTATCTGACGATTTGTCTGATGATTTCTAATGGCCTCGATCAGAAAAGTGCAGTGGAATATCTCAGTCTCTTTTCTTTTTTCTGTGTGTGTATTTTTGTTTGTTGTTTGTGTAGTATCCAAGAGCTTATATTTGCAGCTGTTTCTTGCTTTCAGGTCCCCTGGGAGGCTGCTCGGACTTTGTGGACGTGAGTGATTACTATGATGCCTGCGTCTTCGACCTGTGTTTCACTGACCCTGACAACGACATCATATGCGGAGCCCTGCAGGAATACGTTCAGAAGTGTCGAGGAGAAACAAATGGCATCTTGGCTGGGGACTGGAGGGCGTCTGTAATCCAGTGCGGTAAATATTTTTGTGTCATGACACTTATAATGTGTTGTATAGTGGAAAGCTGTTTTGGCTGATCATCAGAATCTAGAGGTGCAAAAAATAAAGCCATGTGATCAGATATCATGAAGTGCGTGTCAAGAGTCTCTGACATGACCCTCTGTGCCGTGAGGATGAGATGCAGCTTTTGAAAGACGTCGAAAGTCGGTCGGTGGGTTTGGAAGAAATAAGTGAAATATTGTGGAGTCATGAAAGAAGAGTGCAGATGCTGAATGACGGTAGTGCATTTTGCGTGAAAACTGTAAATCTGTACAGTTGTGAATGTCCCCGACAGTACTGGCTTTATATGACTTGTGTGAGCGCTTTGTGTTTTGGGTGATGCCGATCGTATCCGGTGTAAGTAATGTACAGCTTTCGTGGTGATGAATGGGTATTTCACTTGTTGTATGTTCTTATATGTTGTAAATGACGTTCAAGGTATATCCTTGCCTAAAAACTGTCTTTATTCAGGGTTTGAGTGTCCGAGTGGAACGGTGTATGAATCTTGCGGTAGCGCCTGCCAGCCCAGCTGTGCCGATCCAGATGCCGACCTGAACTGCGGACTTCCCTGCCGTGAAATCTGCAGCTGCCCCGAAGGACTGCTGGATGACGGCGGAACATGCGTGCAGCCAGAGGATTGTGGTTGCACTCTTCCAGATGGAAGCTACATCTCGGTGAGTGTGGCTTTCCTCCTTTGATGGTAATCTTTGAGCTTAAGTTTAATAAAACGTTGAAGACTGTGATTATTGTCGTGTGGATTGAAAGCAAATGGAGATGCAAATGGCTTGAAAAGAAGACCATGGTCTAAAGCAGATCTAAATGATTGGTTTTTGGCACAAACAGGCAGGAGATGTGTACGTGAACGATGACTGCTCCGAGATGTGCAGCTGTTCTGGAGGCACTTTGGAATGTGTGGCATATGTGTGTGTGGAGAACCAGGAGTGTAGGATCAAGGGTGGTGTGAGAGACTGCTACTGTCGGGACGGCTTCACCTACAGCAATGGAGAGTGCACCAGAGGTAAGTCGTTTGAGTAGTAGATAGAGAACGCGGGGCGGCGATGAGCCTTGCTGTGCGGTGTATTTCAAGCCTTTGGACGACCGCTCATCTTGTCTGAGAAGAAAAACTGAAGGTAGACGTGAAACCTCATATTTAGAAGAGACACAATATTGCAAGAGACTTTGATAGTGTTTGGTAGGTGTGTATGGACTCCATTTGTGAGTGCCAGTGATCTCTCTTTTGTGGAAATGTACTTGCATGTGTTCTCTTTTTATGCTGTTAGAGTACAAGATCCAGTCAGGTCATGCATGGTAAAAGAGCATGTACTTTTGTATGTGATGAACACCGTACTGTTTTGAAAGAGGAAACCAAAATAGTAGGAAGTCTGCAAGAAATGCGAGAGGTGAAAAAAACCCTTAAGCTTACTTGTGGCAGATGGCAGACATCTGTAGTGTAGGCGGCCAATTGTATATTTTGTTGGGAGAAGAAGTGAAGGCTCCTGGCTGCCACTATTCAGAGTGCTTTAATTACCTTCCGACTGCTTCTCTGAACAGCGCCTGGAATCTGCACCGTGTGGGGAGATCCGCACTACACTATGTTCGACGGTGGTCGTCATGACTTCCAGGGCGACTGTGAGTACACGCTGGTGAGGCCGTGCAGCGATCGCACGGACCTTGTGGATTTCCACTTGTGGGGAGACAACGTCAAGAACAACCCATCGGACCGAGTGTCGTACCTGCGCAAGGTGGTACTGGAGGTGAATGGCACTAGCTATTCGATCGAGCGGAATAGAGTGGTTCTAGTCAACGGTGTAAGGCGGACGACACCCTTGAGCTTCATCAACGGCATCACTATTCGCTCGGACCGGTCTTACGCGGTAAGGGAATGATGGCTGGTTTACTCGTTAGTCTTGAAAGCCTCCCAAATTGTGGGTCAGCACATCAATTGATATTGATTTTGATGTAGGGGCATTTAAAATGTCCAAAGTGTATCTTGTTACGAGGATGGATCGATTAGGTGCACACTAGTATTTATACAATTAAAAGAAAGAGAAACTAGTATTAACATCTATGTTAGTGTCAAAGCAATTTCATTGTCAGATATTTGAAGGAGACACGAAAATGAAATATCAGTGAAATTTGTTGCAGCCGTGATGCCAAGATGTAAGATTTTTGTTTGACACGTAATTGTTTTAGAATTGAGCATAAAGGCACGATATGAAGGGAAGGGTAAAGAGGACCTGATATCTGATCGTTATTACAGACTATCCAAACATCCTTTGGTCTATCTGTACGTTTCGACGGAGCCAACACTGCAACCATAGAGGTGCCATACCAGTACTGGAATGCTACTTGTGGTCTGTGCGGAACCTTCGATGACGACAGATCCAACGATTTCCGCCTGCAGGATGGAAGTGTCGTAAGTAGAACTCTGCTCTCTTATTACTCCCTTTCTCAATACCCTGTCTATCAGGGTATTTGATTGTAGGAAAGAGACATGTTCCGCATGTGACTGGACTTTGATGTACTCAGTGTTGTGGATGTAACAGTGACCTGATCGTGCAGCTGTACCCAAAAGTACCAATTATTGTGTTGACGAATGTGGTCCTGTTTGCAGACACTGTTCCAGAATGTCTTTGGTAATGACTGGGTTCTGAATGAAGAGGAGTGTGATACCACAATTCTCCCGCCCCCTGATGGCTGTGATGACCCCGACGTGCGGCAACGTGTGGAGGACATCTGCTACATCTTCATCAATCCTGACGGTGAGAAGATGGAGATGATTGAATTTCACTGAGGCACAGTACAGTACTCATGTATTCTATGAGTAGATGAGTCGATATGATATGCAAAAAGTTAAAGCAATCTATTGAAGCATTAAAAGAGGGCAAATTTGAAAATGAGCGTGGTAAGCAGCTAGAGTATGGTTCATCCTATCTGACGATTTGTCTGATGATTTCTAATGGCCTCGATCAGAAAAGTGCAGTGGAATTTCTCAGTCTCTTTTCTTTTTTCTGTGTGTGTATTTTTGTTTGTTGTTTGTGTAGTATCCAAGAGCTTATATTTGCAGCTGTTTCTTGCTTTCAGGTCCCCTGGGAGGCTGCTCGGACTTTGTGGACGTGAGTGATTACTATGATGCCTGCGTCTTCGACCTGTGTTTCACTGACCCTGACAACGACATCATATGCGGAGCCCTGCAGGAATACGTTCAGAAGTGTCGAGGAGAAACAAATGGCATCTTGGCTGGGGACTGGAGGGCGTCTGTAATCCAGTGCGGTAAATATTTTTGTGTCATGACACTTATAATGTGTTGTATAGTGGAAAGCTGTTTTGGCTGATCATCAGAATCTAGAGGTGCAAAAAATAAAGCCATGTGATCAGATATCATGAAGTGCGTGTCAAGAGTCTCTGACATGACCCTCTGTGCCGTGAGGATGAGATGCAGCTTTTGAAAGACGTCGAAAGTCGGTCGGTGGGTTTGGAAGAAATAAGTGAAATATTGTGGAGTCATGAAAGAAGAGTGCAGATGCTGAATGACGGTAGTGCATTTTGCGTGAAAACTGTAAATCTGTACAGTTGTGAATGTCCCCGACAGTACTGGCTTTATATGACTTGTGTGAGCGCTTTGTGTTTTGGGTGATGCCGATCGTATCCGGTGTAAGTAATGTACAGCTTTCGGGGTGATGAATGGGTATTTCACTTGTTGTATGTTCTTGTATGTTGTAAATGACGTTCAAGGTATATCCTTGCCTAAAAACTGTCTTTATTCAGGGTTTGAGTGTCCGAGTGGAACTGTGTATGAATCTTGCGGTAGCGCCTGCCAGCCCAGCTGTGCCGATCCAGATGCCGACCTGAACTGCGGACTTCCCTGCCGTGAAATCTGCAGCTGCCCCGAAGGACTGCTGGATGACGGCGGAACATGCGTGCAGCCAGAGGATTGTGGTTGCACTCTTCCAGATGGAAGCTACATCTCGGTGAGTGTGGCTTTCCTCCTTTGATGGTAATCTTTGAGCTTAAGTTTAATAAAACGTTGAAGACTGTGATTATTGTCATGTGGATTGAAAGCAAATGGAGATGCAAATGGCTTGAAAAGAAGACCATGGTCTAAAGCAGATCTAAATGATTGGTTTTTGGCACAAACAGGCAGGAGATGTGTACGTGAACGATGACTGCTCCGAGATGTGCAGCTGTTCTGGAGGCACTTTGGAATGTGTGGCATATGCGTGCGTGGAGAACCAGGAGTGTAGGATCAAGGGTGGTGTGAGAGACTGCTACTGTCGGGACGGCTTCACCTACAGCAATGGAGAGTGCACCAGAGGTAAGTCGTTTGAGTAGTAGATAGAGAACGCGGGGCGGCGATGAGCCTTGCTGTGCGGTGTATTTCAAGCCTTTGGACGACCACTCATCTTGTCTGAGAAGAAAAACTGAAGGTAGACGTGAAACCTCATATTTAGAAGAGACACAATATTGCAAGAGACTTTGATAGTGTTTGGTAGGTGTGTATGGACTCCATTTGTGAGTGCCAGTGATCTCTCTTTTGTGGAAATGTACTTGCATGTGTTCTCTTTTTATGCTGTTAGAGTACAAGATCCAGTCAAGTCATGCATGGTAAAAGAGCATGTACTTTTGTATGTGATGAACACCGTACTGTTTTGAAAGAGGAAACCAAAATAGTAGGAAGTCTGCAAGAAATGCGAGAGGTGAAAAAAACCCTTAAGCTTACTTGTGGCAGATGGCAGACATCTGTAGTGTAGGCGGCCAATTGTATATTTTGTTGGGAGAAGAAGTGAAGGCTCCTGGCTGCCACTATTCAGAGTGCTTTAATTACCTTCCGACTGCTTCTCTGAACAGCGCCTGGAATCTGCACCGTGTGGGGAGATCCGCACTACACTATGTTCGACGGTGGTCGTCATGACTTCCAGGGCGACTGTGAGTACACGCTGGTGAGGCCGTGCAGCGATCGCACGGACCTTGTGGATTTCCACTTGTGGGGAGACAACGTCAAGAACAACCCATCGGACCGAGTGTCGTACCTGCGCAAGGTGGTACTGGAGGTGAATGGCACTAGCTATTCGATCGAGCGGAATAGAGTGGTTCTAGTCAACGGTGCAAGGAGGACGACACCCTTGAGCTTCATCAACGGCATCACTATTCGCTCGGACCAGTCTTACGCGGTAAGGGAATGATAGCTGCTTTACTCGTTAGTCTTGAAAGCCTCCCAAATTGTGGGTCAGCACATCAATTGATATTGATTTTGATGTAGGGGCATTTAAAATGTCCGAAGTGTATCCTGTTACGAGGATGGATCGATTAGGTGCACACTAGTATTTATACAATAAAAAAAAGAGTAACTAGTATTAACATCTATGTTAGTGTCCAAGTAATTTCATTGTCAGATATTTGAAGGAGACACAAGAATGAAATATCAAGTGAAATTTGTTGCAGGTGTGATGCCAAGATGTAAGATTTTCGCTTGATACGTAATTGTTTTATAATTGAGCATAGAGGCATGATATGAAGGGAAGGGTAAAGAGGACCTGATATCTGATCGTTATTACAGACCATCCAAACATCCTTTGGTCTATCTGTACGTTTCGACGGAGCCAACACTGCAACCATAGAGGTGCCATACCAGTACTGGAATGCTACTTGTGGTCTGTGCGGAACCTTCGATGACGACAGATCCAACGATTTCCGCCTCCAGGATGGAAGTGTCGTAAGTAGAACTCTGCTCTCTTTTTACTCCCTTTCTCAATACCCTGTCTATCAGGGTATCCGATTGTAGGAAAGAGACATGTTCCGCATGTGACTGGACTTTGACGTAATCAGACGAGTGTTATGGATGTATCAGTGACCTGATCGTCCATCCGTACCCAAAAGTACCAAGAAAATGATGAAAAGGGACTACATTTATTTTGTTGACGAATGTGTTTCTGTTTGCAGACACGGTACCAGAATGTCTTTGGTAATGACTGGGTCGTGAATGAAGAGGAGTGCGATACCACTGTTCTCCCGCCGGTTGATCGCTGTGATGACCCCGACGTGCGGCAACGAGTGGAGGACATCTGCTACATCTTCATCAATCCAGACGGTGAGAGAATGGAGATGATTGAATTTTACTGAGGCACACTACAGTACTCGTATAGTCTGGGAGTTAAGGAGTCGATATGATATATAAAAAGTTAAAGCAATCTATTGAAGCGTTGAAAGAGTACAAGTTAGAAAATCAGCGTGGTAAGCATCTAGAGTATGGGACATCCTATCTGAGGATTTGTCTGATGATTTCTGATCGCCTCGATCAGAAAAGTCCAGTGGGATTTCTCAGTCTGTTTTCTTTTTTGTGTGTGTTTATCTTTGTTTGTTGTTTGTGTAGTATCCAAGAGCTTATATTTGCAGCTGTTTCTTGCTTTCAGGTCCCCTTGGAGGCTGCGCAGACTTTGTGGACGTGCGTGATTACTATGATGCCTGCGTCTTCGACCTGTGTTTCACTGACCCTGACAACGACGTCATATGCGGAGCCCTGCAGGAATACGTTCAGAAGTGTCGAGGAGAAACAAATGGAATCTTGGTTGGGGACTGGAGGGCGTCTGTATTCCAGTGCGGTAAGTATTTTTGTGTCATGACACTTTTGTTGTATAGTGGAAAGCTGTTTTGGCTGATCATCAGAATCTAGACGTGCAAAATATGAAGCCATGTGATCAGATATCACAAAGTGCGTGTGAAGAGTGTCTGGCATGACCATCTGTGCCGTGAGGATGCAGGCTTTGAATGACATCGAAAGTCGGTCGGTGGGTTTGGAAGAAATAAGTGAAATATTGTGGAGTCATGAAAGAAGAGTGCGGATGCTGAATGACGGTAGTGCATTTTGTGCGAAAAATGTAAATCTGTACAGCTGTGGATGTGTACGACAGTACTGACTCTATGTGCCTTGTGTGAGCGCTTTGTGTTTTGGGTGATGCCGATCGTATCTGGTGTAAGTAATGTACACCTTTCGTTGTGATGAATGGGTATTTCATTTGTTGTATGTTCTTGTATGTTGTAAATGCTGTTCAAGGTATATCCTTGCCTAAAAACTGTCTTAATTCAGGGTTTGAGTGTCCGACTGGAACAGTGTACGAATCTTGCGGTAGCGCCTGCCAGCCCAGCTGTGCTGATCCAGATGCCGACCTGAACTGCGGACTTCCCTGCCGTGAAATCTGCAGCTGCCCTGAAGGACTGCTGGACGACGGCGGAACATGCGTGCAGCCGGAGGATTGTGGTTGCACTCTTCCGGACGGAAGCTACATCTCGGTGAGTGTGGCTTTCCTCCTTTGATGGTAATGTTTGAGCTTAAGTTTGAATAAATTGTTGAAGACTGTGATTATTGTTGTGTGGATTGAAGGCAAATGGAGATGCAAATGGCTTGAAAAGAAGACCATGGTCTAAAGCAAATCTAAATGATTGGTTTTTGGCACAAACAGGCAGGAGATGTGTACGTGAACGATGACTGCTCCGAGATGTGCAGCTGTTCTGGAGGCACTTTGGAATGTGTGGCATACGCGTGCGTGGAGAACCAGGAGTGTAGGATCAAGGGTGGTGTGAGAGACTGCTACTGTCGGGACGGCTTCACCTACAGCAATGGAGAGTGCACCAGAGGTAAGTCGTTTGAGTAGTAGATAGAGAACGCGGGGCGGCGATGAGCCTTGCTGAGTGGTGTATTTCAAGCCTTTGGTCGACCGCTCATCTTGTCTGAGAAGAAAAACTGAAGGTAGACGGGACACTTCATATTTAGAAGAAGCACAATATTGGAATTTGATAGTGTTTGCTACATGTAGGTGTGTATGGACTCCATTTGTGAGTGCCAGTGATCTCTCTTTTGTGGAAATGTACTTGTGTTCTCTTTTTATGCTGTTAGAGTACAGATCCAGTCAAGTCATGCATTGTAAAAGAGCATGTCTTTTTGTATGTGATGAACACCTTACTGTTTTGAAAGAGGAAACCAAAATAGAAGGAAGTCTGCAATAAATGCGAGAGGTGAAAAAACCCTTAAGCTTACTTGTGGCAGATGGCATACATCTGTAGTGTAGGCGGCCAATTGTATATTTTGTTGGGAGAAGAAGTGAGGACTTCTGGCTGCCACTATTCAGAGTGCTTTAATTACCTTCCGACTGCTTCTCTGAACAGCGCCTGGAATCTGCACCGTGTGGGGAGATCCGCACTACACTATGTTCGACGGTGGTCGTCATGACTTCCAGGGCGACTGTGAGTACACGCTGGTGAGGCCGTGCAGCGATCGCACGGACCTTGTGGATTTCCACTTGTGGGGAGACAACGTCAAGAACAACCCATCGGACCGAGTGTCGTACCTGCGCAAGGTGGTACTGGAGGTGAATGGCACTAGCTATTCGATCGAGCAGAATAGAGTGGTTCTAGTCAACGGTGCAAGGAGGACGACACCCTTGAGCTTCATCAACGGCATCACTATTCGCTCGGACCAGTCTTACGCGGTAAGGGAATGATAGCTGCTTTACTCGTTAGTCTTGAAAGCCTCCCAAATTGTGGGTCAGCACATCAATTGATATTGATTTTGATGTAGGGGCATTTAAAATGTCCGAAGTGTATCCTGTTACGAGGATGGATCGATTAGGTGCACACTAGTATTTATACAATAAAAAAAAGAGTAACTAGTATTAACATCTATGTTAGTGTCCAAGTAATTTCATTGTCAGATATTTGAAGGAGACACAAGAATGAAATATCAAGTGAAATTTGTTGCAGGTGTGATGCCAAGATGTAAGATTTTCGCTTGATACGTAATTGTTTTAGAATTGAGCATAGAGGCATGATATGAAGGGAAGGGTAAAGAGGACCTGATATCTGATCGTTATTACAGACCATCCAAACATCCTTTGGTCTATCTGTACGTTTCGACGGAGCCAACACTGCAACCATAGAGGTGCCATACCAGTACTGGAATGCTACTTGTGGTCTGTGCGGAACCTTCGATGACGACAGATCCAACGATTTCCGCCTCCAGGATGGAAGTGTCGTAAGTAGAACTCTGCTCTCTTTTTACTCCCTTTCTCAATACCCTGTCTATCAGGGTATCCGATTGTAGGAAAGAGACATGTTCCGCATGTGACTGGACTTTGACGTAATCAGACGAGTGTTATGGATGTATCAGTGACCTGATCGTCCATCCGTACCCAAAAGTACCAAGAAAATGATGAAAAGGGACTACATTTATTTTGTTGACGAATGTGTTTCTGTTTGCAGACACGGTACCAGAATGTCTTTGGTAATGACTGGGTCGTGAATGAAGAGGAGTGCGATACCACTGTTCTCCCGCCGGTTGATCGCTGTGATGACCCCGACGTGCGGCAACGAGTGGAGGACATCTGCTACATCTTCATCAATCCAGACGGTGAGAGAATGGAGATGATTGAATTTTACTGAGGCACACTACAGTACTCGTATAGTCTGGGAGTTAAGGAGTCGATATGATATATAAAAGGTTAAAGCAATCTATTGAAGCGTTGAAAGAGTACAAGTTAGAAAATCAGCGTGGTAAGCATCTAGAGTATATGGGACATCCTATCTGAGGATTTGTCTGATGACTTCTGATCGCCTCGATCAGAAAAGTCCTGTGGGATTTCTCAGTCTGTTTTCTTTTTTGTGTGTGTTTATCTTTGTTTGTTGTTTGTGTAGTATCCAAGAGCTTATATTTGCAGCTGTTTCTTGCTTTCAGGTCCCCTTGGAGGCTGCGCAGACTTTGTGGACGTGCGTGATTACTATGATGCCTGCGTCTTCGACCTGTGTTTCACTGACCCTGACAACGACGTCATATGCGGAGCCCTGCAGGAATACGTTCAGAAGTGTCGAGGAGAAACAAATGGAATCTTGGTTGGGGACTGGAGGGCGTCTGTATTCCAGTGCGGTAAGTATTTTTGTGTCATGACACTTTTGTTGGATAGTGGAAAGCTGTTTTGGCTGATCATCAGAATCTAGACGTGCAAAATATGAAGCCATGTGATCAGATATCACAAAGTGCGTGTGAAGAGTGTCTGGCATGACCATCTGTGCCGTGAGGATGCAGGCTTTGAAAGACATCGAAAGTCGGTCGGTGGGTTTGGAAGAAATAAGTGAAATATTGTGGAGTCATGAAAGAAGAGTGCGGATGCTGAATGACGGTAGTGCATTTTGTGCGAAAAATGTAAATCTGTACAGCTGTGGATGTGTACGACAGTACTGACTCTATGTGCCTTGTGTGAGCGCTTTGTGTTTTGGGTGATGCCGATCGTATCTGGTGTAAGTAATGTACACCTTTCGTTGTGATGAATGGGTATTTCATTTGTTGTATGTTCTTGTATGTTGTAAATGCTGTTCAAGGTATATCCTTGCCTAAAAACTGTCTTAAATCAGGGTTTGAGTGTCCGACTGGAACAGTGTACGAATCTTGCGGTAGCGCCTGCCAGCCCAGCTGTGCCGATCCAGATGCCGACCTGAACTGCGGACTTCCCTGCCGTGAAATCTGCAGCTGCCCCGAAGGACTGCTGGACGACGGCGGAACATGCGTGCAGCCGGAGGATTGTGGTTGCACTCTTCCGGACGGAAGCTACATCTCGGTGAGTGTGGCTTTCCTCCTTTGATGGTAATGTTTGAGCTTAAGTTTGATTAAATTGTTGAAGACTGTGATTATTGTTGTGTGGATTGAAGGCAAATGGAGATGCAAATGGCTTGAAAAGAAGACCATGGTCTAAAGCAAATCTAAATGATTGGTTTTTGGCACAAACAGGCAGGAGATGTGTACGTGAACAATGACTGCTCCGAGATGTGCAGCTGTTCTGGAGGCACTTTGGAATGTGTGGCATACGCGTGCGTGGAGAACCAGGAGTGTAGGATCAAGGGTGGTGTGAGAGACTGCTACTGTCGGGACGGCTTCACCTACAGCAATGGAGAGTGCACCAGAGGTAAGTCGTTTGAGTAGTAGATAGAGAACGCGGGGCGGCGATGAGCCTTGCTGAGCGGTGTATTTCAAGCCTTTGGTCGACCGCTCATCTTGTCTGAGAAGAAAAACTGAAGGTAGACGGGACACTTCATATTTAGAAGAAGCACAATATTGGAATTTGATAGTGTTTGCTACGTACATGTAGGTGTGTATGGACTCCATTTGTGAGTGCCAGTGATCTCTCTTTTGTGGAAATGTACTTGTGTTCTCTTTTTATGCTGTTAGAGTACAGATCCAGTCAAGTCATGCATGGTAAAAGAGCATGTCTTTTTGTATGTGATGAACACCTTACTGTTTTGAAAGAGGAAACCAAAATAGAAGGAAGTCTGCAATAAATGCGAGAGGTGAAAAAACCCTTAAGCTTACTTGTGGCAGATGGCATACATCTGTAGTGTAGGCGGCCAATTGTATATTTTGTTGGGAGAAGAAGTGAGGACTTCTGGCTGCCACTATTCAGAGTGCTTTAATTACCTTCCGACTGCTTCTCTGAACAGCGCCTGGAATCTGCACCGTGTGGGGAGATCCGCACTACACTATGTTCGACGGTGGTCGTCATGACTTCCAGGGCGACTGTGAGTACACGCTGGTGAGGCCGTGCAGCGATCGCACGGACCTTGTGGATTTCCACTTGTGGGGAGACAACGTCAAGAACAACCCATCGGACCGAGTGTCGTACCTGCGCAAGGTGGTACTGGAGGTGAATGGCACTAGCTATTCGATCGAGCGGAATAGAGTGGTTCTAGTCAACGGTGCAAGGAGGACGACACCCTTGAGCTTCATCAACGGCATCACTATTCGCTCGGACCAGTCTTACGCGGTAAGGGAATGATAGCTGCTTTACTCGTTAGTCTTGAAAGCCTCCCAAATTGTGGGTCAGCACATCAATTGATATAATTGATTTTGATGTAGGGGCATTTAAAATGTCCGAAGTGTATCCTGTTACGAGGATGGATCGATTAGGTGCACACTAGTATTTATACAATAAAAAAAAGAGTAACTAGTATTAACATCTATGTTAGTGTCCAAGTAATTTCATTGTCAGATATTTGAAGGAGACACAAGAATGAAATATCAAGTGAAATTTGTTGCAGGTGTGATGCCAAGATGTAAGATTTTCGCTTGATACGTAATTGTTTTAGAATTGAGCATAGAGGCATGATATGAAGGGAAGGGTAAAGAGGACCTGATATCTGATCGTTATTACAGACCATCCAAACATCCTTTGGTCTATCTGTACGTTTCGACGGAGCCAACACTGCAACCATAGAGGTGCCATACCAGTACTGGAATGCTACTTGTGGTCTGTGCGGAACCTTCGATGACGACAGATCCAACGATTTCCGCCTCCAGGATGGAAGTGTCGTAAGTAGAACTCTGCTCTCTTTTTACTCCCTTTCTCAATACCCTGTCTATCAGGGTATCCGATTGTAGGAAAGAGACATGTTCCGCATGTGACTGGACTTTGACGTAATCAGACGAGTGTTATGGATGTATCAGTGACCTGATCGTCCATCCGTACCCAAAAGTACCAAGAAAATGATGAAAAGGGACTACATTTATTTTGTTGACGAATGTGTTTCTGTTTGCAGACACGGTACCAGAATGTCTTTGGTAATGACTGGGTCGTGAATGAAGAGGAGTGCGATACCACTGTTCTCCCGCCGGTTGATCGCTGTGATGACCCCGACGTGCGGCAACGAGTGGAGGACATCTGCTACATCTTCATCAATCCAGACGGTGAGAGAATGGAGATGATTGAATTTTACTGAGGCACACTACAGTGCTCGTATAGTCTGGGAGTTAAGGAGTCGATATGATATATAAAAGGTTAAAGCAATCTATTGAAGCGTTGAAAGAGTACAAGTTAGAAAATCAGCGTGGTAAGCATCTAGAGTATATGGGACATCCTATCTGAGGATTTGTCTGATGACTTCTGATCGCCTCGATCAGAAAAGTCCAGTGGGATTTCTCAGTCTGTTTTCTTTTTTGTGTGTGTTTATCTTTGTTTGTTGTTTGTGTAGTATCCAAGAGCTTATATTTGCAGCTGTTTCTTGCTTTCAGGTCCCCTTGGAGGCTGCGCAGACTTTGTGGACGTGCGTGATTACTATGATGCCTGCGTCTTCGACCTGTGTTTCACTGACCCTGACAACGACGTCATATGCGGAGCCCTGCAGGAATACGTTCAGAAGTGTCGAGGAGAAACAAATGGCATCTTGGTTGGGGACTGGAGGGCGTCTGTATTCCAGTGCGGTAAGTATTTTTGTGTCATGACACTTTTGTTGTATAGTGGAAAGCTGTTTTGGCTGATCATCAGAACCTAGACGTGCAAAATATGAAGCCATGTGATCAGATATCACAAAGTGCGTGTGAAGAGTGTCTGGCATGACCATCTGTGCCGTGAGGATGCAGGCTTTGAAAGACATCGAAAGTCGGTCGGTGGGTTTGGAAGAAATAAGTGAAATATTGTGGAGTCATGAAAGAAGAGTGCGGATGCTGAATGACGGTAGTGCATTTTGTGCGAAAAATGTAAATCTGTACAGCTGTGGATGTGTACGACAGTACTGACTCTATGTGCCTTGTGTGAGCGCTTTGTGTTTTGGGTGATGCCGATCGTATCTGGTGTAAGTAATGTACACCTTTCGTTGTGATGAATGGGTATTTCATTTGTTGTATGTTCTTGTATGTTGTAAATGCTGTTCAAGGTATATCCTTGCCTAAAAACTGTCTTAATTCAGGGTTTGAGTGTCCGACTGGAACAGTGTACGAATCTTGCGGTAGCGCCTGCCAGCCCAGCTGTGCCGATCCAGATGCCGACCTGAACTGCGGACTTCCCTGCCGTGAAATCTGCAGCTGCCCCGAAGGACTGCTGGACGACGGCGGAACATGCGTGCAGCCGGAGGATTGTGGTTGCACTCTTCCGGACGGAAGCTACATCTCGGTGAGTGTGGCTTTCCTCCTTTGATGGTAATGTTTGAGCTTAAGTTTGATTAAATTGTTGAAGACTGTGATTATTGTTGTGTGGATTGAAGGCAAATGGAGATGCAAATGGCTTGAAAAGAAGACCATGGTCTAAAGCAAATCTAAATGATTGGTTTTTGGCACAAACAGGCAGGAGATGTGTACGTGGACGATGACTGCTCCGAGATGTGCAGCTGTTCTGGAGGCACTTTGGAATGTGTGGCATACGCGTGCGTGGAGAACCAGGAGTGTAGGATCAAGGGTGGTGTGAGAGACTGCTACTGTCGGGACGGCTTCACCTACAGCAATGGAGAGTGCACCAGAGGTAAGTCGTTTGTCCAATGAGTAGTAGATAGAGAACGCGGGGCGGCGATGAGCCTTGCTGAGCGGTGTATTTCAAGCCTTTGGTCGACCGCTCATCTTGTCTGAGAAGAAAAACTGAAGGTAGACGGGACACTTCATATTTAGAAGAAGCACAATATTGGAATTTGATAGTGTTTGCTACATGTAGGTGTGTATGGACTCCATTTGTGAGTGCCAGTGATCTCTCTTTTGTGGAAATGTACTTGTGTTCTCTTTTTATGCTGTTAGAGTACAGATCCAGTCAAGTCATGCATGGTAAAAGAGCATGTCTTTTTGTATGTGATGAACACCTTACTGTTTTGAAAGAGGAAACCAAAATAGAAGGAAGTCTGCAATAAATGCGAGAAGTGAAAAATCCCTTAAGCTTACTTGTGGCAGATGGCATACATCTGTAGTGTAGGCGGCCAATTGTATATTTTGTTGGGAGAAGAAGTGAGGACTTCTGGCTGCCACTATTCAGAGTGCTTTAATTACCTTCCGACTGCTTCTCTGAACAGCGCCTGGAATCTGCACCGTGTGGGGAGATCCGCACTACACTATGTTCGACGGTGGTCGTCACGACTTCCAGGGCGACTGTGAGTACACGCTGGTGAGGCCGTGCAGCGATCGCACGGACCTTGTGGATTTCCACTTGTGGGGAGACAACGTCAAGAACAACCCATCGGACCGAGTGTCGTACCTGCGCAAGGTGGTACTGGAGGTGAATGGCACTAGCTATTCGATCGAGCGGAATAGAGTGGTTCTAGTCAACGGTGCAAGGAGGACGACACCCTTGAGCTTCATCAACGGCATCACTATTCGCTCGGACCAGTCTTACGCGGTAAGGGAATGATAGCTGCTTTACTCGTTAGTCTTGAAAGCCTCCCAAATTGTGGGTCAGCACATCAATTGATATTGATTTTGATGTAGGGGCATTTAAAATGTCCGAAGTGTATCCTGTTACGAGTATGGATCGATTAGGTGCACACTAGTATTTATACAATAAAAAAAAGAGTAACTGGTATTAACATCTATGTTAGTGTCCAAGTAATTTCATTGTCAGATATTTGAAGGAGACACAAGAATGAAATATCAAGTGAAATTTGTTGCAGGTGTGATGCCAAGATGTAAGATTTTCGCTTGATACGTAATTGTTTTAGAATTGAGCATAGAGGCATGATATGAAGGGAAGGGTAAAGAGGACCTGATATCTGATCGTTATTACAGACCATCCAAACATCCTTTGGTCTATCTGTACGTTTCGACGGAGCCAACACTGCAACCATAGAGGTGCCATACCAGTACTGGAATGCTACTTGTGGTCTGTGCGGAACCTTCGATGACGACAGATCCAACGATTTCCGCCTCCAGGATGGAAGTGTCGTAAGTAGAACTCTGCTCTCTTTTTACTCCCTTTCTCAATACCCTGTCTATCAGGGTATCCGATTGTAGGAAAGAGACATGTTCCGCATGTGACTGGACTTTGACGTAATCAGACGAGTGTTATGGATGTATCAGTGACCTGATCGTCCATCCGTACCCAAAAGTACCAAGAAAATGATGAAAAGGGACTACATTTATTTTGTTGACGAATGTGTTTCTGTTTGCAGACACGGTACCAGAATGTCTTTGGTAATGACTGGGTCGTGAATGAAGAGGAGTGCGATACCACTGTTCTCCCGCCGGTTGATCGCTGTGATGACCCCGACGTGCGGCAACGAGTGGAGGACATCTGCTACATCTTCATCAATCCAGACGGTGAGAGAATGGAGATGATTGAATTTTACTGAGACACACTACAGTGCTCGTATAGTCTGGGAGTTAAGGAGTCGATATGATATATAAAAAGTTAAAGCAATCTATTGAAGCGTTGAAAGAGTACAAGTTAGAAAATCAGCGTGGTAAGCATCTAGAGTATGGGACATCCTATCTGAGGATTTGTCTGATGATTTCTGATCGCCTCGATCAGAAAAGTCCAGTGGGATTTCTCAGTCTGTTTTCTTTTTTGTGTGTGTTTATCTTTGTTTGTTGTTTGTGTAGTATCCAAGAGCTTATATTTGCAGCTGTTTCTTGCTTTCAGGTCCCCTTGGAGGCTGTGCAGACTTTGTGGACGTGCGTGATTACTATGATGCCTGCGTCTTCGACCTGTGTTTCACTGACCCTGACAACGACGTCATATGCGGAGCCCTGCAGGAATACGTTCAGAAGTGTCGAGGAGAAACAAATGGAATCTTGGTTGGGGACTGGAGGGCGTCTGTATTCCAGTGCGGTAAGTATTTTTGTGTCATGACACTTTTGTTGTATAGTGGAAAGCTGTTTTGGCTGATCATCAGAATCTAGACGTGCAAAATATGAAGCCATGTGATCAGATATCACAAAGTGCGTGTGAAGAGTGTCTGGCATGACCATCTGTGCCGTGAGGATGCAGGCTTTGAAAGACATCGAAAGTCGGTCGGTGGGTTTGGAAGAAATAAGTGAAATATTGTGGAGTCATGAAAGAAGAGTGCGGATGCTGAATGACGGTAGTGCATTTTGTGCGAAAAATGTAAATCTGTACAGCTGTGGATGTGTACGACAGTACTGACTCTATGTGCCTTGTGTGAGCGCTTTGTGTTTTGGGTGATGCCGATCGTATCTGGTGTAAGTAATGTACACCTTTCGTTGTGATGAATGGGTATTTCATTTGTTGTATGTTCTTGTACAAATTTGTATGTTGTAAATGCTGTTCAAGGTATATCCTTGCCTAAAAACTGTCTTAATTCAGGGTTTGAGTGTCCGACTGGAACAGTGTACGAATCTTGCGGTAGCGCCTGCCAGCCCAGCTGTGCCGATCCAGATGCCGACCTGAACTGCGGACTTCCCTGCCGTGAAATCTGCAGCTGCCCCGAAGGACTGCTGGACGACGGCGGAACATGCGTGCAGCCGGAGGATTGTGGTTGCACTCTTCCGGACGGAAGCTACATCTCGGTGAGTGTGGCTTTCCTCCTTTGATGGTAATGTTTGAGCTTAAGTTTGATTAAATTGTTGAAGACTGTGATTATTGTTGTGTGGATTGAAGGCAAATGGAGATGCAAATGGCTTGAAAAGAAGACCATGGTCTAAAGCAAATCTAAATGATTGGTTTTTGGCACAAACAGGCAGGAGATGTGTACGTGAACAATGACTGCTCCGAGATGTGCAGCTGTTCTGGAGGCACTTTGGAATGTGTGGCATACGCGTGCGTGGAGAACCAGGAGTGTAGGATCAAGGGTGGTGTGAGAGACTGCTACTGTCGGGACGGCTTCACCTACAGCAATGGAGAGTGCACCAGAGGTAAGTCGTTTGAGTAGTAGATAGAGAACGCGGGGCGGCGATGAGCCTTGCTGAGCGGTGTATTTCAAGCCTTTGGTCGACCGCTCATCTTGTCTGAGAAGAAAAACTGAAGGTAGACGGGACACTTCATATTTAGAAGAAGCACAATATTGGAATTTGATAGTGTTTGCTACGTACATGTAGGTGTGTATGGACTCCATTTGTGAGTGCCAGTGATCTCTCTTTTGTGGAAATGTACTTGTGTTCTCTTTTTATGCTGTTAGAGTACAGATCCAGTCAAGTCATGCATGGTAAAAGAGCATGTCTTTTTGTATGTGATGAACACCTTACTGTTTTGAAAGAGGAAACCAAAATAGAAGGAAGTCTGCAATAAATGCGAGAAGTGAAAAAACCCTTAAGCTTACTTGTGGCAGATGGCATACATCTGTAGTGTAGGCGGCCAATTGTATATTTTGTTGGGAGAAGAAGTGAGGACTTCTGGCTGCCACTATTCAGAGTGCTTTAATTACCTTCCGACTGCTTCTCTGAACAGCGCCTGGAATCTGCACCGTGTGGGGAGATCCGCACTACACTATGTTCGACGGTGGTCGTCATGACTTCCAGGGCGACTGTGAGTACACGCTGGTGAGGCCGTGCAGCGATCGCACGGACCTTGTGGATTTCCACTTGTGGGGAGACAACGTCAAGAACAACCCATCGGACCGAGTGTCGTACCTGCGCAAGGTGGTACTGGAGGTGAATGGCACTAGCTATTCGATCGAGCGGAATAGAGTGGTTCTAGTCAACGGTGCAAGGAGGACGACACCCTTGAGCTTCATCAACGGCATCACTATTCGCTCGGACCAGTCTTACGCGGTAAGGGAATGATAGCTGCTTCACTCGTTAGTCTTGAAAGCCTCCCAAATTGTGGGTCAGCACATCAATTGATATTGATTTTGATGTAGGGGCATTTAAAATGTCCGAAGTGTATCCTGTTACGAGGATGGATCGATTAGGTGCACACTAGTATTTATACAATAAAAAAAAGAGTAACTAGTATTAACATCTATGTTAGTGTCCAAGTAATTTCATTGTCAGATATTTGAAGGAGACACAAGAATGAAATATCAAGTGAAATTTGTTGCAGGTGTGATGCCAAGATGTAAGATTTTCGCTTGATACGTAATTGTTTTAGAATTGAGCATAGAGGCATGATATGAAGGGAAGGGTAAAGAGGACCTGATATCTGATCGTTATTACAGACCATCCAAACATCCTTTGGTCTATCTGTACGTTTCGACGGAGCCAACACTGCAACCATAGAGGTGCCATACCAGTACTGGAATGCTACTTGTGGTCTGTGCGGAACCTTCGATGACGACAGATCCAACGATTTCCGCCTCCAAAATGGAAGTGTCGTAAGTAGAACTCTGCTCTCTTTTTACTCCCTTTCTCAATACCCTGTCTATCAGGGTATCCGATTGTAGGAAAGAGACATGTTCCGCATGTGACTGGACTTTGACGTAATCAGACGAGTGTTATGGATGTATCAGTGACCTGATCGTCCATCCGTACCCAAAAGTACCAAGAAAATGATGAAAAGGGACTACATTTATTTTGTTGACGAATGTGTTTCTGTTTGCAGACACGGTACCAGAATGTCTTTGGTAATGACTGGGTCGTGAATGAAGAGGAGTGCGATACCACTGTTCTCCCGCCGGTTGATCGCTGTGATGACCCCGACGTGCGGCAACGAGTGGAGGACATCTGCTACATCTTCATCAATCCAGACGGTGAGAGAATGGAGATGATTGAATTTTACTGAGACACACTACAGTGCTCGTATAGTCTGGGAGTTAAGGAGTCGATATGATATATAAAAAGTTAAAGCAATCTATTGAAGCGTTGAAAGAGTACAAGTTAGAAAATCAGCGTGGTAAGCATCTAGAGTATGGGACATCCTATCTGAGGATTTGTCTGATGATTTCTGATCGCCTCGATCAGAAAAGTCCAGTGGGATTTCTCAGTCTGTTTTCTTTTTTGTGTGTGTTTATCTTTGTTTGTTGTTTGTGTAGTATCCAAGAGCTTATATTTGCAGCTGTTTCTTGCTTTCAGGTCCCCTTGGAGGCTGCGCAGACTTTGTGGACGTGCGTGATTACTATGATGCCTGCGTCTTCGACCTGTGTTTCACTGACCCTGACAACGACGTCATATGCGGAGCCCTGCAGGAATACGTTCAGAAGTGTCGAGGAGAAACAAATGGAATCTTGGTTGGGGACTGGAGGGCGTCTGTATTCCAGTGCGGTAAGTATTTTTGTGTCATGACACTTTTGTTGTATAGTGGAAAGCTGTTTTGGCTGATCATCAGAACCTAGACGTGCAAAATATGAAGCCATGTGATCAGATATCACAAAGTGCGTGTGAAGAGTGTCTGGCATGACCATCTGTGCCGTGAGGATGCAGGCTTTGAAAGACATCGAAAGTCGGTCGGTGGGTTTGGAAGAAATAAGTGAAATATTGTGGAGTCATGAAAGAAGAGTGCGGATGCTGAATGACGGTAGTGCATTTTGTGCGAAAAATGTAAATCTGTACAGCTGTGGATGTGTACGACAGTACTGACTCTATGTGCCTTGTGTGAGCGCTTTGTGTTTTGGGTGATGCCGATCGTATCTGGTGTAAGTAATGTACACCTTTCGTTGTGATGAATGGGTATTTCATTTGTTGTATGTTCTTGTATGTTGTAAATGCTGTTCAAGGTATATCCTTGCCTGAAAACTGTCTTAATTCAGGGTTTGAGTGTCCGACTGGAACAGTGTACGAATCTTGCGGTAGCGCCTGCCAGCCCAGCTGTGCCGATCCAGATGCCGACCTGAACTGCGGACTTCCCTGCCGTGAAATCTGCAGCTGCCCCGAAGGACTGCTGGACGACGGCGGAACATGCGTGCAGCCGGAGGATTGTGGTTGCACTCTTCCGGACGGAAGCTACATCTCGGTGAGTGTGGCTTTCCTCCTTTGATGGTAATGTTTGAGCTTAAGTTTGATTAAATTGTTGAAGACTGTGATTATTGTTGTGTGGATTGAAGGCAAATGGAGATGCAAATGGCTTGAAAAGAAGACCATGGTCTAAAGCAAATCTAAATGATTGGTTTTTGGCACAAACAGGCAGGAGATGTGTACGTGAACGATGACTGCTCCGAGATGTGCAGCTGTTCTGGAGGCACTTTGGAATGTGTGGCATACGCGTGCGTGGAGAACCAGGAGTGTAGGATCAAGGGTGGTGTGAGAGACTGCTACTGTCGGGACGGCTTCACCTACAGCAATGGAGAGTGCACCAGAGGTATGTCCTTTGTCCAATGAGTAGTAGATAGAGAACGCGGGGCGGCGATGAGCCTTGCTGAGCGGTGTATTTCAAGCCTTTGGTCGACCGCTCATCTTGTCTGAGAAGAAAAACTGAAGGTAGACGGGACACTTCATATTTAGAAGAAGCACAATATTGGAATTTGATAGTGTTTGCTACGTACATGTAGGTGTGTATGGACTCCATTTGTGAGTGCCAGTGATCTCTCTTTTGTGGAAATGTACTTGTGTTCTCTTTTTATGCTGTTAGAGTACAGATCCAGTCAAGTCATGCATGGTAAAAGAGCATGTCTTTTTGTATGTGATGAACACCTTACTGTTTTGAAAGAGGAAACCAAAATAGAAGGAAGTCTGCAATAAATGCGAGAAGTGAAAAAACCCTTAAGCTTACTTGTGGCAGATGGCATACATCTGTAGTGTAGGCGGCCAATTGTATATTTTGTTGGGAGAAGAAGTGAGGACTTCTGGCTGCCACTATTCAGAGTGCTTTAATTACCTTCCGACTGCTTCTCTGAACAGCGCCTGGAATCTGCACCGTGTGGGGAGATCCGCACTACACTATGTTCGACGGTGGTCGTCATGACTTCCAGGGCGACTGTGAGTACACGCTGGTGAGGCCGTGCAGCGATCGCACGGACCTTGTGGATTTCCACTTGTGGGGAGACAACGTCAAGAACAACCCATCGGACCGAGTGTCGTACCTGCGCAAGGTGGTACTGGAGGTGAATGGCACTAGCTATTCGATCGAGCGGAATAGAGTGGTTCTAGTCAACGGTGCAAGGAGGACGACACCCTTGAGCTTCATCAACGGCATCACTATTCGCTCGGACCAGTCTTACGCGGTAAGGGAATGATAGCTGCTTTACTCGTTAGTCTTGAAAGCCTCCCAAATTGTGGGTCAGCACATCAATTGATATTGATTTTGATGTAGGGGCATTTAAAATGTCCGAAGTGTATCCTGTTACGAGGATGGATCGATTAGGTGCACACTAGTATTTATACAATAAAAAAAAGAGTAACTAGTATTAACATCTATGTTAGTGTCCAAGTAATTTCATTGTCAGATATTTGAAGGAGACACAAGAATGAAATATCAAGTGAAATTTGTTGCAGGTGTGATGCCAAGATGTAAGATTTTCGCTTGATACGTAATTGTTTTAGAATTGAGCATAGAGGCATGATATGAAGGGAAGGGAAAAGAGGACCTGATATCTGATCGTTATTACAGACCATCCAAACATCCTTTGGTCTATCTGTACGTTTCGACGGAGCCAACACTGCAACCATAGAGGTGCCATACCAGTACTGGAATGCTACTTGTGGTCTGTGCGGAACCTTCGATGACGACAGATCCAACGATTTCCGCCTCCAGGATGGAAGTGTCGTAAGTAGAACTCTGCTCTCTTTTTACTCCCTTTCTCAATACCCTGTCTATCAGGGTATCCGATTGTAGGAAAGAGACATGTTCCGCATGTGACTGCACTTTGACGTAATCAGACGAGTGTTATGGATGTATCAGTGACCTGATCGTCCATCCGTACCCAAAAGTACCAAGAAAATGATGAAAAGGGACTACATTTATTTTGTTGACGAATGTGTTTCTGTTTGCAGACACGGTACCAGAATGTCTTTGGTAATGACTGGGTCGTGAATGAAGAGGAGTGCGATACCACTGTTCTCCCGCCGGTTGATCGCTGTGATGACCCCGACGTGCGGCAACGAGTGGAGGACATCTGCTACATCTTCATCAATCCAGACGGTGAGAGAATGGAGATGATTGAATTTTACTGAGGCACACTACAGTGCTCGTATAGTCTGGGAGTTAAGGAGTCGATATGATATATAAAAAGTTAAAGCAATCTATTGAAGCGTTGAAAGAGTACAAGTTAGAAAATCAGCGTGGTAAGCATCTAGAGTATGGGACATCCTATCTGAGGATTTGTCTGATGATTTCTGATCGCCTCGATCAGAAAAGTCCAGTGGGATTTCTCAGTCTGTTTTCTTTTTTGTGTGTGTTTATCTTTGTTTGTTGTTTGTGCAGTATCCAAGAGCTTATATTTGCAGCTGTTTCTTGCTTTCAGGTCCCCTTGGAGGCTGCGCAGACTTTGTGGACGTGCGTGATTACTATGATGCCTGCGTCTTCGACCTGTGTTTCACTGACCCTGACAACGACGTCATATGCGGAGCCCTGCAGGAATACGTTCAGAAGTGTCGAGGAGAAACAAATGGAATCTTGGTTGGGGACTGGAGGGCGTCTGTATTCCAGTGCGGTAAGTATTTTTGTGTCATGACACTTTTGTTGTATAGTGGAAAGCTGTTTTGGCTGATCATCAGAATCTAGACGTGCAAAATATGAAGCCATGTGATCAGATATCACAAAGTGCGTGTGAAGAGTGTCTGGCATGACCATCTGTGCCGTGAGGATGCAGGCTTTGAAAGACATCGAAAGTCGGTTGGTGGGTTTGGAAGAAATAAGTGAAATATTGTGGAGTCATGAAAGAAGAGTGCGGATGCTGAATGACGGTAGTGCATTTTGTGCGAAAAATGTAAATCTGTACAGCTGTGGATGTGTACGACAGTACTGACTCTATGTGCCTTGTGTGAGCGCTTTGTGTTTTGGGTGATGCCGATCGTATCTGGTGTAAGTAATGTACACCTTTCGTTGTGATGAATGGGTATTTCATTTGTTGTATGTTCTTGTATGTTGTAAATGCTGTTCAAGGTATATCCTTGCCTAAAAACTGTCTTAATTCAGGGTTTGAGTGTCCGACTGGAACAGTGTACGAATCTTGCGGTAGCGCCTGCCAGCCCAGCTGTGCCGATCCAGATGCCGACCTGAACTGCGGACTTCCCTGCCGTGAAATCTGCAGCTGCCCCGAAGGACTGCTGGACGACGGCGGAACATGCGTGCAGCCGGAGGATTGTGGTTGCACTCTTCCGGACGGAAGCTACATCTCGGTGAGTGTGGCTTTCCTCCTTTGATGGTAATGTTTGAGCTTAAGTTTGATTAAATTGTTGAAGACTGTGATTATTGTTGTGTGGATTGAAGGCAAATGGAGATGCAAATGGCTTGAAAAGAAGACCATGGTCTAAAGCAAATCTAAATGATTGGTTTTTGGCACAAACAGGCAGGAGATGTGTACGTGAACGATGACTGCTCCGAGATGTGCAGCTGTTCTGGAGGCACTTTGGAATGTGTGGCATACGCGTGCATGGAGAACCAGGAGTGTAGGATCAAGGGTGGTGTGAGAGACTGCTACTGTCGGGACGGCTTCACCTACAGCAATGGAGAGTGCACCAGAGGTATGTCCTTTGTCCAATGAGTAGTAGATAGAGAACGCGGGGCGGCGATGAGCCTTTGCTGAGCGGTGTATTTCAAGCCTTTGGTCGACCGCTCATCTTGTCTGAGAAGAAAAACTGAAGGTAGACGGGACACTTCATATTTAGAAGAAGCACAATATTGGAATTTGATAGTGTTTGCTACGTACATGTAGGTGTGTATGGACTCCATTTGTGAGTGCCAGTGATCTCTCTTTTGTGGAAATGTACTTGTGTTCTCTTTTTATGCTGTTAGAGTACAGATCCAGTCAAGTCATGCATGGTAAAAGAGCATGTCTTTTTGTATGTGATGAACACCTTACTGTTTTGAAAGAGGAAACCAAAATAGAAGGAAGTCTGCAATAAATGCGAGAAGTGAAAAAACCCTTAAGCTTACTTGTGGCAGATGGCATACATCTGTAGTGTAGGCGGCCAATTGTATATTTTGTTGGGAGAAGAAGTGAGGACTTCTGGCTGCCACTATTCAGAGTGCTTTAATTACCTTCCGACTGCTTCTCTGAACAGCGCCTGGAATCTGCACCGTGTGGGGAGATCCGCACTACACTATGTTCGACGGTGGTCGTCATGACTTCCAGGGCGACTGTGAGTACACGCTGGTGAGGCCGTGCAGCGATCGCACGGACCTTGTGGATTTCCACTTGTGGGGAGACAACGTCAAGAACAACCCATCGGACCGAGTGTCGTACCTGCGCAAGGTGGTACTGGAGGTGAATGGCACTAGCTATTCGATCGAGCGGAATAGAGTGGTTCTAGTCAACGGTGCAAGGAGGACGACACCCTTGAGCTTCATCAACGGCATCACTATTCGCTCGGACCAGTCTTACGCGGTAAGGGAATGATAGCTGCTTTACTCGTTAGTCTTGAAAGCCTCCCAAATTGTGGGTCAGCACATCAATTGATATTGATTTTGATGTAGGGGCATTTAAAATGTCCGAAGTGTATCCTGTTACGAGGATGGATCGATTAGGTGCACACTAGTATTTATACAATAAAAAAAAGAGTAACTAGTATTAACATCTATGTTAGTGTCCAAGTAATTTCATTGTCAGATATTTGAAGGAGACACAAGAATGAAATATCAAGTGAAATTTGTTGCAGGTGTGATGCCAAGATGTAAGATTTTCGCTTGATACGTAATTGTTTTAGAATTGAGCATAGAGGCATGATATGAAGGGAAGGGTAAAGAGGACCTGATATCTGATCGTTATTACAGACCATCCAAACATCCTTTGGTCTATCTGTACGTTTCGACGGAGCCAACACTGCAACCATAGAGGTGCCATACCAGTACTGGAATGCTACTTGTGGTCTGTGCGGAACCTTCGATGACGACAGATCCAACGATTTCCGCCTCCAGGATGGAAGTGTCGTAAGTAGAACTCTGCTCTCTTTTTACTCCCTTTCTCAATACCCTGTCTATCAGGGTATCCGATTGTAGGAAAGAGACATGTTCCGCATGTGACTGGACTTTGACGTAATCAGACGAGTGTTATGGATGTATCAGTGACCTGATCGTCCATCCGTACCCAAAAGTACCAAGAAAATGATGAAAAGGGACTACATTTATTTTGTTGACGAATGTGTTTCTGTTTGCAGACACGGTACCAGAATGTCTTTGGTAATGACTGGGTCGTGAATGAAGAGGAGTGCGATACCACTGTTCTCCCGCCGGTTGATCGCTGTGATGACCCCGACGTGCGGCAACGAGTGGAGGACATCTGCTACATCTTCATCAATCCAGACGGTGAGAGAATGGAGATGATTGAATTTTACTGAGGCACACTACAGTGCTCGTATAGTCTGGGAGTTAAGGAGTCGATATGATATATAAAAGGTTAAAGCAATCTATTGAAGCGTTGAAAGAGTACAAGTTAGAAAATCAGCGTGGTAAGCATCTAGAGTATATGGGACATCCTATCTGAGGATTTGTCTGATGACTTCTGATCGCCTCGATCAGAAAAGTCCAGTGGGATTTCTCAGTCTGTTTTCTTTTTTGTGTGTGTTTATCTTTGTTTGTTGTTTGTGTAGTATCCAAGAGCTTATATTTGCAGCTGTTTCTTGCTTTCAGGTCCCCTTGGAGGCTGCGCAGACTTTGTGGACGTGCGTGATTACTATGATGCCTGCGTCTTCGACCTGTGTTTCACTGACCCTGACAACGACGTCATATGCGGAGCCCTGCAGGAATACGTTCAGAAGTGTCGAGGAGAAACAAATGGAATCTTGGTTGGGGACTGGAGGGCGTCTGTATTCCAGTGCGGTAAGTATTTTTGTGTCATGACACTTTTGTTGTATAGTGGAAAGCTGTTTTGGCTGATCATCAGAACCTAGACGTGCAAAATATGAAGCCATGTGATCAGATATCACAAAGTGCGTGTGAAGAGTGTCTGGCATGACCATCTGTGCCGTGAGGATGCAGGCTTTGAAAGACATCGAAAGTCGGTCGGTGGGTTTGGAAGAAATAAGTGAAATATTGTGGAGTCATGAAAGAAGAGTGCGGATGCTGAATGACGGTAGTGCATTTTGTGCGAAAAATGTAAATCTGTACAGCTGTGGATGTGTACGACAGTACTGACTCTATGTGCCTTGTGTGAGCGCTTTGTGTTTTGGGTGATGCCGATCGTATCTGGTGTAAGTAATGTACACCTTTCGTTGTGATGAATGGGTATTTCATTTGTTGTATGTTCTTGTACAAATTTGTATGTTGTAAATGCTGTTCAAGGTATATCCTTGCCTAAAAACTGTCTTAATTCAGGGTTTGAGTGTCCGACTGGAACAGTGTACGAATCTTGCGGTAGCGCCTGCCAGCCCAGCTGTGCCGATCCAGATGCCGACCTGAACTGCGGACTTCCCTGCCGTGAAATCTGCAGCTGCCCCGAAGGACTGCTGGACGACGGCGGAACATGCGTGCAGCCGGAGGATTGTGGTTGCACTCTTCCGGACGGAAGCTACATCTCGGTGAGTGTGGCTTTCCTCCTTTGATGGTAATGTTTGAGCTTAAGTTTGATTAAATTGTTGAAGACTGTGATTATTGTTGTGTGGATGGAAGGCAAATGGAGATGCAAATGGCTTGAAAAGAAGACCATGGTCTAAAGCAAATCTAAATGATTGGTTTTTGGCACAAACAGGCAGGAGATGTGTACGTGAACGATGACTGCTCCGAGATGTGCAGCTGTTCTGGAGGCACTTTGGAATGTGTGGCATACGCGTGCGTGGAGAACCAGGAGTGTAGGATCAAGGGTGGTGTGAGAGACTGCTACTGTCGGGACGGCTTCACCTACAGCAATGGAGAGTGCACCAGAGGTAAGTCGTTTGAGTAGTAGATAGAGAACGCGGGGCGGCGATGAGCCTTGCTGAGCGGTGTATTTCAAGCCTTTGGTCGACCGCTCATCTTGTCTGAGAAGAAAAACTGAAGGTAGACGGGACACTTCATATTTAGAAGAAGCACAATATTGGAATTTGATAGTGTTTGCTACATGTAGGTGTGTATGGACTCCATTTGTGAGTGCCAGTGATCTCTCTTTTGTGGAAATGTACTTGTGTTCTCTTTTTATGCTGTTAGAGTACAGATCCAGTCAAGTCATGCATGGTAAAAGAGCATGTCTTTTTGTATGTGATGAACACCTTACTGTTTTGAAAGAGGAAACCAAAATAGAAGGAAGTCTGCAATAAATGCGAGAGGTGAAAAAACCCTTAAGCTTACTTGTGGCAGATGGCATACATCTGTAGTGTAGGCGGCCAATTGTATATTTTGTTGGGAGAAGAAGTGAGGACTTCTGGCTGCCACTATTCAGAGTGCTTTAATTACCTTCCAACTGCTTCTCTGAACAGCGCCTGGAATCTGCACCGTGTGGGGAGATCCGCACTACACTATGTTCGACGGTGGTCGTCATGACTTCCAGGGCGACTGTGAGTACACGCTGGTGAGGCCGTGCAGCGATCGCACGGACCTTGTGGATTTCCACTTGTGGGGAGACAACGTCAAGAACAACCCATCGGACCGAGTGTCGTACCTGCGCAAGGTGGTACTGGAGGTGAATGGCACTAGCTATTCGATCGAGCGGAATAGAGTGGTTCTAGTCAACGGTGCAAGGAGGACGACACCCTTGAGCTTCATCAACGGCATCACTATTCGCTCGGACCAGTCTTACGCGGTAAGGGAATGATAGCTGCTTTACTCGTTAGTCTTGAAAGCCTCCCAAATTGTGGGTCAGCACATCAATTGATATTGATTTTGATGTAGGGGCATTTAAAATGTCCGAAGTGTATCCTGTTACGAGGATGGATCGATTAGGTGCACACTAGTATTTATACAATAAAAAAAAGAGTAACTAGTATTAACATCTATGTTAGTGTCCAAGTAATTTCATTGTCAGATATTTGAAGGAGACACAAGAATGAAATATCAAGTGAAATTTGTTGCAGGTGTGATGCCAAGATGTAAGATTTTCGCTTGATACGTAATTGTTTTAGAATTGAGCATAGAGGCATGATATGAAGGGAAGGGTAAAGAGGACCTGATATCTGATCGTTATTACAGACCATCCAAACATCCTTTGGTCTATCTGTACGTTTCGACGGAGCCAACACTGCAACCATAGAGGTGCCATACCAGTACTGGAATGCTACTTGTGGTCTGTGCGGAACCTTCGATGACGACAGATCCAACGATTTCCGCCTCCAGGATGGAAGTGTCGTAAGTAGAACTCTGCTCTCTTTTTACTCCCTTTCTCAATACCCTGTCTATCAGGGTATCCGATTGTAGGAAAGAGACATGTTCCGCATGTGACTGGACTTTGACGTAATCAGACGAGTGTTATGGATGTATCAGTGACCTGATCGTCCATCCGTACCCAAAAGTACCAAGAAAATGATGAAAAGGGACTACATTTATTTTGTTGACGAATGTGTTTCTGTTTGCAGACACGGTACCAGAATGTCTTTGGTAATGACTGGGTCGTGAATGAAGAGGAGTGCGATACCACTGTTCTCCCGCCGGTTGATCGCTGTGATGACCCCGACGTGCGGCAACGAGTGGAGGACATCTGCTACATCTTCATCAATCCAGACGGTGAGAGAATGGAGATGATTGAATTTTACTGAGGCACACTACAGTGCTCGTATAGTCTGGGAGTTAAGGAGTCGATATGATATATAAAAGGTTAAAGCAATCTATTGAAGCGTTGAAAGAGTACAAGTTAGAAAATCAGCGTGGTAAGCATCTAGAGTATATGGGACATCCTATCTGAGGATTTGTCTGATGACTTCTGATCGCCTCGATCAGAAAAGTCCAGTGGGATTTCTCAGTCTGTTTTCTTTTTTGTGTGTGTTTATCTTTGTTTGTTGTTTGTGTAGTATCCAAGAGCTTATATTTGCAGCTGTTTCTTGCTTTCAGGTCCCCTTGGAGGCTGCGCAGACTTTGTGGACGTGCGTGATTACTATGATGCCTGCGTCTTCGACCTGTGTTTCACTGACCCTGACAACGACGTCATATGCGGAGCCCTGCAGGAATACGTTCAGAAGTGTCGAGGAGAAACAAATGGAATCTTGGTTGGGGACTGGAGGGCGTCTGTATTCCAGTGCGGTAAGTATTTTTGTGTCATGACACTTTTGTTGTAAAGTGGAAAGCTGTTTTGGCTGATCATCAGAATCTAGACGTGCAAAATATGAAGCCATGTGATCAGATATCACAAAGTGCGTGTGAAGAGTGTCTGGCATGACCATCTGTGCCGTGAGGATGCAGGCTTTGAAAGACATCGAAAGTCGGTCGGTGGGTTTGGAAGAAATAAGTGAAATATTGTGGAGTCATGAAAGAAGAGTGCGGATGCTGAATGACGGTAGTGCATTTTGTGCGAAAAATGTAAATCTGTACAGCTGTGGATGTGTACGACAGTACTGACTCTATGTGCCTTGTGTGAGCGCTTTGTGTTTTGGGTGATGCCGATCGTATCTGGTGTAAGTAATGTACACCTTTCGTTGTGATGAATGGGTATTTCATTTGTTGTATGTTCTTGTACAAATTTGTATGTTGTAAATGCTGTTCAAGGTATATCCTTGCCTAAAAACTGTCTTAATTCAGGGTTTGAGTGTCCGACTGGAACAGTGTACGAATCTTGCGGTAGCGCCTGCCAGCCCAGCTGTGCCGATCCAGATGCCGACCTGAACTGCGGACTTCCCTGCCGTGAAATCTGCAGCTGCCCCGAAGGACTGCTGGACGACGGCGGAACATGCGTGCAGCCGGAGGATTGTGGTTGCACTCTTCCGGACGGAAGCTACATCTCGGTGAGTGTGGCTTTCCTCCTTTGATGGTAATGTTTGAGCTTAAGTTTGATTAAATTGTTGAAGACTGTGATTATTGTTGTGTGGATGGAAGGCAAATGGAGATGCAAATGGCTTGAAAAGAAGACCATGGTCTAAAGCAAATCTAAATGATTGGTTTTTGGCACAAACAGGCAGGAGATGTGTACGTGAACGATGACTGCTCCGAGATGTGCAGCTGTTCTGGAGGCACTTTGGAATGTGTGGCATACGCGTGCGTGGAGAACCAGGAGTGTAGGATCAAGGGTGGTGTGAGAGACTGCTACTGTCGGGACGGCTTCACCTACAGCAATGGAGAGTGCACCAGAGGTAAGTCGTTTGAGTAGTAGATAGAGAACGCGGGGCGGCGATGAGCCTTGCTGAGCGGTGTATTTCAAGCCTTTGGTCGACCGCTCATCTTGTCTGAGAAGAAAAACTGAAGGTAGACGGGACACTTCATATTTAGAAGAAGCACAATATTGGAATTTGATAGTGTTTGCTACATGTAGGTGTGTATGGACTCCATTTGTGAGTGCCAGTGATCTCTCTTTTGTGGAAATGTACTTGTGTTCTCTTTTTATGCTGTTAGAGTACAGATCCAGTCAAGTCATGCATGGTAAAAGAGCATGTCTTTTTGTATGTGATGAACACCTTACTGTTTTGAAAGAGGAAACCAAAATAGAAGGAAGTCTGCAATAAATGCGAGAGGTGAAAAAACCCTTAAGCTTACTTGTGGCAGATGGCATACATCTGTAGTGTAGGCGGCCAATTGTATATTTTGTTGGGAGAAGAAGTGAGGACTTCTGGCTGCCACTATTCAGAGTGCTTTAATTACCTTCCAACTGCTTCTCTGAACAGCGCCTGGAATCTGCACCGTGTGGGGAGATCCGCACTACACTATGTTCGACGGTGGTCGTCATGACTTCCAGGGCGACTGTGAGTACACGCTGGTGAGGCCGTGCAGCGATCGCACGGACCTTGTGGATTTCCACTTGTGGGGAGACAACGTCAAGAACAACCCATCGGACCGAGTGTCGTACCTGCGCAAGGTGGTACTGGAGGTGAATGGCACTAGCTATTCGATCGAGCGGAATAGAGTGGTTCTAGTCAACGGTGCAAGGAGGACGACACCCTTGAGCTTCATCAACGGCATCACTATTCGCTCGGACCAGTCTTACGCGGTAAGGGAATGATAGCTGCTTTACTCGTTAGTCTTGAAAGCCTCCCAAATTGTGGGTCAGCACATCAATTGATATTGATTTTGATGTAGGGGCATTTAAAATGTCCGAAGTGTATCCTGTTACGAGGATGGATCGATTAGGTGCACACTAGTATTTATACAATAAAAAAAAGAGTAACTAGTATTAACATCTATGTTAGTGTCCAAGTAATTTCATTGTCAGATATTTGAAGGAGACACAAGAATGAAATATCAAGTGAAATTTGTTGCAGGTGTGATGCCAAGATGTAAGATTTTCGCTTGATACGTAATTGTTTTAGAATTGAGCATAGAGGCATGATATGAAGGGAAGGGTAAAGAGGACCTGATATCTGATCGTTATTACAGACCATCCAAACATCCTTTGGTCTATCTGTACGTTTCGACGGAGCCAACACTGCAACCATAGAGGTGCCATACCAGTACTGGAATGCTACTTGTGGTCTGTGCGGAACCTTCGATGACGACAGATCCAACGATTTCCGCCTCCAGGATGGAAGTGTCGTAAGTAGAACTCTGCTCTCTTTTTACTCCCTTTCTCAATACCCTGTCTATCAGGGTATCCGATTGTAGGAAAGAGACATGTTCCGCATGTGACTGGACTTTGACGTAATCAGACGAGTGTTATGGATGTATCAGTGACCTGATCGTCCATCCGTACCCAAAAGTACCAAGAAAATGATGAAAAGGGACTACATTTATTTTGTTGACGAATGTGTTTCTGTTTGCAGACACGGTACCAGAATGTCTTTGGTAATGACTGGGTCGTGAATGAAGAGGAGTGCGATACCACTGTTCTCCCGCCGGTTGATCGCTGTGATGACCCCGACGTGCGGCAACGAGTGGAGGACATCTGCTACATCTTCATCAATCCAGACGGTGAGAGAATGGAGATGATTGAATTTTACTGAGGCACACTACAGTGCTCGTATAGTCTGGGAGTTAAGGAGTCGATATGATATATAAAAGGTTAAAGCAATCTATTGAAGCGTTGAAAGAGTACAAGTTAGAAAATCAGCGTGGTAAGCATCTAGAGTATATGGGACATCCTATCTGAGGATTTGTCTGATGACTTCTGATCGCCTCGATCAGAAAAGTCCAGTGGGATTTCTCAGTCTGTTTTCTTTTTTGTGTGTGTTTATCTTTGTTTGTTGTTTGTGTAGTATCCAAGAGCTTATATTTGCAGCTGTTTCTTGCTTTCAGGTCCCCTTGGAGGCTGCGCAGACTTTGTGGACGTGCGTGATTACTATGATGCCTGCGTCTTCGACCTGTGTTTCACTGACCCTGACAACGACGTCATATGCGGAGCCCTGCAGGAATACGTTCAGAAGTGTCGAGGAGAAACAAATGGAATCTTGGTTGGGGACTGGAGGGCGTCTGTATTCCAGTGCGGTAAGTATTTTTGTGTCATGACACTTTTGTTGTATAGTGGAAAGCTGTTTTGGCTGATCATCAGAATCTAGACGTGCAAAATATGAAGCCATGTGATCAGATATCACAAAGTGCGTGTGAAGAGTGTCTGGCATGACCATCTGTGCCGTGAGGATGCAGGCTTTGAAAGACATCGAAAGTCGGTTGGTGGGTTTGGAAGAAATAAGTGAAATATTGTGGAGTCATGAAAGAAGAGTGCGGATGCTGAATGACGGTAGTGCATTTTGTGCGAAAAATGTAAATCTGTACAGCTGTGGATGTGTACGACAGTACTGACTCTATGTGCCTTGTGTGAGCGCTTTGTGTTTTGGGTGATGCCGATCGTATCTGGTGTAAGTAATGTACACCTTTCGTTGTGATGAATGGGTATTTCATTTGTTGTATGTTCTTGTATGTTGTAAATGCTGTTCAAGGTATATCCTTGCCTAAAAACTGTCTTAATTCAGGGTTTGAGTGTCCGACTGGAACAGTGTACGAATCTTGCGGTAGCGCCTGCCAGCCCAGCTGTGCCGATCCAGATGCCGACCTGAACTGCGGACTTCCCTGCCGTGAAATCTGCAGCTGCCCCGAAGGACTGCTGGACGACGGCGGAACATGCGTGCAGCCGGAGGATTGTGGTTGCACTCTTCCGGACGGAAGCTACATCTCGGTGAGTGTGGCTTTCCTCCTTTGATGGTAATGTTTGAGCTTAAGTTTGACTAAATTGTTGAAGACTGTGATTATTGTTGTGTGGATTGAAGGCAAATGGAGATGCAAATGGCTTGAAAAGAAGACCATGGTCTAAAGCAAATCTAAATGATTGGTTTTTGGCACAAACAGGCAGGAGATGTGTACGTGAACGATGACTGCTCCGAGATGTGCAGCTGTTCTGGAGGCACTTTGGAATGTGTGGCATACGCGTGCATGGAGAACCAGGAGTGTAGGATCAAGGGTGGTGTGAGAGACTGCTACTGTCGGGACGGCTTCACCTACAGCAATGGAGAGTGCACCAGAGGTATGTCCTTTGTCCAATGAGTAGTAGATAGAGAACGCGGGGCGGCGATGAGCCTTTGCTGAGCGGTGTATTTCAAGCCTTTGGTCGACCGCTCATCTTGTCTGAGAAGAAAAACTGAAGGTAGACGGGACACTTCATATTTAGAAGAAGCACAATATTGGAATTTGATAGTGTTTGCTACGTACATGTAGGTGTGTATGGACTCCATTTGTGAGTGCCAGTGATCTCTCTTTTGTGGAAATGTACTTGTGTTCTCTTTTTATGCTGTTAGAGTACAGATCCAGTCAAGTCATGCATGGTAAAAGAGCATGTCTTTTTGTATGTGATGAACACCTTACTGTTTTGAAAGAGGAAACCAAAATAGAAGGAAGTCTGCAATAAATGCGAGAAGTGAAAAAACCCTTAAGCTTACTTGTGGCAGATGGCATACATCTGTAGTGTAGGCGGCCAATTGTATATTTTGTTGGGAGAAGAAGTGAGGACTTCTGGCTGCCACTATTCAGAGTGCTTTAATTACCTTCCGACTGCTTCTCTGAACAGCGCCTGGAATCTGCACCGTGTGGGGAGATCCGCACTACACTATGTTCGACGGTGGTCGTCATGACTTCCAGGGCGACTGTGAGTACACGCTGGTGAGGCCGTGCAGCGATCGCACGGACCTTGTGGATTTCCACTTGTGGGGAGACAACGTCAAGAACAACCCATCGGACCGAGTGTCGTACCTGCGCAAGGTGGTACTGGAGGTGAATGGCACTAGCTATTCGATCGAGCGGAATAGAGTGGTTCTAGTCAACGGTGCAAGGAGGACGACACCCTTGAGCTTCATCAACGGCATCACTATTCGCTCGGACCAGTCTTACGCGGTAAGGGAATGATAGCTGCTTTACTCGTTAGTCTTGAAAGCCTCCCAAATTGTGGGTCAGCACATCAATTGATATTGATTTTGATGTAGGGGCATTTAAAATGTCCGAAGTGTATCCTGTTACGAGGATGGATCGATTAGGTGCACACTAGTATTTATACAATAAAAAAAAGAGTAACTAGTATTAACATCTATGTTAGTGTCCAAGTAATTTCATTGTCAGATATTTGAAGGAGACACAAGAATGAAATATCAAGTGAAATTTGTTGCAGGTGTGATGCCAAGATGTAAGATTTTCGCTTGATACGTAATTGTTTTAGAATTGAGCATAGAGGCATGATATGAAGGGAAGGGTAAAGAGGACCTGATATCTGATCGTTATTACAGACCATCCAAACATCCTTTGGTCTATCTGTACGTTTCGACGGAGCCAACACTGCAACCATAGAGGTGCCATACCAGTACTGGAATGCTACTTGTGGTCTGTGCGGAACCTTCGATGACGACAGATCCAACGATTTCCGCCTCCAGGATGGAAGTGTCGTAAGTAGAACTCTGCTCTCTTTTTACTCCCTTTCTCAATACCCTGTCTATCAGGGTATCCGATTGTAGGAAAGAGACATGTTCCGCATGTGACTGGACTTTGACGTAATCAGACGAGTGTTATGGATGTATCAGTGACCTGATCGTCCATCCGTACCCAAAAGTACCAAGAAAATGATGAAAAGGGACTACATTTATTTTGTTGACGAATGTGTTTCTGTTTGCAGACACGGTACCAGAATGTCTTTGGTAATGACTGGGTCGTGAATGAAGAGGAGTGCGATACCACTGTTCTCCCGCCGGTTGATCGCTGTGATGACCCCGACGTGCGGCAACGAGTGGAGGACATCTGCTACATCTTCATCAATCCAGACGGTGAGAGAATGGAGATGATTGAATTTTACTGAGGCACACTACAGTGCTCGTATAGTCTGGGAGTTAAGGAGTCGATATGATATATAAAAAGTTAAAGCAATCTATTGAAGCGTTGAAAGAGTACAAGTTAGAAAATCAGCGTGGTAAGCATCTAGAGTATTGGACATCCTATCTGAGGATTTGTCTGATGATTTCTGATCGCCTCGATCAGAAAAGTCCAGTGGGATTTCTCAGTCTGTTTTCTTTTTTGTGTGTGTTTATCTTTGTTTGTTGTTTGTGTAGTATCCAAGAGCTTATATTTGCAGCTGTTTCTTGCTTTCAGGTCCCCTTGGAGGCTGCGCAGACTTTGTGGACGTGCGTGATTACTATGATGCCTGCGTCTTCGACCTGTGTTTCACTGACCCTGACAACGACGTCATATGCGGAGCCCTGCAGGAATACGTTCAGAAGTGTCGAGGAGAAACAAATGGAATCTTGGTTGGGGACTGGAGGGCGTCTGTATTCCAGTGCGGTAAGTATTTTTGTGTCATGACACTTTTGTTGTATAGTGGAAAGCTGTTTTGGCTGATCATCAGAATCTAGACGTGCAAAATATGAAGCCATGTGATCAGATATCACAAAGTGCGTGTGAAGAGTGTCTGGCATGACCATCTGTGCCGTGAGGATGCAGGCTTTGAAAGACATCGAAAGTCGGTCGGTGGGTTTGGAAGAAATAAGTGAAATATTGTGGAGTCATGAAAGAAGAGTGCGGATGCTGAATGACGGTAGTGCATTTTGTGCGAAAAATGTAAATCTGTACAGCTGTGGATGTGTACGACAGTACTGACTCTATGTGCCTTGTGTGAGCGCTTTGTGTTTTGGGTGATGCCGATCGTATCTGGTGTAAGTAATGTACACCTTTCGTTGTGATGAATGGGTATTTCATTTGTTGTATGTTCTTGTATGTTGTAAATGCTGTTCAAGGTATATCCTTGCCTAAAAACTGTCTTAATTCAGGGTTTGAGTGTCCGACTGGAACAGTGTACGAATCTTGCGGTAGCGCCTGCCAGCCCAGCTGTGCCGATCCAGATGCCGACCTGAACTGCGGACTTCCCTGCCGTGAAATCTGCAGCTGCCCTGAAGGACTGCTGGACGACGGCGGAACATGCGTGCAGCCGGAGGATTGTGGTTGCACTCTTCCGGACGGAAGCTACATCTCGGTGAGTGTGGCTTTCCTCCTTTGATGGTAATGTTTGAGCTTAAGTTTGATTAAATTGTTGAAGACTGTGATTATTGTTGTGTGGATTGAAGGCAAATGGAGATGCAAATGGCTTGAAAAGAAGACCATGGTCTAAAGCAAATCTAAATGATTGGTTTTTGGCACAAACAGGCAGGAGATGTGTACGTGGACGATGACTGCTCCGAGATGTGCAGCTGTTCTGGAGGCACTTTGGAATGTGTGGCATACGCGTGCGTGGAGAACCAGGAGTGTAGGATCAAGGGTGGTGTGAGAGACTGCTACTGTCGGGACGGCTTCACCTACAGCAATGGAGAGTGCACCAGAGGTAAGTCGTTTGAGTAGTAGATAGAGAACGCGGGGCGGCGATGAGCCTTGCTGAGCGGTGTATTTCAAGCCTTTGGTCGACCGCTCATCTTGTCTGAGAAGAAAAACTGAAGGTAGACGGGACACTTCATATTTAGAAGAAGCACAATATTGGAATTTGATAGTGTTTGCTACGTACATGTAGGTGTGTATGGACTCCATTTGTGAGTGCCAGTGATCTCTCTTTTGTGGAAATGTACTTGTGTTCTCTTTTTATGCTGTTAGAGTACAGATCCAGTCAAGTCATGCATGGTAAAAGAGCATGTCTTTTTGTATGTGATGAACACCTTACTGTTTTGAAAGAGGAAACCAAAATAGAAGGAAGTCTGCAATAAATGCGAGAAGTGAAAAAACCCTTAAGCTTACTTGTGGCAGATGGCATACATCTGTAGTGTAGGCGGCCAATTGTATATTTTGTTGGGAGAAGAAGTGAGGACTTCTGGCTGCCACTATTCAGAGTGCTTTAATTACCTTCCGACTGCTTCTCTGAACAGCGCCTGGAATCTGCACCGTGTGGGGAGATCCGCACTACACTATGTTCGACGGTGGTCGTCATGACTTCCAGGGCGACTGTGAGTACACGCTGGTGAGGCCGTGCAGCGATCGCACGGACCTTGTGGATTTCCACTTGTGGGGAGACAACGTCAAGAACAACCCATCGGACCGAGTGTCGTACCTGCGCAAGGTGGTACTGGAGGTGAATGGCACTAGCTATTCGATCGAGCGGAATAGAGTGGTTCTAGTCAACGGTGCAAGGAGGACGACACCCTTGAGCTTCATCAACGGCATCACTATTCGCTCGGACCAGTCTTACGCGGTAAGGGAATGATAGCTGCTTTACTCGTTAGTCTTGAAAGCCTCCCAAATTGTGGGTCAGCACATCAATTGATATTGATTTTGATGTAGGGGCATTTAAAATGTCCGAAGTGTATCCTGTTACGAGGATGGATCGATTAGGTGCACACTAGTATTTATACAATAAAAAAAAGAGTAACTAGTATTAACATCTATGTTAGTGTCCAAGTAATTTCATTGTCAGATATTTGAAGGAGACACAAGAATGAAATATCAAGTGAAATTTGTTGCAGGTGTGATGCCAAGATGTAAGATTTTCGCTTGATACGTAATTGTTTTAGAATTGAGCATAGAGGCATGATATGAAGGGAAGGGTAAAGAGGACCTGATATCTGATCGTTATTACAGACCATCCAAACATCCTTTGGTCTATCTGTACGTTTCGACGGAGCCAACACTGCAACCATAGAGGTGCCATACCAGTACTGGAATGCTACTTGTGGTCTGTGCGGAACCTTCGATGACGACAGATCCAACGATTTCCGCCTCCAGGATGGAAGTGTCGTAAGTAGAACTCTGCTCTCTTTTTACTCCCTTTCTCAATACCCTGTCTATCAGGGTATCCGATTGTAGGAAAGAGACATGTTCCGCATGTGACTGGACTTTGACGTAATCAGACGAGTGTTATGGATGTATCAGTGACCTGATCGTCCATCCGTACCCAAAAGTACCAAGAAAATGATGAAAAGGGACTACATTTATTTTGTTGACGAATGTGTTTCTGTTTGCAGACACGGTACCAGAATGTCTTTGGTAATGACTGGGTCGTGAATGAAGAGGAGTGCGATACCACTGTTCTCCCGCCGGTTGATCGCTGTGATGACCCCGACGTGCGGCAACGAGTGGAGGACATCTGCTACATCTTCATCAATCCAGACGGTGAGAGAATGGAGATGATTGAATTTTACTGAGGCACACTACAGTGCTCGTATAGTCTGGGAGTTAAGGAGTCGATATGATATATAAAAAGTTAAAGCAATCTATTGAAGCGTTGAAAGAGTACAAGTTAGAAAATCAGCGTGGTAAGCATCTAGAGTATTGGACATCCTATCTGAGGATTTGTCTGATGATTTCTGATCGCCTCGATCAGAAAAGTCCAGTGGGATTTCTCAGTCTGTTTTCTTTTTTGTGTGTGTTTATCTTTGTTTGTTGTTTGTGTAGTATCCAAGAGCTTATATTTGCAGCTGTTTCTTGCTTTCAGGTCCCCTTGGAGGCTGCGCAGACTTTGTGGACGTGCGTGATTACTATGATGCCTGCGTCTTCGACCTGTGTTTCACTGACCCTGACAACGACGTCATATGCGGAGCCCTGCAGGAATACGTTCAGAAGTGTCGAGGAGAAACAAATGGAATCTTGGTTGGGGACTGGAGGGCGTCTGTATTCCAGTGCGGTAAGTATTTTTGTGTCATGACACTTTTGTTGTATAGTGGAAAGCTGTTTTGGCTGATCATCAGAATCTAGACGTGCAAAATATGAAGCCATGTGATCAGATATCACAAAGTGCGTGTGAAGAGTGTCTGGCATGACCATCTGTGCCGTGAGGATGCAGGCTTTGAAAGACATCGAAAGTCGGTCGGTGGGTTTGGAAGAAATAAGTGAAATATTGTGGAGTCATGAAAGAAGAGTGCGGATGCTGAATGACGGTAGTGCATTTTGTGCGAAAAATGTAAATCTGTACAGCTGTGGATGTGTACGACAGTACTGACTCTATGTGCCTTGTGTGAGCGCTTTGTGTTTTGGGTGATGCCGATCGTATCTGGTGTAAGTAATGTACACCTTTCGTTGTGATGAATGGGTATTTCATTTGTTGTATGTTCTTGTATGTTGTAAATGCTGTTCAAGGTATATCCTTGCCTAAAAACTGTCTTAATTCAGGGTTTGAGTGTCCGACTGGAACAGTGTACGAATCTTGCGGTAGCGCCTGCCAGCCCAGCTGTGCCGATCCAGATGCCGACCTGAACTGCGGACTTCCCTGCCGTGAAATCTGCAGCTGCCCTGAAGGACTGCTGGACGACGGCGGAACATGCGTGCAGCCGGAGGATTGTGGTTGCACTCTTCCGGACGGAAGCTACATCTCGGTGAGTGTGGCTTTCCTCCTTTGATGGTAATGTTTGAGCTTAAGTTTGATTAAATTGTTGAAGACTGTGATTATTGTTGTGTGGATTGAAGGCAAATGGAGATGCAAATGGCTTGAAAAGAAGACCATGGTCTAAAGCAAATCTAAATGATTGGTTTTTGGCACAAACAGGCAGGAGATGTGTACGTGGACGATGACTGCTCCGAGATGTGCAGCTGTTCTGGAGGCACTTTGGAATGTGTGGCATACGCGTGCGTGGAGAACCAGGAGTGTAGGATCAAGGGTGGTGTGAGAGACTGCTACTGTCGGGACGGCTTCACCTACAGCAATGGAGAGTGCACCAGAGGTAAGTCGTTTGAGTAGTAGATAGAGAACGCGGGGCGGCGATGAGCCTTGCTGAGCGGTGTATTTCAAGCCTTTGGTCGACCGCTCATCTTGTCTGAGAAGAAAAACTGAAGGTAGACGGGACACTTCATATTTAGAAGAAGCACAATATTGGAATTTGATAGTGTTTGCTACGTACATGTAGGTGTGTATGGACTCCATTTGTGAGTGCCAGTGATCTCTCTTTTGTGGAAATGTACTTGTGTTCTCTTTTTATGCTGTTAGAGTACAGATCCAGTCAAGTCATGCATGGTAAAAGAGCATGTCTTTTTGTATGTGATGAACACCTTACTGTTTTGAAAGAGGAAACCAAAATAGAAGGAAGTCTGCAATAAATGCGAGAAGTGAAAAAACCCTTAAGCTTACTTGTGGCAGATGGCATACATCTGTAGTGTAGGCGGCCAATTGTATATTTTGTTGGGAGAAGAAGTGAGGACTTCTGGCTGCCACTATTCAGAGTGCTTTAATTACCTTCCGACTGCTTCTCTGAACAGCGCCTGGAATCTGCACCGTGTGGGGAGATCCGCACTACACTATGTTCGACGGTGGTCGTCATGACTTCCAGGGCGACTGTGAGTACACGCTGGTGAGGCCGTGCAGCGATCGCACGGACCTTGTGGATTTCCACTTGTGGGGAGACAACGTCAAGAACAACCCATCGGACCGAGTGTCGTACCTGCGCAAGGTGGTACTGGAGGTGAATGGCACTAGCTATTCGATCGAGCGGAATAGAGTGGTTCTAGTCAACGGTGCAAGGAGGACGACACCCTTGAGCTTCATCAACGGCATCACTATTCGCTCGGACCAGTCTTACGCGGTAAGGGAATGATAGCTGCTTTACTCGTTAGTCTTGAAAGCCTCCCAAATTGTGGGTCAGCACATCAATTGATATTGATTTTGATGTAGGGGCATTTAAAATGTCCGAAGTGTATCCTGTTACGAGGATGGATCGATTAGGTGCACACTAGTATTTATACAATAAAAAAAAGAGTAACTAGTATTAACATCTATGTTAGTGTCCAAGTAATTTCATTGTCAGATATTTGAAGGAGACACAAGAATGAAATATCAAGTGAAATTTGTTGCAGGTGTGATGCCAAGATGTAAGATTTTCGCTTGATACGTAATTGTTTTAGAATTGAGCATAGAGGCATGATATGAAGGGAAGGGTAAAGAGGACCTGATATCTGATCGTTATTACAGACCATCCAAACATCCTTTGGTCTATCTGTACGTTTCGACGGAGCCAACACTGCAACCATAGAGGTGCCATACCAGTACTGGAATGCTACTTGTGGTCTGTGCGGAACCTTCGATGACGACAGATCCAACGATTTCCGCCTCCAGGATGGAAGTGTCGTAAGTAGAACTCTGCTCTCTTTTTACTCCCTTTCTCAATACCCTGTCTATCAGGGTATCCGATTGTAGGAAAGAGACATGTTCCGCATGTGACTGGACTTTGACGTAATCAGACGAGTGTTATGGATGTATCAGTGACCTGATCGTCCATCCGTACCCAAAAGTACCAAGAAAATGATGAAAAGGGACTACATTTATTTTGTTGACGAATGTGTTTCTGTTTGCAGACACGGTACCAGAATGTCTTTGGTAATGACTGGGTCGTGAATGAAGAGGAGTGCGATACCACTGTTCTCCCGCCGGTTGATCGCTGTGATGACCCCGACGTGCGGCAACGAGTGGAGGACATCTGCTACATCTTCATCAATCCAGACGGTGAGAGAATGGAGATGATTGAATTTTACTGAGGCACACTACAGTGCTCGTATAGTCTGGGAGTTAAGGAGTCGATATGATATATAAAAAGTTAAAGCAATCTATTGAAGCGTTGAAAGAGTACAAGTTAGAAAATCAGCGTGGTAAGCATCTAGAGTATTGGACATCCTATCTGAGGATTTGTCTGATGATTTCTGATCGCCTCGATCAGAAAAGTCCAGTGGGATTTCTCAGTCTGTTTTCTTTTTTGTGTGTGTTTATCTTTGTTTGTTGTTTGTGTAGTATCCAAGAGCTTATATTTGCAGCTGTTTCTTGCTTTCAGGTCCCCTTGGAGGCTGCGCAGACTTTGTGGACGTGCGTGATTACTATGATGCCTGCGTCTTCGACCTGTGTTTCACTGACCCTGACAACGACGTCATATGCGGAGCCCTGCAGGAATACGTTCAGAAGTGTCGAGGAGAAACAAATGGAATCTTGGTTGGGGACTGGAGGGCGTCTGTATTCCAGTGCGGTAAGTATTTTTGTGTCATGATACTTTTGTTGTATAGTGGAAAGCTGTTTTGGCTGATCATCAGAATCTAGACGTGCAAAATATGAAGCCATGTGATCAGATATCACAAAGTGCGTGTGAAGAGTGTCTGGCATGACCATCTGTGCCGTGAGGATGCAGGCTTTGAAAGACATCGAAAGTCGGTCGGTGGGTTTGGAAGAAATAAGTGAAATATTGTGGAGTCATGAAAGAAGAGTGCGGATGCTGAATGACGGTAGTGCATTTTGTGCGAAAAATGTAAATCTGTACAGCTGTGGATGTGTACGACAGTACTGACTCTATGTGCCTTGTGTGAGCGCTTTGTGTTTTGGGTGATGCCGATCGTATCTGGTGTAAGTAATGTACACCTTTCGTTGTGATGAATGGGTATTTCATTTGTTGTATGTTCTTGTATGTTGTAAATGCTGTTCAAGGTATATCCTTGCCTAAAAACTGTCTTAATTCAGGGTTTGAGTGTCCGACTGGAACAGTGTACGAATCTTGCGGTAGCGCCTGCCAGCCCAGCTGTGCCGATCCAGATGCCGACCTGAACTGCGGACTTCCCTGCCGTGAAATCTGCAGCTGCCCTGAAGGACTGCTGGACGACGGCGGAACATGCGTGCAGCCGGAGGATTGTGGTTGCACTCTTCCGGACGGAAGCTACATCTCGGTGAGTGTGGCTTTCCTCCTTTGATGGTAATGTTTGAGCTTAAGTTTGATTAAATTGTTGAAGACTGTGATTATTGTTGTGTGGATTGAAGGCAAATGGAGATGCAAATGGCTTGAAAAGAAGACCATGGTCTAAAGCAAATCTAAATGATTGGTTTTTGGCACAAACAGGCAGGAGATGTGTACGTGGACGATGACTGCTCCGAGATGTGCAGCTGTTCTGGAGGCACTTTGGAATGTGTGGCATACGCGTGCGTGGAGAACCAGGAGTGTAGGATCAAGGGTGGTGTGAGAGACTGCTACTGTCGGGACGGCTTCACCTACAGCAATGGAGAGTGCACCAGAGGTAAGTCGTTTGAGTAGTAGATAGAGAACGCGGGGCGGCGATGAGCCTTGCTGAGCGGTGTATTTCAAGCCTTTGGTCGACCGCTCATCTTGTCTGAGAAGAAAAACTGAAGGTAGACGGGACACTTCATATTTAGAAGAAGCACAATATTGGAATTTGATAGTGTTTGCTACGTACATGTAGGTGTGTATGGACTCCATTTGTGAGTGCCAGTGATCTCTCTTTTGTGGAAATGTACTTGTGTTCTCTTTTTATGCTGTTAGAGTACAGATCCAGTCAAGTCATGCATGGTAAAAGAGCATGTCTTTTTGTATGTGATGAACACCTTACTGTTTTGAAAGAGGAAACCAAAATAGAAGGAAGTCTGCAATAAATGCGAGAGGTGAAAAAACCCTTAAGCTTACTTGTTGCAGATGGCATACATCTGTAGTGTAGGCGGCCAATTGTATATTTTGTTGGGAGAAGAAGTGAGGACTTCTGGCTGCCACTATTCAGAGTGCTTTAATTACCTTCCAACTGCTTTTCTGAACAGCACCTGGAATCTGCACCGTGTGGGGAGATCCGCACTACACTATGTTCGACGGTGGTCGTCATGACTTCCAGGGCGACTGTGAGTACACGCTGGTGAGGCCGTGCAGCGATCGCACGGACCTTGTGGATTTCCACTTGTGGGGAGACAACGTCAAGAACAACCCATCGGACCGAGTGTCGTACCTGCGCAAGGTGGTACTGGAGGTGAATGGCACTAGCTATTCGATCGAGCGGAATAGAGTGGTTCTAGTCAACGGTGCAAGGAGGACGACACCCTTGAGCTTCATCAACGGCATCACTATTCGCTCGGACCAGTCTTACGCGGTAAGGGAATGATAGCTGCTTTACTCGTTAGTCTTGAAAGCCTCCCAAATTGTGGGTCAGCACATCAATTGATATTGATTTTGATGTAGGGGCATTTAAAATGTCCGAAGTGTATCCTGTTACGAGGATGGATCGATTAGGTGCACACTAGTATTTATACAATAAAAAAAAGAGTAACTAGTATTAACATCTATGTTAGTGTCCAAGTAATTTCATTGTCAGATATTTGAAGGAGACACAAGAATGAAATATCAAGTGAAATTTGTTGCAGGTGTGATGCCAAGATGTAAGATTTTCGCTTGATACGTAATTGTTTTAGAATTGAGCATAGAGGCATGATATGAAGGGAAGGGTAAAGAGGACCTGATATCTGATCGTTATTACAGACCATCCAAACATCCTTTGGTCTATCTGTACGTTTCGACGGAGCCAACACTGCAACCATAGAGGTGCCATACCAGTACTGGAATGCTACTTGTGGTCTGTGCGGAACCTTCGATGACGACAGATCCAACGATTTCCGCCTCCAGGATGGAAGTGTCGTAAGTAGAACTCTGCTCTCTTTTTACTCCCTTTCTCAATACCCTGTCTATCAGGGTATCCGATTGTAGGAAAGAGACATGTTCCGCATGTGACTGGACTTTGACGTAATCAGACGAGTGTTATGGATGTATCAGTGACCTGATCGTCCATCCGTACCCAAAAGTACCAAGAAAATGATGAAAAGGGACTACATTTATTTTGTTGACGAATGTGTTTCTGTTTGCAGACACGGTACCAGAATGTCTTTGGTAATGACTGGGTCGTGAATGAAGAGGAGTGCGATACCACTGTTCTCCCGCCGGTTGATCGCTGTGATGACCCCGACGTGCGGCAACGAGTGGAGGACATCTGCTACATCTTCATCAATCCAGACGGTGAGAGAATGGAGATGATTGAATTTTACTGAGGCACACTACAGTGCTCGTATAGTCTGGGAGTTAAGGAGTCGATATGATATATAAAAGGTTAAAGCAATCTATTGAAGCGTTGAAAGAGTACAAGTTAGAAAATCAGCGTGGTAAGCATCTAGAGTATATGGGACATCCTATCTGAGGATTTGTCTGATGACTTCTGATCGCCTCGATCAGAAAAGTCCAGTGGGATTTCTCAGTCTGTTTTCTTTTTTGTGTGTGTTTATCTTTGTTTGTTGTTTGTGTAGTATCCAAGAGCTTATATTTGCAGCTGTTTCTTGCTTTCAGGTCCCCTTGGAGGCTGCGCAGACTTTGTGGACGTGCGTGATTACTATGATGCCTGCGTCTTCGACCTGTGTTTCACTGACCCTGACAACGACGTCATATGCGGAGCCCTGCAGGAATACGTTCAGAAGTGTCGAGGAGAAACAAATGGAATCTTGGTTGGGGACTGGAGGGCGTCTGTATTCCAGTGCGGTAAGTATTTTTGTGTCATGACACTTTTGTTGTATAGTGGAAAGCTGTTTTGGCTGATCATCAGAATCTAGACGTGCAAAATATGAAGCCATGTGATCAGATATCACAAAGTGCGTGTGAAGAGTGTCTGGCATGACCATCTGTGCCGTGAGGATGCAGGCTTTGAAAGACATCGAAAGTCGGTCGGTGGGTTTGGAAGAAATAAGTGAAATATTGTGGAGTCATGAAAGAAGAGTGCGGATGCTGAATGACGGTAGTGCATTTTGTGCGAAAAATGTAAATCTGTACAGCTGTGGATGTGTACGACAGTACTGACTCTATGTGCCTTGTGTGAGCGCTTTGTGTTTTGGGTGATGCCGATCGTATCTGGTGTAAGTAATGTACACCTTTCGTTGTGATGAATGGGTATTTCATTTGTTGTATGTTCTTGTATGTTGTAAATGCTGTTCAAGGTATATCCTTGCCTAAAAACTGTCTTAATTCAGGGTTTGAGTGTCCGACTGGAACAGTGTACGAATCTTGCGGTAGCGCCTGCCAGCCCAGCTGTGCCGATCCAGATGCCGACCTGAACTGCGGACTTCCCTGCCGTGAAATCTGCAGCTGCCCCGAAGGACTGCTGGACGACGGCGGAACATGCGTGCAGCCGGAGGATTGTGGTTGCACTCTTCCGGACGGAAGCTACATCTCGGTGAGTGTGGCTTTCCTCCTTTGATGGTAATGTTTGAGCTTAAGTTTGATTAAATTGTTGAAGACTGTGATTATTGTTGTGTGGATGGAAGGCAAATGGAGATGCAAATGGCTTGAAAAGAAGACCATGGTCTAAAGCAAATCTAAATGATTGGTTTTTGGCACAAACAGGCAGGAGATGTGTACGTGAACGATGACTGCTCCGAGATGTGCAGCTGTTCTGGAGGCACTTTGGAATGTGTGGCATACGCGTGCGTGGAGAACCAGGAGTGTAGGATCAAGGGTGGTGTGAGAGACTGCTACTGTCGGGACGGCTTCACCTACAGCAATGGAGAGTGCACCAGAGGTAAGTCGTTTGAGTAGTAGATAGAGAACGCGGGGCGGCGATGAGCCTTGCTGAGCGGTGTATTTCAAGCCTTTGGTCGACCGCTCATCTTGTCTGAGAAGAAAAACTGAAGGTAGACGGGACACTTCATATTTAGAAGAAGCACAATATTGGAATTTGATAGTGTTTGCTACATGTAGGTGTGTATGGACTCCATTTGTGAGTGCCAGTGATCTCTCTTTTGTGGAAATGTACTTGTGTTCTCTTTTTATGCTGTTAGAGTACAGATCCAGTCAAGTCATGCATGGTAAAAGAGCATGTCTTTTTGTATGTGATGAACACCTTACTGTTTTGAAAGAGGAAACCAAAATAGAAGGAAGTCTGCAATAAATGCGAGAGGTGAAAAAACCCTTAAGCTTACTTGTGGCAGATGGCATACATCTGTAGTGTAGGCGGCCAATTGTATATTTTGTTGGGAGAAGAAGTGAGGACTTCTGGCTGCCACTATTCAGAGTGCTTTAATTACCTTCCAACTGCTTCTCTGAACAGCGCCTGGAATCTGCACCGTGTGGGGAGATCCGCACTACACTATGTTCGACGGTGGTCGTCATGACTTCCAGGGCGACTGTGAGTACACGCTGGTGAGGCCGTGCAGCGATTGCACGGACCTTGTGGATTTCCACTTGTGGGGAGACAACGTCAAGAACAACCCATCGGACCGAGTGTCGTACCTGCGCAAGGTGGTACTGGAGGTGAATGGCACTAGCTATTCGATCGAGCGGAATAGAGTGGTTCTAGTCAACGGTGCAAGGAGGACGACACCCTTGAGCTTCATCAACGGCATCACTATTCGCTCGGACCAGTCTTACGCGGTAAGGGAATGATAGCTGCTTTACTCGTTAGTCTTGAAAGCCTCCCAAATTGTGGGTCAGCACATCAATTGATATTGATTTTGATGTAGGGGCATTTAAAATGTCCGAAGTGTATCCTGTTACGAGGATGGATCGATTAGGTGCACACTAGTATTTATACAATAAAAAAAAGAGTAACTAGTATTAACATCTATGTTAGTGTCCAAGTAATTTCATTGTCAGATATTTGAAGGAGACACAAGAATGAAATATCAAGTGAAATTTGTTGCAGGTGTGATGCCAAGATGTAAGATTTTCGCTTGATACGTAATTGTTTTAGAATTGAGCATAGAGGCATGATATGAAGGGAAGGGTAAAGAGGACCTGATATCTGATCGTTATTACAGACCATCCAAACATCCTTTGGTCTATCTGTACGTTTCGACGGAGCCAACACTGCAACCATAGAGGTGCCATACCAGTACTGGAATGCTACTTGTGGTCTGTGCGGAACCTTCGATGACGACAGATCCAACGATTTCCGCCTCCAGGATGGAAGTGTCGTAAGTAGAACTCTGCTCTCTTTTTACTCCCTTTCTCAATACCCTGTCTATCAGGGTATCCGATTGTAGGAAAGAGACATGTTCCGCATGTGACTGGACTTTGACGTAATCAGACGAGTGTTATGGATGTATCAGTGACCTGATCGTCCATCCGTACCCAAAAGTACCAAGAAAATGATGAAAAGGGACTACATTTATTTTGTTGACGAATGTGTTTCTGTTTGCAGACACGGTACCAGAATGTCTTTGGTAATGACTGGGTCGTGAATGAAGAGGAGTGCGATACCACTGTTCTCCCGCCGGTTGATCGCTGTGATGACCCCGACGTGCGGCAACGAGTGGAGGACATCTGCTACATCTTCATCAATCCAGACGGTGAGAGAATGGAGATGATTGAATTTTACTGAGGCACACTACAGTGCTCGTATAGTCTGGGAGTTAAGGAGTCGATATGATATATAAAAGGTTAAAGCAATCTATTGAAGCGTTGAAAGAGTACAAGTTAGAAAATCAGCGTGGTAAGCATCTAGAGTATATGGGACATCCTATCTGAGGATTTGTCTGATGACTTCTGATCGCCTCGATCAGAAAAGTCCAGTGGGATTTCTCAGTCTGTTTTCTTTTTTGTGTGTGTTTATCTTTGTTTGTTGTTTGTGTAGTATCCAAGAGCTTATATTTGCAGCTGTTTCTTGCTTTCAGGTCCCCTTGGAGGCTGCGCAGACTTTGTGGACGTGCGTGATTACTATGATGCCTGCGTCTTCGACCTGTGTTTCACTGACCCTGACAACGACGTCATATGCGGAGCCCTGCAGGAATACGTTCAGAAGTGTCGAGGAGAAACAAATGGAATCTTGGTTGGGGACTGGAGGGCGTCTGTATTCCAGTGCGGTAAGTATTTTTGTGTCATGACACTTTTGTTGTAAAGTGGAAAGCTGTTTTGGCTGATCATCAGAATCTAGACGTGCAAAATATGAAGCCATGTGATCAGATATCACAAAGTGCGTGTGAAGAGTGTCTGGCATGACCATCTGTGCCGTGAGGATGCAGGCTTTGAAAGACATCGAAAGTCGGTCGGTGGGTTTGGAAGAAATAAGTGAAATATTGTGGAGTCATGAAAGAAGAGTGCGGATGCTGAATGACGGTAGTGCATTTTGTGCGAAAAATGTAAATCTGTACAGCTGTGGATGTGTACGACAGTACTGACTCTATGTGCCTTGTGTGAGCGCTTTGTGTTTTGGGTGATGCCGATCGTATCTGGTGTAAGTAATGTACACCTTTCGTTGTGATGAATGGGTATTTCATTTGTTGTATGTTCTTGTATGTTGTAAATGCTGTTCAAGGTATATCCTTGCCTAAAAACTGTCTTAATTCAGGGTTTGAGTGTCCGACTGGAACAGTGTACGAATCTTGCGGTAGCGCCTGCCAGCCCAGCTGTGCCGATCCAGATGCCGACCTGAACTGCGGACTTCCCTGCCGTGAAATCTGCAGCTGCCCCGAAGGACTGCTGGACGACGGCGGAACATGCGTGCAGCCGGAGGATTGTGGTTGCACTCTTCCGGACGGAAGCTACATCTCGGTGAGTGTGGCTTTCCTCCTTTGATGGTAATGTTTGAGCTTAAGTTTGATTAAATTGTTGAAGACTGTGATTATTGTTGTGTGGATGGAAGGCAAATGGAGATGCAAATGGCTTGAAAAGAAGACCATGGTCTAAAGCAAATCTAAATGATTGGTTTTTGGCACAAACAGGCAGGAGATGTGTACGTGAACGATGACTGCTCCGAGATGTGCAGCTGTTCTGGAGGCACTTTGGAATGTGTGGCATACGCGTGCGTGGAGAACCAGGAGTGTAGGATCAAGGGTGGTGTGAGAGACTGCTACTGTCGGGACGGCTTCACCTACAGCAATGGAGAGTGCACCAGAGGTAAGTCGTTTGAGTAGTAGATAGAGAACGCGGGGCGGCGATGAGCCTTGCTGAGCGGTGTATTTCAAGCCTTTGGTCGACCGCTCATCTTGTCTGAGAAGAAAAACTGAAGGTAGACGGGACACTTCATATTTAGAAGAAGCACAATATTGGAATTTGATAGTGTTTGCTACATGTAGGTGTGTATGGACTCCATTTGTGAGTGCCAGTGATCTCTCTTTTGTGGAAATGTACTTGTGTTCTCTTTTTATGCTGTTAGAGTACAGATCCAGTCAAGTCATGCATGGTAAAAGAGCATGTCTTTTTGTATGTGATGAACACCTTACTGTTTTGAAAGAGGAAACCAAAATAGAAGGAAGTCTGCAATAAATGCGAGAGGTGAAAAAACCCTTAAGCTTACTTGTGGCAGATGGCATACATCTGTAGTGTAGGCGGCCAATTGTATATTTTGTTGGGAGAAGAAGTGAGGACTTCTGGCTGCCACTATTCAGAGTGCTTTAATTACCTTCCAACTGCTTCTCTGAACAGCGCCTGGAATCTGCACCGTGTGGGGAGATCCGCACTACACTATGTTCGACGGTGGTCGTCATGACTTCCAGGGCGACTGTGAGTACACGCTGGTGAGGCCGTGCAGCGATCGCACGGACCTTGTGGATTTCCACTTGTGGGGAGACAACGTCAAGAACAACCCATCGGACCGAGTGTCGTACCTGCGCAAGGTGGTACTGGAGGTGAATGGCACTAGCTATTCGATCGAGCGGAATAGAGTGGTTCTAGTCAACGGTGCAAGGAGGACGACACCCTTGAGCTTCATCAACGGCATCACTATTCGCTCGGACCAGTCTTACGCGGTAAGGGAATGATAGCTGCTTTACTCGTTAGTCTTGAAAGCCTCCCAAATTGTGGGTCAGCACATCAATTGATATTGATTTTGATGTAGGGGCATTTAAAATGTCCGAAGTGTATCCTGTTACGAGGATGGATCGATTAGGTGCACACTAGTATTTATACAATAAAAAAAAGAGTAACTAGTATTAACATCTATGTTAGTGTCCAAGTAATTTCATTGTCAGATATTTGAAGGAGACACAAGAATGAAATATCAAGTGAAATTTGTTGCAGGTGTGATGCCAAGATGTAAGATTTTCGCTTGATACGTAATTGTTTTAGAATTGAGCATAGAGGCATGATATGAAGGGAAGGGTAAAGAGGACCTGATATCTGATCGTTATTACAGACCATCCAAACATCCTTTGGTCTATCTGTACGTTTCGACGGAGCCAACACTGCAACCATAGAGGTGCCATACCAGTACTGGAATGCTACTTGTGGTCTGTGCGGAACCTTCGATGACGACAGATCCAACGATTTCCGCCTCCAGGATGGAAGTGTCGTAAGTAGAACTCTGCTCTCTTTTTACTCCCTTTCTCAATACCCTGTCTATCAGGGTATCCGATTGTAGGAAAGAGACATGTTCCGCATGTGACTGGACTTTGACGTAATCAGACGAGTGTTATGGATGTATCAGTGACCTGATCGTCCATCCGTACCCAAAAGTACCAAGAAAATGATGAAAAGGGACTACATTTATTTTGTTGACGAATGTGTTTCTGTTTGCAGACACGGTACCAGAATGTCTTTGGTAATGACTGGGTCGTGAATGAAGAGGAGTGCGATACCACTGTTCTCCCGCCGGTTGATCGCTGTGATGACCCCGACGTGCGGCAACGAGTGGAGGACATCTGCTACATCTTCATCAATCCAGACGGTGAGAGAATGGAGATGATTGAATTTTACTGAGGCACACTACAGTGCTCGTATAGTCTGGGAGTTAAGGAGTCGATATGATATATAAAAGGTTAAAGCAATCTATTGAAGCGTTGAAAGAGTACAAGTTAGAAAATCAGCGTGGTAGGCATCTAGAGTATATGGGACATCCTATCTGAGGATTTGTCTGATGACTTCTGATCGCCTCGATCAGAAAAGTCCAGTGGGATTTCTCAGTCTGTTTTCTTTTTTGTGTGTGTTTATCTTTGTTTGTTGTTTGTGTAGTATCCAAGAGCTTATATTTGCAGCTGTTTCTTGCTTTCAGGTCCCCTTGGAGGCTGCGCAGACTTTGTGGACGTGCGTGATTACTATGATGCCTGCGTCTTCGACCTGTGTTTCACTGACCCTGACAACGACGTCATATGCGGAGCCCTGCAGGAATACGTTCAGAAGTGTCGAGGAGAAACAAATGGAATCTTGGTTGGGGACTGGAGGGCGTCTGTATTCCAGTGCGGTAAGTATTTTTGTGTCATGACACTTTTGTTGTATAGTGGAAAGCTGTTTTGGCTGATCATCAGAATCTAGACGTGCAAAATATGAAGCCATGTGATCAGATATCACAAAGTGCGTGTGAAGAGTGTCTGGCATGACCATCTGTGCCGTGAGGATGCAGGCTTTGAATGACATCGAAAGTCGGTCGGTGGGTTTGGAAGAAATAAGTGAAATATTGTGGAGTCATGAAAGAAGAGTGCGGATGCTGAATGACGGTAGTGCATTTTGTGCGAAAAATGTAAATCTGTACAGCTGTGGATGTGTACGACAGTACTGACTCTATGTGCCTTGTGTGAGCGCTTTGTGTTTTGGGTGATGCCGATCGTATCTGGTGTAAGTAATGTACACCTTTCGTTGTGATGAATGGGTATTTCATTTGTTGTATGTTCTTGTATGTTGTAAATGCTGTTCAAGGTATATCCTTGCCTAAAAACTGTCTTAATTCAGGGTTTGAGTGTCCGACTGGAACAGTGTACGAATCTTGCGGTAGCGCCTGCCAGCCCAGCTGTGCTGATCCAGATGCCGACCTGAACTGCGGACTTCCCTGCCGTGAAATCTGCAGCTGCCCTGAAGGACTGCTGGACGACGGCGGAACATGCGTGCAGCCGGAGGATTGTGGTTGCACTCTTCCGGACGGAAGCTACATCTCGGTGAGTGTGGCTTTCCTCCTTTGATGGTAATGTTTGAGCTTAAGTTTGAATAAATTGTTGAAGACTGTGATTATTGTTGTGTGGATTGAAGGCAAATGGAGATGCAAATGGCTTGAAAAGAAGACCATGGTCTAAAGCAAATCTAAATGATTGGTTTTTGGCACAAACAGGCAGGAGATGTGTACGTGAACGATGACTGCTCCGAGATGTGCAGCTGTTCTGGAGGCACTTTGGAATGTGTGGCATACGCGTGCGTGGAGAACCAGGAGTGTAGGATCAAGGGTGGTGTGAGAGACTGCTACTGTCGGGACGGCTTCACCTACAGCAATGGAGAGTGCACCAGAGGTAAGTCGTTTGAGTAGTAGATAGAGAACGCGGGGCGGCGATGAGCCTTGCTGAGCGGTGTATTTCAAGCCTTTGGTCGACCGCTCATCTTGTCTGAGAAGAAAAACTGAAGGTAGACGGGACACTTCATATTTAGAAGAAGCACAATATTGGAATTTGATAGTGTTTGCTACATGTAGGTGTGTATGGACTCCATTTGTGAGTGCCAGTGATCTCTCTTTTGTGGAAATGTACTTGTGTTCTCTTTTTATGCTGTTAGAGTACAGATCCAGTCAAGTCATGCATGGTAAAAGAGCATGTCTTTTTGTATGTGATGAACACCTTACTGTTTTGAAAGAGGAAACCAAAATAGAAGGAAGTCTGCAATAAATGCGAGAAGTGAAAAAACCCTTAAGCTTACTTGTGGCAGATGGCATACATCTGTAGTGTAGGCGGCCAATTGTATATTTTGTTGGGAGAAGAAGTGAGGACTTCTGGCTGCCACTATTCAGAGTGCTTTAATTACCTTCCGACTGCTTCTCTGAACAGCGCCTGGAATCTGCACCGTGTGGGGAGATCCGCACTACACTATGTTCGACGGTGGTCGTCATGACTTCCAGGGCGACTGTGAGTACACGCTGGTGAGGCCGTGCAGCGATCGCACGGACCTTGTGGATTTCCACTTGTGGGGAGACAACGTCAAGAACAACCCATCGGACCGAGTGTCGTACCTGCGCAAGGTGGTACTGGAGGTGAATGGCACTAGCTATTCGATCGAGCGGAATAGAGTGGTTCTAGTCAACGGTGCAAGGAGGACGACACCCTTGAGCTTCATCAACGGCATCACTATTCGCTCGGACCAGTCTTACGCGGTAAGGGAATGATAGCTGCTTTACTCGTTAGTCTTGAAAGCCTCCCAAATTGTGGGTCAGCACATCAATTGATATTGATTTTGATGTAGGGGCATTTAAAATGTCCGAAGTGTATCCTGTTACGAGGATGGATCGATTAGGTGCACACTAGTATTTATACAATAAAAAAAAGAGTAACTAGTATTAACATCTATGTTAGTGTCCAAGTAATTTCATTGTCAGATATTTGAAGGAGACACAAGAATGAAATATCAAGTGAAATTTGTTGCAGGTGTGATGCCAAGATGTAAGATTTTCGCTTGATACGTAATTGTTTTAGAATTGAGCATAGAGGCATGATATGAAGGGAAGGGTAAAGAGGACCTGATATCTGATCGTTATTACAGACCATCCAAACATCCTTTGGTCTATCTGTACGTTTCGACGGAGCCAACACTGCAACCATAGAGGTGCCATACCAGTACTGGAATGCTACTTGTGGTCTGTGCGGAACCTTCGATGACGACAGATCCAACGATTTCCGCCTCCAGGATGGAAGTGTCGTAAGTAGAACTCTGCTCTCTTTTTACTCCCTTTCTCAATACCCTGTCTATCAGGGTATCCGATTGTAGGAAAGAGACATGTTCCGCATGTGACTGGACTTTGACGTAATCAGACGAGTGTTATGGATGTATCAGTGACCTGATCGTCCATCCGTACCCAAAAGTACCAAGAAAATGATGAAAAGGGACTACATTTATTTTGTTGACGAATGTGTTTCTGTTTGCAGACACGGTACCAGAATGTCTTTGGTAATGACTGGGTCGTGAATGAAGAGGAGTGCGATACCACTGTTCTCCCGCCGGTTGATCGCTGTGATGACCCCGACGTGCGGCAACGAGTGGAGGACATCTGCTACATCTTCATCAATCCAGACGGTGAGAGAATGGAGATGATTGAATTTTACTGAGGCACACTACAGTACTCGTATAGTCTGGGAGTTAAGGAGTCGATATGATATATAAAAGGTTAAAGCAATCTATTGAAGCGTTGAAAGAGTACAAGTTAGAAAATCAGCGTGGTAAGCATCTAGAGTATATGGGACATCCTATCTGAGGATTTGTCTGATGACTTCTGATCGCCTCGATCAGAAAAGTCCAGTGGGATTTCTCAGTCTGTTTTCTTTTTTGTGTGTGTTTATCTTTGTTTGTTGTTTGTGTAGTATCCAAGAGCTTATATTTGCAGCTGTTTCTTGCTTTCAGGTCCCCTTGGAGGCTGCGCAGACTTTGTGGACGTGCGTGATTACTATGATGCCTGCGTCTTCGACCTGTGTTTCACTGACCCTGACAACGACGTCATATGCGGAGCCCTGCAGGAATACGTTCAGAAGTGTCGAGGAGAAACAAATGGAATCTTGGTTGGGGACTGGAGGGCGTCTGTATTCCAGTGCGGTAAGTATTTTTGTGTCATGATACTTTTGTTGTATAGTGGAAAGCTGTTTTGGCTGATCATCAGAACCTAGACGTGCAAAATATGAAGCCATGTGATCAGATATCACAAAGTGCGTGTGAAGAGTGTGTGGCATGACCATCTGTGCCGTGAGGATGCAGGCTTTGAAAGACATCGAAAGTCGGTCGGTGGGTTTGGAAGAAATAAGTGAAATATTGTGGAGTCATGAAAGAAGAGTGCGGATGCTGAATGACGGTAGTGCATTTTGTGCGAAAAATGTAAATCTGTACAGCTGTGGATGTGTACAACAGTACTGACTCTATGTGCCTTGTGTGAGCGCTTTGTGTTTTGGGTGATGCCGATCGTATCTGGTGTAAGTAATGTACACCTTTCGTTGTGATGAATGGGTATTTCATTTGTTGTATGTTCTTGTATGTTGTAAATGCTGTTCAAGGTATATCCTTGCCTAAAAACTGTCTTTATTCAGGGTTTGAGTGTCCGACTGGAACAGTGTACGAATCTTGCGGTAGCGCCTGCCAGCCCAGCTGTGCCGATCCAGATGCCGACCTGAACTGCGGACTTCCCTGCCGTGAAATCTGCAGCTGCCCCGAAGGACTGCTGGACGACGGCGGAACATGCGTGCAGCCGGAGGATTGTGGTTGCACTCTTCCGGACGGAAGCTACATCTCGGTGAGTGTGGCTTTCCTCCTTTGATGGTAATGTTTGAGCTTAAGTTTGATTAAATTGTTGAAGACTGTGATTATTGTTGTGTGGATGGAAGGCAAATGGAGATGCAAATGGCTTGAAAAGAAGACCATGGTCTAAAGCAAATCTAAATGATTGGTTTTTGGCACAAACAGGCAGGAGATGTGTACGTGAACGATGACTGCTCCGAGATGTGCAGCTGTTCTGGAGGCACTTTGGAATGTGTGGCATACGCGTGCGTGGAGAACCAGGAGTGTAGGATCAAGGGTGGTGTGAGAGACTGCTACTGTCGGGACGGCTTCACCTACAGCAATGGAGAGTGCACCAGAGGTAAGTCGTTTGAGTAGTAGATAGAGAACGCGGGGCGGCGATGAGCCTTGCTGAGCGGTGTATTTCAAGCCTTTGGTCGACCGCTCATCTTGTCTGAGAAGAAAAACTGAAGGTAGACGGGACACTTCATATTTAGAAGAAGCACAATATTGGAATTTGATAGTGTTTGCTACATGTAGGTGTGTATGGACTCCATTTGTGAGTGCCAGTGATCTCTCTTTTGTGGAAATGTACTTGTGTTCTCTTTTTATGCTGTTAGAGTACAGATCCAGTCAAGTCATGCATGGTAAAAGAGCATGTCTTTTTGTATGTGATGAACACCTTACTGTTTTGAAAGAGGAAACCAAAATAGAAGGAAGTCTGCAATAAATGCGAGAGGTGAAAAAACCCTTAAGCTTACTTGTTGCAGATGGCATACATCTGTAGTGTAGGCGGCCAATTGTATATTTTGTTGGGAGAAGAAGTGAGGACTTCTGGCTGCCACTATTCAGAGTGCTTTAATTACCTTCCAACTGCTTTTCTGAACAGCACCTGGAATCTGCACCGTGTGGGGAGATCCGCACTACACTATGTTCGACGGTGGTCGTCATGACTTCCAGGGCGACTGTGAGTACACGCTGGTGAGGCCGTGCAGCGATCGCACGGACCTTGTGGATTTCCACTTGTGGGGAGACAACGTCAAGAACAACCCATCGGACCGAGTGTCGTACCTGCGCAAGGTGGTACTGGAGGTGAATGGCACTAGCTATTCGATCGAGCGGAATAGAGTGGTTCTAGTCAACGGTGCAAGGAGGACGACACCCTTGAGCTTCATCAACGGCATCACTATTCGCTCGGACCAGTCTTACGCGGTAAGGGAATGATAGCTGCTTTACTCGTTAGTCTTGAAAGCCTCCCAAATTGTGGGTCAGCACATCAATTGATATTGATTTTGATGTAGGGGCATCTAAAATGTCCGAAGTGTATCCTGTTACGAGGATGGATCGATTAGGTGCACACTAGTATTTATACAATAAAAAAAAGAGTAACTAGTATTAACATCTATGTTAGTGTCCAAGTAATTTCATTGTCAGATATTTGAAGGAGACACAAGAATGAAATATCAAGTGAAATTTGTTGCAGGTGTGATGCCAAGATGTAAGATTTTCGCTTGATACGTAATTGTTTTAGAATTGAGCATAGAGGCATGATATGAAGGGAAGGGTAAAGAGGACCTGATATCTGATCGTTATTACAGACCATCCAAACATCCTTTGGTCTATCTGTACGTTTCGACGGAGCCAACACTGCAACCATAGAGGTGCCATACCAGTACTGGAATGCTACTTGTGGTCTGTGCGGAACCTTCGATGACGACAGATCCAACGATTTCCGCCTCCAGGATGGAAGTGTCGTAAGTAGAACTCTGCTCTCTTTTTACTCCCTTTCTCAATACCCTGTCTATCAGGGTATCCGATTGTAGGAAAGAGACATGTTCCGCATGTGACTGGACTTTGACGTAATCAGACGAGTGTTATGGATGTATCAGTGACCTGATCGTCCATCCGTACCCAAAAGTACCAAGAAAATGATGAAAAGGGACTACATTTATTTTGTTGACGAATGTGTTTCTGTTTGCAGACACGGTACCAGAATGTCTTTGGTAATGACTGGGTCGTGAATGAAGAGGAGTGCGATACCACTGTTCTCCCGCCGGTTGATCGCTGTGATGACCCCGACGTGCGGCAACGAGTGGAGGACATCTGCTACATCTTCATCAATCCAGACGGTGAGAGAATGGAGATGATTGAACAGTACAGTACTCCTATAGTCTGGGAGTTAAGGAGTCGATATGATATATAAAAAGTTAAAGCAATCTATTGAAGCGTTGAAAGAGTACAAGTTAGAAAATCAGCGTGGTAAGCATCTAGAGTATGGGACATCCTATCTGAGGATTTGTCTGATGATTTCTGATCGCCTCGATCAGAAAAGTCCAGTGGGATTTCTCAGTCTGTTTTCTTTTTTGTGTGTGTTTATCTTTGTTTGTTGTTTGTGTAGTATCCAAGAGCTTATATTTGCAGCTGTTTCTTGCTTTCAGGTCCCCTTGGAGGCTGCGCAGACTTTGTGGACGTGAGTGATTACTATGATGCCTGCGTCTTCGACCTGTGTTTCACTGACCCTGACAACGACGTCATATGCGGAGCCCTGCAGGAATACGTTCAGAAGTGTCGAGGAGAAACAAATGGAATCTTGGTTGGGGACTGGAGGGCGTCTGTATTCCAGTGCGGTAAGTATTTTTGTGTCATGACACTTTTGTTGTATAGTGGAAAGCTGTTTTGGCTGATCATCAGAATCTAGATGTGCAAAATATGAAGCCATGTGATCAGATATCACAAAGTGCGTGTCAAGAGTGTCTGGCATGACCATCTGTGCCGTGAGGATGCAGGCTTTGAAAGACATCGAAAGTCGGCCGGTGAGTTTGGAAGAAATAAGTGAAATATTGTGGAGTCATGAAAGAAGAGTGCGGATGCTGAATGACGGTAGTGCATTTTGTGCGAAAAATGTAAATCTGTACAGCTGTGGATGTCTACGACAGTACTGACTCTATGTGCCTTGTGTGAGCGCTTTGTGTTTTGGGTGATGCCGATCGTATCTGGTGTAAGTAATGTACACCTTTCGTTGTGATGAATGTGTATTTCATTTGTTGTATGTTCTTGTATGTTGTAAATGCTGTTCAAGGTATATCCTTGCCTAAAAACTGTCTTTATTCAGGGTTTGAGTGTCCGACTGGAACAGTGTACGAATCTTGCGGTAGCGCTTGCCAGCCCAGCTGTGCCGATCCAGATGCCGACCTGAACTGCGGACTTCCCTGCCGTGAAATCTGCAGCTGCCCCGAAGGACTGCTGGACGACGGCGGAACATGCGTGCAGCCGGAGGATTGTGGTTGCACTCTTCCGGACGGAAGCTACATCTCGGTGAGTGTGGCTTTCCTCCTTTGATGGTAATGTTTGAGCTTAAGTTTAATTAAGACTGTGATTATTGTCGTGTTAATTGAAAGCAAATGGAGATGCAAATGGCTTGAAAAGAAGACCATGGTCTAAAGCAAATCTAAATGATTGGTATTGGCACAAACAGGCAGGAGATGTGTACGTGAACGATGACTGCTCCGAAATGTGCAGCTGTTCTGGAGGCACTTTGGAATGTGTGGCATACGGGTGCGTGGAGAACCAGGAGTGTAGGATCAAGGGTGGTGTGAGAGACTGCTACTGTCGGGACGGCTTCACCTACAGCAATGGAGAGTGCACCAGAGGTAAGTCATTTGAGTAGAAGATAGAGAATATGGGGCAGCGATTTACATGTATTTTGTTTGCTGTGTGCTTAATGGACACAACATGCAGTCCCTCAACTAAAAGTGTTTTTGACTGAGAATGGAATTTTCCCATTTGAACCGGAAATGTGTCCTCGTATCACTAACTCTGAAAGGAGCTGAAATGAAGTATCAAAGTATTTATGAGCCCTGTGACTTGACACGCTCGCCGCAGAGATTGCAGAAACCTTGACCTCGGTGGATCACACCTTTTATCCAATGTGATTTTTGAAGATATTTTCCTTACCAACATGTGACCAGCACATGGCAGGTTTCCAGCAAGAACCAATGACCCGAGTGGCCGCAGATCAGTTGAATTGAAAAACTGTAAACTCTTTTTACGTCAATTTCCACCTGAGGAACAGAGTTGTAGTGCAATGTATGCATCAATTTCATTGCATTCTATATGAACAAACGAAGGCAACCAGAAGTGACAATGACACCAAGTCTTTCGTCTTTGCATCAGTGACAGTGCTGTGCAATGGTGTTTTGTACATTGGCAATACTGAGAATTTGGTGCATAGGTCAGAGGTGAATATCAGCTACCAGTAGAACCCAGCATGTCTGTTTTCATGTCATTACAGACTGGATTAGATATATTCAAATAGGTTAAGTATAATTGGACAATCATTAGATACGTGCCAACGGGGGGGGGGGGGGGAGGTGGAGTAGAGTTGACAAAATTGTGGGTAAGTTTTCATCAATTCAGCTCTTCCTTAAAATACCTGGTTGCAGTTTTCCTAAACTTGGGACATAAATATCAGTAGAGTGACAGAATGTTTATTTGTACCAATGGGGACAATATCCAACTGGAGGCCGTATAATATGTAGATGCCATCAAAAGCCTCCAAAAGTCCCCAACTTGGTTTAACTTCAAGTATATTGTTCTTGAGGACACCAAACTGATAAGAGATGAAAGTCACAGCTTGAAGTATGTATCTATGTCTTGTACCATTTGGCAGGTTCTATCCTATGGAATATAAAATATGTAGTTTGAATGGTCACCATCATTCCCCTGTTGACTCACAGGTTCTCCCCACAACAGAAGAGTCCATACATTTGCTGATTTTTTTTTTAAACAAACCCCCTGCCCAACAAAAACACAAACTTTCAGTTATGATCAAATGTCCAAAGTCGAGGTTTGGTACTCCTTTTTGGTAATGGTGTACAGGAATGCATCGAAGATAAACTTGTGATACTAGGCTGAGTGCTAGACCCATTTGGTTGCTTGTTTATTTGGCACTGGGAAATAATAGTGGTGAGACATAGTGAAGGAAAACTATCAGCCTATATGGATCTCCTTTAAAGCTTAGATGATATTTCCTTTTGTGGTTGTTTTTGCAGCTCCTGGCTTCTGTCAAGTTTGGGGTGATCCTCACTACATCACTTTTGATCAGAGGAAATACAACTTCCAAGGAGACTGTGACTACACCCTGGTCAAGGATTGCTTGGGATCCAACAGCTTCCACCTGTGGGCTGATAACGAGAAACGATTGCCCACAGATGAGGTTTCCTACATTCGTGAGCTGGTGTTGGAAGACTCTAACAACACCTACTCTTTGATCTATGACTTCAAAGTGAGAGTGAATGGCATTGACTACAGTAAGAACCTGCCATACATTGGGGATGGAATCATCATCTTCAGAACCTTCAAGTCATTGGTAAGACTTTGTAGTTGCAAGAACGTAATCTTAGTTTGAATAAGAAACCGGCAATTGGTTTTGCAATATAGAATTCAGGAGAAATTGGATTTCCTGCTTTGAGTGATTTTTTTTTTTTTTTTCTGGTTAATGCAGAGATCTTTTGCGCTGTCTTGACTCTGTAAATCTGTTGGAGTTAGTTCTTTCCTACTTTTATAACGTAGTGTACTGGCCGACTCAGTTCAACTCAATGACATTGTTTTTAACGACCTTTAGTGCTCGTACTGTAACTAGTGGTCATAAGCTTGCTGTGAGGTGAATTGTTCCAGATTGTTGGTACCGTTTGTGACCTATCTGGAAGTACAGATGTATCTGAATGTATCTTCACTGTTTCTTACATCATATCTGTTATCAGAGGTCAATATGAAAGTTGTAAACCATGGTGTACACATCCCTTGCCCGAAATTTGTAGAAATTGCTGACCAACTACATGTGGATATCCTATGACGGGAGACGAAGTGCAGACATCTTTTTGAGCTATTCTTACTGGAATCAGAGCTGTGGTCTATGTGGAACATTTGATGGAGACAGGAGCAACGACTGGACATTACCAAATGGAGATCTTGTGAGTATAGAATTTAGATGAGTCTTTTAATTAGGACAAAGTAGAGACAGATTTGTAAAAGTGCTAATCTTGTACAAGGTGAGCATTAAACATTATTTCTGATTTAAGATGGTATGTAGTTGGTATCAGGACAAAGCTTATCTAAGAGTTAGGAAGGCTGATACTTGACAGTACTTCTTTTCCAATGCTAAAGTGATTACGTAGAAAGTGTAGATAATATACTGTGAGAGGACAATATGCCTTGTCATTCCTGATTCCTCATTGGGACCTTATTTCTTCTTTGTACCCTTTGCAATGTGTGAAAAGGCCAATTCTGTAACAGACTTTGGAAATAGCTGGGTGGTGAGGGTTGACGACTGTCCTGACATCATACCGGAACCACCAGATCCATGTGAAGGCGACTCAGATGCCACTAGGGAGTCGGAGGAACTATGTGCCATCATTCGGGACAAAGATGGTATGTATTGTGTTTGGTCTTTGAGCGCTAAATGGTCTCCATTGCTGTATTTTGAGGAAAGTAACAACATTGTAGGACAATTTGAAGACAAGGAACATTTTCTATTCTCAAAAGTGTGGCTGTTTTTGTGTGTATTTCTTTTGTAAGAAGCATGCATTAGTAGGAGTTGTTGTGCACTTGTTTGATTGTTCTCCAGGACCATTTGCTCCATGCCATGACTTCCGGGACCCTGATCCATTCTACGATTCCTGCAAGTATGATGTTTGTGCCTTGGGAGAAGAATTCTTGTGTGACAGTCTGGCTGAGTATGCTGAGGCCTGTAGGCAAAGCGGAGGGCAGCCTGGAGACTGGAGGGCAGAGACTCCTGTTTGTCGTAAGTCCCGTATTCCGCTACGGTTGCGAGGAATGTCATACGAGAGCTCTGTCCAAAAGAAATGTCTAGATGATTTTGTAGCAGTAGACGCCTTTTGAGGACTGTTGTAGAATATGAGTCAGTGTTGCTCATCGCTTGATTCTCTTTGTGCTCAATCTATCAGAGGTTTGATTCCTGTAGAACTGACAGAATATAGAGTGTTGGATCTCTTTTGTTGCAAAAGAACCTGTAGTACAGATTCGTATATAGCTGTATTGTGCATTTTTATGTTTGAGGAAAAATTTATGATACTCACTGAGGCATACCAGAGACACTCCAATAATTTGATGGAGTTTGTCTTTTCTACCACCAGCATTCGAGTGTCCAGAGAACACAGTGTATGATGCCTGTTCTAGCGGGTGTCCCGAAACCTGTTCATCAGCCTCCAGTTCAGTCAGCTGTAATGTGACCTGCCAAGAGACATGCCGCTGTCCAGACGATCAAGTCTTGGACGGAGACAGATGCGTGTATCGATCAGACTGCGGATGCACTCTGGACAACAATGTGTACATACAGGTGCGTATTTGAGTTTTGTAAGAGAATGTACATGTATCTCATTGTCTTATTTCAGACATTGTGAAGAAGATTTGTGTTTGTGCGTACCATTATGCATTCTGTTGTAGCAATATTATCAGTTATGAAAAACATTGTGTGTCGTAAGTAAGTGGCCTCAAAGATACGCTATAAGTGCTTAAATAGTAAAGAAAGTGATGAGAAGCTCATGAATTAAATTACCATGATTTGGGTATTATCCTATGTTAATAAAGTGTTCAATTTTTGAATTGTGTTTTAAATCTGATCCAAGGACTGGTTTCAATTTGTATTGTTGCTGTGAGGCACAGACTACCATATTACTGGGGTAGACTGTATGACTCTGTGATCAAAGTTTGACGTAGATTGACCTTGCAAATATCATTATGTAGCCTGGTGAGGGCTGGACTCGGCCTGACTGTTCTGAACAGTGCCAGTGTGTGAATGGACGTGCCGAGTGCCAAGCCTATACCTGTGGAAGGAATGCAGAGTGTGAGGTGAGGAATGGCCAGCCATCCTGTTACTGTCAAGAAGGCTTTACTTCAGTGGAAGGCTCTTGTGTCAGAGGTAAGTGACAAAAATGTATGGCACCTACATTGCATACTGTACGTTGTTGCTGTCTTGAAGTGGCATCATGTGTTGCTCAAATACTACATCTGCATTGAAAACCTGGCATCTGAAATGAGTGTAACTTGGTGAAATATGAGGGGAAAAAGATGTAATGTCTTGTGTAAAGTTAGAGCCAGCATTGTGAGAGTAGAATTGCTTGTATGTTGGCAATACTTAACCAGGAATAGTTTGAAATGGCGGACTAGAGTTGAATGCTGGATATTGATACCTTTGATGTAGGGCAGCTAAATATTTCAGTGGTGAGCTGCCAGAGCACAAAATGAAGAAAAAGGAAGCCATTTGGAGTATGGGTCACTGTTGCGTGTAAAGGAATACTTTGATTTGTATTTTTTTTAATGATTGTAATTGCAGCTCCTGGCTTCTGTCAAGTTTGGGGTGATCCTCACTACATCACTTTTGATCAGAGGAAATACAACTTCCAAGGAGACTGCGACTACACCCTGGTCAAGGATTGCTTGGGATCCAACAGCTTCCACCTGTGGGCTGATAACGAGAAACGATTGCCCACAGATGAGGTTTCCTACATTCGTGAGCTGGTGTTGGAAGATTCTAACAACACCTACTCTTTGATCTATGACTTCAAAGTGAGAGTGAATGGCATTGACTACAGTAAGAACCTGCCATACATTGGGGATGGAATCATCATCTTCAGAACCTTCAAGTCATTGGTAAGACTTTGTGGTTGCAAGAACGTAATCTTAGTTTGAATAAGAAACCGGCAATTGGTTTTGCAGTATAGAAATCAGGAGAAATTGGATTTCTTGCTTTGAGTGATTTTTTTTTTTTTCTGGTAAATGCAGAGATCTTTTGCGCTGTCTTGACTCTGTAAATCTGTTGGAGTAAGTTCTTTCCTACTTTTATAACGTGGTGTACTGGCCGACTCAGTTGAAATCAATGACATTGTTTTTAACGACCTTTAGTGCTCGTACTGTAACTAGTGGTCATAAGCTTGCTGTTAGGTGAATTGTTCCTGATTGTTGGTACCATTTGTGAGCTATCTGGAAGTACAGATGTATCTGAATGTATCTTCACTGTTTCTTACATCATATCTGTTATCAGAGGTCAATATGAAAGTTGTAAACCATGGTGTACACATCCCTTGCCCGAAATTTGTAGAAATTGCTGACCAACTACATGTGGATATCCTATGACGGGAGACGAAGTGCAGACATCTTTTTGAGCTATTCTTACTGGAATCAGAGCTGTGGTCTATGTGGAACATTTGATGGAGACAGGAGCAACGACTGGACATTACCAAATGGAGATCTTGTGAGTATAGAATTTAGATGAGTCTTTTAATTAGGACAAAGTAGAGACAGATTTGTAAAAGTGCTAATCTTGTAGAAGGTGAGCATTAAACATTATTTCTGATTTGAGATGGTATGTAGTTGGTATCAGGACAAAGCTTATCTAAGAGTTAGGAAGGCTGATACTTGACAGTACTTCTTTTCCAATGCTAAAGTGATTACGTAGAAAGTGTAGATAATATACTGTGAGAGGACAATATGCCTTGTCATTCCTGATTCCTCATTGGTACCTTATTTCTTCTTTGTACCCTTTGCAATGTGTGAAAAGGCCAATTCTGTAACAGACTTTGGAAATAGCTGGGTGGTGAGGGTTGACGACTGTCCTGACGTCATACCGGAACCACCAGATCCATGTGAAGGCGACTCAGATGCCACTAGGGAGTCGGAGGAACTATGTGCCATCATTCGGGACAGAGATGGTATGTATTGTGTTTGGTCTTTGAGCGCTAAATGGTCTCCATTGCTGTATTTTGAGGAAAGTAACAACATTGTAGGACAATTTGAAGACGAGGAACATTTTCTATTCTCAAAAATGTGGCTGTTTTTGTGTGTATTTCTTTTGTAAGAAGCATGAATTAGTAGGAGTTGTTGTGCACTTGTTTGATTGTTCTCCAGGACCATTTGCTCCATGCCATGACTTCCGGGACCCTGATCCATTCTACGATTCCTGCAAGTATGATGTTTGTGCCTTGGGAGAAGAATTCTTGTGTGACAGTCTGGCTGAGTATGCTGAGGCCTGTAGGCAAAGTGGAGGGCAGCCTGGAGACTGGAGGGCAGAGACTCCTGTTTGTCGTAAGTCCCGTATTCCGCTACGGTTGCGAGGAATGTCATACGAGAGCTCTGTCCAAAAGAAATGTCTAGATGATTTTGTAGCAGTAGACGCCTTTTGAGGACTGTTGTAGAATATGAGTCAGTGTTGCTCATCGCTTGATTCTCTTTGTGCTCAATCTATCAGAGATTTGATTCCTGTAGAACTGACAGAATATAGAGTGTTGGATCTCTTTTGTTGGAAAAGAACCTGTAATACAGATTCGTATATAGCTGTACTGTGCATTTTTATGTTTGAGGAAAAATTTATGATACTCACTGAGGCATACCAGAGACACTCCAATAATTTGATGGAGTTTGTCTTTTCTACCACCAGCATTCGAGTGTCCAGAGAACACAGTGTATGATGCCTGTGCTAGCGGGTGTCCCGAAACCTGTTCATCAGCCTCCAGTTCAGTCAGCTGTAATGTGACCTGCCAAGAGACATGCCGCTGTCCAGACGATCAAGTCTTGGACGGAGACAGATGCGTGTACCGATCAGACTGCGGATGCACTCTGGACAACAATGTGTACATACAGGTGCGTATTTGAGTTTTGTAAGAGAATGTACATGTATCTCATTGTCTTATTTCAGACATTGTGAAGAAGATTTGTGTTTGTGCGTACCATTATGCATTCTGTTGTAGCAATATTATCAGTTATGAAAAACATTGTGTGTCGTAAGTAAGTGGCCTCAAAGATACGCTATAAGTGCTTAAATAGAAAAGAAAGTGATGAGAAGCTCATGAATTAAATTACCATGATTTGGGTATTATCCTATGTTAATAAAGTGTTCAATTTTTGAATTGTGTTTTAAATCTGATCCAAGGACTGGTTTCAATTTGTATTGTTGCTGTGAGGCGCAGACTACCATATTACTGGGGTAGACTGTATGACTCTGTGATCAAAGTTTGACGTAGATTGACCTTGCAAATATCATTATGTAGCCTGGTGAGAGCTGGACTCGGCCCGACTGTTCTGAACAGTGCCAGTGTGTGAATGGACGTGCCGAGTGCCAAGCCTATACCTGTGGAAGGAATGCAGAGTGTGAGGTGAGGAATGGCCAGCCATCCTGTTACTGTCAAGAAGGCTTTACTTCAGTGGAAGGCTCTTGTGTCAGAGGTAAGTGACAAAAATGTATGGCACCTACATTGCATACTGTACGTTGTTGCTGTCTTGAAGTGGCATCATGTGTTGCTCAAATACTACATCTGCATTGAAAACCTGGCATCTGAAATGAGTGTAACTTGGTGAAATATGAGGGGAAAAGATATAATGTCTTGTGTAAAGTTAGAGCCAGCGTTGTGAGAGTAGAATTGCTTGTATGTTGGCAATACTTAACCAGGAATAGTTTGAAATGGCGGACTAGAGTTGAGTGCTGGATATTGATACCTTTGATGTAGGGCAGCTAAATATTTCAGTGGTGAGCTGCCAGAGCACAAAATGAAGAAAAAGGAAGCCATTTGGAGTATGGGTCACTGTTGCGTGTAAAGGAATACTTTGATTTGTATTTTTTTTTAATGATTGTAATTGCAGCTCCTGGCTTCTGTCAAGTTTGGGGTGATCCTCACTACATCACTTTTGATCAGAGGAAATACAACTTCCAAGGAGACTGCGACTACACCCTGGTCAAGGATTGCTTGGGATCCAACAGCTTCCACCTGTGGGCTGATAACGAGAAACGATTGCCCACAGATGAGGTTTCGTACATTCGTGAGCTGGTGTTGGAAGACTCTAACAACACCTACTCTTTGATCTATGACTTCAAAGTGAGAGTGAATGGCATTGACTACAGTAAGAACCTGCCATACATTGGGGATGGAATCATCATCTTCAGAACCTTCAAGTCATTGGTAAGACTTTGTGGTTGCAAGAACGTAATCTTAGTTTGAATAAGAAACCGGCAATTGGTTTTGCAGTATAGAAATCAGGAGAAATTGGATTTCTTGCTTTGAGTGATTTTTTTTTTTTTCTGGTAAATGCAGAGATCTTTTGCGCTGTCTTGACTCTGTAAATCTGTTGGAGTAAGTTCTTTCCTAATTTTATAACGTGGTGTACTGGCCGACTCAGTTGAAATCAATGACATTGTTTTTAACGACCTTTAGTGCTCGTACTGTAACTAGTGGTCATAAGCTTGCTGTTAGGTGAATTGTTCCTGATTGTTGGTACCATTTGTGAGCTATCTGGAAGTACAGATGTATCTGAATGTATCTTCACTGTTTCTTACATCATATCTGTTATCAGAGGTCAATATGAAAGTTGTAAACCATGGTGTACACATCCCTTGCCCGAAATTTGTAGAAATTGCTGACCAACTACATGTGGATATCCTATGACGGGAGACGAAGTGCAGACATCTTTTTGAGCTATTCTTACTGGAATCAGAGCTGTGGTCTATGTGGAACATTTGATGGAGACAGGAGCAATGACTGGACATTACCAAATGGAGATCTTGTGAGTATAGAATTTAGATGAGTTTTTTAATTAGGACAAAGTAGAGACAGAGTTGTAAAAGTGCTAATCTTGTACAAGGTGAGCATTAAACATTATTTCTGATTTAAGATGGTATGTAGTTGGTATCAGGACAAAGCTTATCTAAGAGTTAGGAAGGCTGATACTTGACAGTACTTCTTTTCCAATGCTAAAGTGATTACGTAGAAAGTGCAGATAATATACTGTGAGAGGACAATATGCCTTGTCATTCCTGATTCCTCATTGGTACCTTATTTCTTCTTTGTACCCTTTGCAATGTGTGAAAAGGCCAATTCTGTAACAGACTTTGGAAATAGCTGGGTGGTGAGGGTTGACGACTGTCCTGACGTCATACCGGAACCACCAGATCCATGTGAAGGCGACTCAGATGCCACTAGGGAGTCGGAGGAACTATGTGCCATCATTCGGGACAGAGATGGTATGTATTGTGTTTGGTCTTTGAGCGCTACATGGTCTCCATTGCTGTATTTTGAGGAAAGTAACAACATTGTAGGACAATTTGAAGACGAGGAACATTTTCTATTCTCAAAAATGTGGCTGTTTTTGTGTGTATTTCTTTTGTAAGAAGCATGAATTAGTAGGAGTTGTTGTGCACTTGTTTGATCGTTCTCCAGGACCATTTGCTCCATGCCATGACTTCCGGGACCCTGATCCATTCTACGATTCCTGCAAGTATGATGTTTGTGCCTTGGGAGAAGAATTCTTGTGTGACAGTCTGGCTGAGTATGCTGAGGCCTGTAGGCAAAGCGGAGGGCAGCCTGGAGACTGGAGGGCAGAGACTCCTGTTTGTCGTAAGTCCCGTATTCCGCTACGGTTGCGAGGAATGTCATACGAGAGCTCTGTCCAAAAGAAATGTCTAGATGATTTTGTAGCAGTAGACGCCTTTTGAGGACTGTTGTAGAATATGAGTCAGTGTTGCTCATCGCTTGATTCTCTTTGTGCTCAATCTATCAGAGATTTGATTCCTGTAGAACTGACAGAATATAGAGTGTTGGATCTCTTTTGTTGCAAAAGAACCTGTAATACAGATTCGTATATAGCTGTACTGTGCATTTTTATGTTTGAGGAAAAATTTATGATACTCACTGAAGCATACCAGAGACACTCCAATAATTTGATGGAGTTTGTCTTTTCTACCACCAGCATTCGAGTGTCCAGAGAACACAGTGTATGATGCCTGTGCTAGCGGGTGTCCCGAAACCTGTTCATCAGCCTCCAGTTCAGTCAGCTGTAATGTGACCTGCCAAGAGACATGCCGCTGTCCAGACGATCAAGTCTTGGACGGAGACAGATGCGTGTACCGATCAGACTGCGGATGCACTCTGGACAACAATGTGTACATACAGGTGCGTATTTGAGTTTTGTAAGAGAATGTACATGTATCTCATTGTCTTATTTCAGACATTGTGAAGAAGATTTGTGTTTGTGCGTACCATTTTGCATTCTGTTGTAGCAATATTATCAGTTATGAAAAACATTGTGTGTCGTAAGTAAGTGGCCTCAAAGATACGCTATAAGTGCTTAAATAGAAAAGAAAGTGATGAGAAGCTCATGAATTAAATTACCATGATTTGGGTATTATCCTATGTTAATAAAGTGTTCAATTTTTGAATTGTGTTTTAAATCTGATCCAAGGACTGGTTTCAATTTGTATTGTTGCTGTGAGGCGCAGACTACCATATTACTGGGGTAGACTGTATGACTCTGTGATCAAAGTTTGACGTAGATTGACCTTGCAAATATCATTATGTAGCCTGGTGAGAGCTGGACTCGGCCCGACTGTTCTGAACAGTGCCAGTGTGTGAATGGACGTGCCGAGTGCCAAGCCTATACCTGTGGAAGGAATGCAGAGTGTGAGGTGAGGAATGGCCAGCCATCCTGTTACTGTCAAGAAGGCTTTACTTCAGTGGAAGGCTCTTGTGTCAGAGGTAAGTGATAAAAATGTATGGCACCTACATTGCATACTGTACGTTGTTGCTGTCTTGAAGTGGCATCATGTGTTGCTCAAATACTACATCTGCATTGAAAACCTGGCATCTGAAATGAGTGTAACTTGGTGAAATATGAGGGGAAAAGATATAATGTCTTGTGTAAAGTTAGAGCCAGCGTTGTGAGAGTAGAATTGCTTGTATGTTGGCAATACTTAACCAGGAATAGTTTGAAATGGCGGACTAGAGTTGAATGCTGGATATTGATACCTTTGATGTAGGGCAGCTAAATATTTCAGTGGTGAGCTGCCAGAGCACAAAATGAAGAAAAAGGAAGCCATTTGGAGTATGGGTCACTGTTGCGTGTAAAGGAATACTTTGATTTGTATTTTTTTTTAATGATTGTAATTGCAGCTCCTGGCTTCTGTCAAGTTTGGGGTGATCCTCACTACATCACTTTTGATCAGAGGAAATACAACTTCCAAGGAGACTGCGACTACACCCTGGTCAAGGATTGCTTGGGATCCAACAGCTTCCACCTGTGGGCTGATAACGAGAAACGATTGCCCACAGATGAGGTTTCCTACATTCGTGAGCTGGTGTTGGAAGACTCTAACAACACCTACTCTTTGATCTATGACTTCAAAGTGAGAGTGAATGGCATTGACTACAGTAAGAACCTGCCATACATTGGGGATGGAATCATCATCTTCAGAACCTTCAAGTCATTGGTAAGACTTTGTGGTTGCAAGAACGTAATCTTAGTTTGAATAAGAAACCGGCAATTGGTTTTGCAGTATAGAAATCAGGAGAAATTGGATTTCTTGCTTTGAGTGATTTTTTTTTTTTTCTGGTAAATGCAGAGATCTTTTGCGCTGTCTTGACTCTGTAAATCTGTTGGAGTAAGTTCTTTCCTAATTTTATAACGTGGTGTACTGGCCGACTCAGTTGAAATCAATGACATTGTTTTTAACGACCTTTAGTGCTCGTACTGTAACTAGTGGTCATAAGCTTGCTGTTAGGTGAATTGTTCCTGATTGTTGGTACCATTTGTGAGCTATCTGGAAGTACAGATGTATCTGAATGTATCTTCACTGTTTCTTACATCATATCTGTTATCAGAGGTCAATATGAAAGTTGTAAACCATGGTGTACACATCCCTTGCCCGAAATTTGTAGAAATTGCTGACCAACTACATGTGGATATCCTATGACGGGAGACGAAGTGCAGACATCTTTTTGAGCTATTCTTACTGGAATCAGAGCTGTGGTCTATGTGGAACATTTGATGGAGACAGGAGCAATGACTGGACATTACCAAATGGAGATCTTGTGAGTATAGAATTTAGATGAGTTTTTTAATTAGGACAAAGTAGAGACAGAGTTGTAAAAGTGCTAATCTTGTACAAGGTGAGCATTAAACATTATTTCTGATTTAAGATGGTATGTAGTTGGTATCAGGACAAAGCTTATCTAAGAGTTAGGAAGGCTGATACTTGACAGTACTTCTTTTCCAATGCTAAAGTGATTACGTAGAAAGTGCAGATAATATACTGTGAGAGGACAATATGCCTTGTCATTCCTGATTCCTCATTGGTACCTTATTTCTTCTTTGTACCCTTTGCAATGTGTGAAAAGGCCAATTCTGTAACAGACTTTGGAAATAGCTGGGTGGTGAGGGTTGACGACTGTCCTGACGTCATACCGGAACCACCAGATCCATGTGAAGGCGACTCAGATGCCACTAGGGAGTCGGAGGAACTATGTGCCATCATTCGGGACAGAGATGGTATGTATTGTGTTTGGTCTTTGAGCGCTACATGGTCTCCATTGCTGTATTTTGAGGAAAGTAACAACATTGTAGGACAATTTGAAGACGAGGAACATTTTCTATTCTCAAAAATGTGGCTGTTTTTGTGTGTATTTCTTTTGTAAGAAGCATGAATTAGTAGGAGTTGTTGTGCACTTGTTTGATTGTTCTCCAGGACCATTTGCTCCATGCCATGACTTCCGGGACCCTGATCCATTCTACGATTCCTGCAAGTATGATGTTTGTGCCTTGGGAGAAGAATTCTTGTGTGACAGTCTGGCTGAGTATGCTGAGGCCTGTAGGCAAAGCGGAGGGCAGCCTGGAGACTGGAGGGCAGAGACTCCTGTTTGTCGTAAGTCCCGTATTCCGCTACGGTTGCGAGGAATGTCATACGAGAGCTCTGTCCAAAAGAAATGTCTAGATGATTTTGTAGCAGTAGACGCCTTTTGAGGACTGTTGTAGAATATGAGTCAGTGTTGCTCATCGCTTGATTCTCTTTGTGCTCAATCTATCAGAGATTTGATTCCTGTAGAACTGACAGAATATACAGTCAGACCATTATGTTATGTTACTCCCGCACGCACTGCGCACGGGGCTGCTTCGTGCGGCTGCGTGCAGGTTCGTGCGATCTCGCACGGGAGCGTATGGCTCCGTGCGTCCCTGTACGCGCCCGTGCCTAGTCGTGCACCTCCGTGCGGATCTGCACGCCCCCGTGCAGATCCGCACGCCTGCGTGCGGATCCATACTCCCTCGCACGCTGTCGCACGGACCCGTGCGGGTCGGGCGCACGGACCCGTGCGGCTTTGGGGTGCGATTTCGCACGGCCCCGTGCCGCCAGTGCTTGGTTCCCGCATGATCCCATCTCACCTCCCTGGTTCCCGCAGTGCTTACACGGTACGTGTGTATCAGGTGTATACCGCGTGCGAGTCCATGCGCCATTCCCCGGCCGACAGTTTCAGCGCAAGCGTGAAATGAGACGATTCTCGACAATACAAGGCTTGTTACTTGCGCCAAGGAGCTTCAAACCCTTGCTTGCGCATTGCCAGTCAGTCGGCAAGCCGAAAAACCTCGTCTAGAAAATCCAAGTTCTCGCACGGGTGACATCGAGTTGACCCCGCAGATCATGATCACTGAATTACGTTTTCACATGATTTTTTTTTTTTTGTTTTGTTTTTTTGGACAGGTTAAGGCTAAAACCTGAATGCAATATTGTTTAAATTTTCCAAGAGCGAAATGAAAGGTCATCGACTTCGTGCATGGCTAATTCATTACCGATGTCCCGGAAATTATGGGTTCACATACTCGTCTAAAATTCCCCTAAGAGTCTTCTTTTTCATTGTAGGGCACTAACGAACGCATACCATGTAAAAGGAAAATTATTATCCAGCTATAAGATTATACCTAAGGTGTAACGTGATGATTAGATGGGTCAGCAGCGCGCGCCAGCTGAAATCATAAGGATATCATTCCTTTACTCGGCACGAAATCGCGAAAATATTGTACTGTCCCACATATAGAAATTGACGTGTTCCATGGATGCCCTTTGTGTGTTATGAGCGACCCCAGCGTAACTGACATGGTCAATTATAAGCGTCTACTAGCTGTAATATACTGTGCTTGTGTCTGTCGGTGGGCATTATGTACAAGTAGCCTATTGCCTCTTGCTTGGCCTCTCTCTCTCTCTCTCTCTCTCTCTTCTCTCTCTCTCTCTCAGCAAGTCATGAATTCACTTTACCCATCATGCCTAATCGAACTACGACATGATTGAGGTAACCGCGCCTTTTTATTCTCATAGTCAAAATCAAACTAATTCTATACATAATTAAAAAAAAAAATCTTCATGTAATTTCTCAAAATACTCAAAAGATAGCCTCAGTCAAAACTTTCTACAAAGATTGCATACGGCAATCTTCACGGCCTAAACAAGTATTATTTAGAGCTATTAGTTCACCCTGTGACGATGACTTCGATTGCGTTTTGAACTTGTACCGAACTACTTTCAACACAACTATTACCTTTATAGTTCGATTGATGAACTATTCTTTTGAATTCATAACCGACATTCGTAATCGTAAGCATACAGTAACAAAATACTGTCAATAACAGTTGGAAAATGCAAATGCTATAATAATAGCGCGAAATACACGAGTAACGATCATCTTCATACATTCTAATTCCCAAGTGATGTCGCTTCGAAAATGACACATGGTTTGACTACTGCTTCAAACTAAGAAAAGGAAAATGAATGGGATATACTTCTAATGATAATATCACGCCGTACAAGGCATTCCACTGTATTCGGTAATGTCGGTTACGTTTTTGCACGCTTTACATACGGAAAATAAAAGGTAGATTGATGCTATTAAATCCTAACACAACGCATTCAAATGATTTTTTTTTTTTTTTAAATAGACCGTGTACAATGTAATGTTTTAGTATTCGGTTTGAAACTTTAAATTTGCGAGTCCTTTATAAAGTTATATGGGTTATTACATTATCAAGCAAAAATTACAGTACTTTAAGGATTCGGATTTGCTCAGAAGATTAACAATGCTATCTTTGGCAATAGTTTGCAACAGAGACAATCCGCGTCAATAGATATACAATGTAATTCTGTTTTCATAAATAGAAAGGAAAACGTAAATAAGTCAACTTTATAACTTTCTCACCAACTGAACTTGATTTGATCTGCCGTGCATGATATCGCTGTGTGTTCGTTTAATTCTATGATATTGTTTAATTTGATATTGTTTAATTGGCACGCGTGTTTTTTTTATGCAGAATATTTCAAGTAAGTATAATTCATTGAAGCTAATAATGTTTGTACATAATATGACTTGTTCGTTGTTTTGTATTTTCATTTTTTATAATATATCACGTGTCCATTATCTGATTATGACTACGAAAATATGACAACTGTTTAAATGCGGAGTATGTACTGGAACACTAATGTCTCCCACCAGTATAGACAAACTAATTTCTAGTCGTCTATCCCCGCTTGAAATGGAAATGAAATTACACACAAAAAAAAGAAGAAAGAAAACGAAGTTTAATTTTCAGCAGATTTCAACCGTTTTGTTTAGTGCCTAATACATGTAATGGACAAAATTCTTTAGCGCATAAGCAATCACACAACTTTTGGGAATAAATGTATGCCTTAATGATTGTATCTTATGGAAGAAAACTCGTCTCTCCACCTGAATTTCAGCTTCTTCTTTTTCAAGCTTACGGGAAAGAAATAGTTGAACATCAATCGCAATCATAAAGGGAAACCACATCCTTAAAAATAAACACAGGAGTACTGAGACGCACTACGAAATAAAAACTGGCCTTTTATCACTATTGACAACGTATGCCAATGATATGCTTCCTTTTGTTGGGGGGGGGGGGGTTATTGATTACTCTGAAGGTTCATAGATCACAAAATTTATATGGTTCGCTATTAGCTTAGGTTAGTAAAGAAAAAAAATAAACAGATAAATGCGTTCCTTTTCCGGTGGTTCCTTTACCCGAAAGTAATCAAGCAATCACTTATTTCAGTTTAAGATTTGTGAATACAAAACGAAACGAGGACGGCCTTTCAAGTATTAATTCCGAATATAATTGTAAATATGATTATTGGTCTATACTCAACTTCTCAAATGCAGAAAGATTACAACTGTAAATGTGGTGTTCTGTAAAAAAATAAAAAAATAAAGAATAAATAAATAAATAAAGATAGGTTTAAGCTACAAGTTAATGGTTCTTTATATGCTATGGTATCACAAAAGTGACCGAGAATAAGAAGTACTATAATTTTAAATCAATATGATACAATCATAATTATAAAAAACAACATGAAGCTCTCAGGCCTATACACCAACATTTGCTTCTGATACGTATAGTATAACTTATGTGCAGCTTTGGCAAGCGCGATAAAAGCGATAAATAATGTGGACGCAACGCCTGTAAGGGAAATGTGCCTAATATGGCGGGAAGTCAGAATGTTACGGCTGTATACAGCTGCAGCAGAGCAGGCACGAAAGCAGTCATTGATGCTCTGCAACATTACGACCATGTGCATTATTAGAGGGTTTTTAGTACACACAAAGAACACGATCTGAAAAGACGACTATCGTTAATTAACTTCATTAGCTTTCTCTACTGATGCTGTCTTTTGAATCCCCGCCTACAATGGGTTCTCAGGTTCTATTCACTCTAGTAGTCCATGGGCCAGGCCAGATATTGGTACCATCTGAGATGGCAATACCTTTTTGGTGTCATTTTGTTTGTCGGGCATAGATTCAAGCTATGATAGCATTTCCAAATGAGTAGCTTAGTCATAGTAAATGAATTTTAAACCAATTTGGTCTCGTTGTTATATCCCTCTACTTCTGAATCGAGACCAACCGCTATACAAAGAAGAGCGCTGTCTTCTGTATGTTCACAGGTGTTCTGTTGTAAACGCGGTGCGCTTAGTCTTTATTCAAGGCAGCGAAGGGAATATCCAAGGGTTATGATGTCCACGGCGCTTAGTCTAATATTCAAGACGGCGAAGGGAATATCCAAAGCTTATAATACAGTGTATATCCCTTTATCTAAAAACAACAACAACAAAGCAATTTCTCGTGAATTTTAGCGTATTTTTCAATTATTTATCATTTTCCGCTGAAAACGCTACGGTGAAAACGCTAATACCATGCCAATGTCGATTTACACTGTATTTCCATTCAGCAATGAAAGATTATGCAAAAACAATTTACCGGTACACTACAATACATTATAGTTAATAATGTTGTAAATGAACAGAGTGATTTTTGTTTATAACTGATGTATTTGTTGAGAGGGTGGTATAAAAACAGTATAGATAATCCCTTTTATTAGGAACTTTAGATATGACAACGGTACATTGTTCTAGATAAAGACTAAGCGCACCGCGTGACAGCTGTGGACATCATAACCCTTTGGATATTCCCTTTGCTGCCTTGAATAAAGACTAAGCGCACCGCGTTTACAACAGAACACCTGTGGACATACAGAAGGCAGTGCTCTTCTTTGTATAGCGTTAGTTTCGATTCAGAAGTATAGGGATTTAAAAACGAGACCAAATTGGTTAAAAATTCATTTATTATGACTAAGCTACTCATTTGGAAATGCTATCATAGCTTGATAAGCGTATCTATGTCCGACAAACAAAATGACACCAAAAAAGGTTTTGCCACCTCGAGTGGTACTAACAACCCATTTTTCGGCTCTTGGCCCATGGACTATAGGTATTGGTACTTGCTAAACGCATCTCCTTTAGTTTCCATTGACAACAACATGGGAGGAGAATGGAAGCGATCAAGGCCCTTGCTAAGGGTGGGATTTCACGGAGCACGCGAACGATTTGCGAAGGACGCGAAGGACAAAATCCAACATTCGGAAAAGTTTTTCTCCGAATGTTTTCCGACAATGAAGCCGGAAACTATTCTTGCGCAATTTGTGCGAAGTTCCCACGACGTATGTGCGATTGTCGTGTGTATCATTGCTAAAGTACAGCATGTTACGTACACGAAGAACACGCGACGGAAATGCGAACAACGAAAAATTTTCAATAATCATGGGAGAAAATGTAGCAAGGAGAGGTGGAAGCAATAAAAAAAAATCAACTCAAATCAGCTTTCTTGAGTTGATTTTTTTTTCTTTCCTCTATTTCTCTTTTCGTTTTCTCTCATTTCTCTATCGTGTAATTGCCTATATTTTTTCCCCTAGGACGTGTCTCCACTAGTAAAGCATTTGATTTTTTTTTTTGCAGTTCCTCTAACACATAATCTCTATAGTTCAAATGAAATTTACATACTTAAGATTGATTTTAAGTATATTCTGCGATTTTTTTTTGTATATCAAATATTCTGTCTCTTTGCTAGTTTATAATTTCTTTTGTTGCTATAGTTGTTAATAATTGTTTGATGTTTAGATGTATGCTACGATTTCTATTTGCAGAAAACGTACAGGGCATACATCCCCCAAACGTGCGCTAAACGTTCGCGAGAATGTCTCAAAAGGTACGCGAACAGTTTGCGATTACGTCGTAAAATGATCGGAAAAACTTCGCAGATTTCGCGTAACATACGCGAGACATTCTCAGAAGTTTCGGAGTCTGTTTGGGTTTTCACGAACATTTTGCGAACATCGCGCGTGTCTTGCGAAGGTCTTGCGCATATGACGAAGCTTTAAAGACACTTTCGAGAACAATTCACGAGCAAATCCCGACTAAGTGTGCGGAAAAGGTTCGCGAAAAATTTCAAACTTTTTTGAAATTCTCGCCGAAGTAAAAACGACATTCGCGAACAATTGACGACGTTTCCGAGCCCTCACGTTTGTTTGGCGATCTTTTGCAGACTAAAATACGAATGCTGGATTTTGCCATTCGCGTCATTCGCAAATCGTTCGCGTGCTCCGTGAAATCCCACCCTAAAAGACGCTTGTTGTAATACGCATTGCGTGCCTTTCTTTCTACAGTTTCCTATTGTTTGTGAGTTAAAAACTTGCGGCAACTAAGTCACCGTTAAGCCTTTAAGCCTGTGTGGCACGTGTTCACCATTCTTCCATGGTCATGCCGACTTCTTCATCTTCCAGGTGGCAATCCTTTTGTTGCTAAATTGAGTGAACTTCTCTGACGAACTCGGAAATGCTCATCTTCGACTCTGTTTGAAAAAAAAAAAAACAAAACAAAAACCCAAAACCACTCTCTCATATAGAGACGAAAGTAAGTTCTCGATTGGCATTCTAATAGTCCATGGGCCAGGCCAGATATTGGTACCACCTGAGGTGGCAAAACCTTTTTGGTGTCATTTTGTTTGTCGGACATAGATATGCTTGTCAAGCTATGACAGCATTTCCAAATGAGTAGCTTAGTCATAATAAATGAATTTTTAACCAATTTGGTCTCGTTGTTATATCCCTATACTTCTGAATCGAAACTAACCGCTATACAAAGAGAAGCGCTGTTTTCTGTATGTTCCGTAGAGCTGCAAAATGCAGCTCTATGGTATGTTCACAGGTATTCTGCTGTAAACGAGGTGCGCTTAGTCTTCATTCTAGACGGCGAAGGGAATATCCAAAGCTTATGATACAGTGTACACATGTATATCCTTTTATCTGAAAACAACAACCAAAAAAAAAAAAAAGATTCCTCTTGAATTTTAACGTATTTTGCAATTATTTATCATTTTCCGGCAAAAACGCAAGTGTGAAAACGCTAATACCACGCCGATGTCGCTTTATTTTCATCCAACAAAAAAGGATAATGCAAAAACAATGTACCGGTACACTACAATACATTATAATGAATAATATTGTAAATAAACAGAGTGATTTTTGTTTAAAATTGATTTATTTGTTTAGAGGGTAGCATAAAAATAGTATAGATGATCCCTTTTATGAGGAACTTTAGATATGATAACGGTACATTGGTCCAGATAAAGACTAAGCGCACCGCGTGACAGCTGTGGACATCATAACCCTTTGATATTCCCTTCGCTGCCTTGAATAAAGACTAAGCGCATCGCGTTACAACAGAACACCTGTGGACATAAGGAAGACAGTGCTCTTCTTTGTATAGCGGTTAGTTTCGATTCAGAAGTATAGGGATATAAAAACGAGACCAAATTGGTTTTAAAAAATCATTTTTTATGACTAAGCTACTCATTTGGAAATGCTATCATAGCTTGATAAGCATATCTCTGCCCGACAAACAAACTGACACCAAAAAGGTTTTGCCACCTCAGGTGGTACCAACAGATACAGATATTTTGCCCGTATATACAATCTAAAAAGATATTGCCATAACATAGATAGACAAACCTGACCGGATGTAACATTACATTTCGATTGCTAAAGTGTGATCGGATTACCATCCATCAAAAAGAATTTAGAAGACCATCATATTTCTCCCTCACCCTCTTTGATCTCTCTCCCTCTCTTTCCAGTTATCCAATTCTTTGATTGAATAGTATCATTAGTGAAGATCACTTCTCGATGATGCTTTGCCTGTATTATATATATATATATATATATATATATATATATATATATATATATATATATATATATATATATATATATATATATATATATATATATATATATATATATTATATATATATATATATATATATATATATATATATATATATATATATATACATATATTATATATATATATATATATATATAATATATATATATACATTCATCAAACAACATTTAGAAAACCAGCCTATTTTTCTCCCTCTCTCCCTTTCAATCTTTCTTCTCATCGCATAGATTCCAGTATTTCGCCTGAAGACCGGAAGACCTCAAAAATGTTCTATCAAATATACAAATTCCACAAAACAATAGTCTTTCCGGTTAGTGATGAGTTTTCATCATAATTATATTATAACAAATAACTTCTGTCTTGTCACTATGTGAAATCTTATTTCATGTGATTCGTAATGACAAATACTTCTTGGCAGTAGAGTTTAAGTCAATTATAACATTGTACATAAAATTGGCAGCATTTAACCCCCTACTGTTGAATCACAAAATGTGCTCGTTGATCTCTTTTATTTATCCCATGGAAACCTTAAGTCATATCTGTAGGCAGACATAATGGATAATTCCAGAAAGCAAACTTCTTATACAAAAAAAAAAGAAGAAATTTCTGTGTGGATGCCGATGGCAGGTACCGCAATAGCATGGATTTTTCAGATTTAGTTATTATAAGTTGTCAAAGAAAGCAAGAAAGATGCAATGATTTATTTGAATATTGAAAATCCCATCAGGCTCTTGTCAACATTATGAAAGGGATAATTGCTGAAACAAAACCGAGAAATAAACTCAAATGAAAGATTGGTTTGCGAAACTCAACTTCGATGCTGCTTGAAGTTTTTTTTTTTTCCCTTTCTCTCATACTTATGAATGACAGTCTGATTATGTCATTTAAAGATCGTTCAAATAATCTACTTGGCCAACAAACCAAATAGAGGATATTCTGTATAACATTCATGCAACGCAAGAGCCGATGGTTATTGCCTTTATGGGGTCCTATATATTCATCATGGTGAAACACAGCCTAACATAATATGCGAATGTTTTACGCAAGAATACTTTGAATAGACCAGGTGGCCAGAGTATCAGGTTACATTGTACCTCATTGAATAGACAGGATGTTGATACAAAGACATTCCTGGACGCGCTCGTAGAAAAGTCGGGGATTATGAGCATAATAGAGAAGTTCAAAGGCCGATTACAGACGGTCTCTTTTTTCTGCACCGGTCCATAGAATGCATTTGCCTTCGTATAGAAAGCGCTCCAAATTTGCGAAGGGTAATTCAATTTTGCGAGAGATGGACCTGCGATAACCCATCGCTTCAATTGAACACTTTGTTTAGGAGCAAGGTATTTCGGGCAACAAAAGCATGAAGTGTTCTTGTCTCATCTCATGTGTATCGATGTAATCAAATGTTTTCATGCTGCTATTGAAGTGGTTTATTCACTTATCGTGCCAGTGTAATATATATATATATATATATATATACTATGTAACATACACACATATATATATAAGCATATATCTGCATTTAGGTAGGACTACATTTTTTCATTCCATTAGACTTCGCGAACTCATGCAGATTGCAACATTTTCATATTCATAAACGATTGCAGCAAATGCTCATTTCCTTTATACATTATGCTTATTGAATGAGATTAGTTCTTCATTTCTTTCTTGTCTTTTATCGGGGGATGACTGGTACTGTATAAACAATAAAACAAATATTGATTTACACTCATGACATAAGAGAAGAACAATTCAGCAAAATTAGCCGTCTGTTATGAGAGATTGAAGAGTGCCAGGAGAAATGTTGTTTATTTCAACAAAAATATTGTCTTTTCCTTATTTTCTCAAGTGATGTAATAATTTTAGGCCTTCAAGTGTGGCTTGTGCTTGTCATACTTCTATGATCATGTCGGCTTCTTCTACAGCTGCTGGAGTATACGCGATGGCCAGCCTTTTTTTGTTGTTGTTGTTGTTGTTGTTGTTGCTAAATTGAATTAACTTCTGCGTCGAATTCGGGAATGGTCACCCGCGACCCTGTTTGAAAAGACGCTTTCTCACATGGAGACGAATTTGAATTGTCCATGGAAATTCTAATTTGAATACGTTTTTTGAAGTGATAGGATATAGTGAGAGGAAACTGAGATTGAATTATGAACATATTCATGGCGCTATCTTTTTTTTCTTTTATTTTGTCGACGAGTTTGAATTACATAACTGTAAAATTAGAAAACAAACGTACACACACACAAACACAGAAAAAAATGACTATGAAATCTTCGCATAATGTTAAACCATTTTGAACACTCGAATATGCCATTTTCTCTTCCTTAGTAATACATTTGCCTCGATTCGTGCTCCTTCATTTTATCTTATTGCATCACATTACTTTCCTTTCCAGCTATCCACTATGTCTTCTTCATTCTCATCATCTTCACATTAGTCGTCTAGATTGAATATCCTCATCGATGGTGGCGATCACTTATCCAAGATACTTTGCCCGTATTATTATGTATAATCTAATAAGATATCACCATAACACATATTATAGGCAAACCTAGCCGTGTATAATATTTCATTTCGTTTGCAAAAGTGTGTTCAGATTACCATTCATCGAACAAAATTTAGAAGACCAGCCTATTTTATTTTTCTCTCTCTATCTCTCAATCTTTCTTCTTATCGCATAGACTCAGATGTTTCATACGCAGACCGGAAGAGCTTATAAATGTTCCGTCAACTGACTTGAACATGTGTTTTATAAAATTATATAGTTGTAAGTGAATATATGAAGAGTTTGTTTGCAAAAACCGATAAGTCCATATTTGTCAAATGAAGAAATTTGCGATTAAAGGTCAAGAAAAGTAAAGAGAATAATAAGAAAATTTTTCCTTCTTTTAACCATAACTTAAAAAATATACCATTATATGTAGTGATCGATATATCATTTAAAAGGTATTATTTTTAACTTTATGACAGAGATCGCACTTCAAAATCTTCAAAAATGGACTTATCGGTTTTTGCAAACAAACCCTTCATATATTCTCCTCCCTTTCTCATGTCTCTCTCTCTCACACACACACACACACGCACACACACACACACATAGACAAAACAATAATCTATCCCGTTTGCTGATGACTTTTATCATATTATATCATATCACTGTGTAAGATTTAATCTCACTTGATGTGTAGTGAACAATATCTCATCCCAACATTGCGGTATATATAGGGTTGTAAGTGAATCGTGATTGCACATAAACTTTGCAACATTAAACCCGACAGGAAACCTACGAAAATGCGCTCGTTTATCTCCTTTATTGATCCCATGGAAACCTAAGTCATATAATTTTATACGGTCGAAATATGGAGGCAGTCATGATGGATAAATTCAAAAAGAAAACGTCTCTATACCAAAAAAAAAAAAATAATAAATAAATAGATAAATCGTCACGGTGGATTTCACAGGTTTAGTCATCATTAGTTGTCAAAGATTGCGAGAAAGGTGCAATGATTTATTTGAATATTGAACATCCCATCAGGCTTTTGTAAACATTATAAAAATTGTTGAAACAAAACCGAGAAACCAACTCAAATGGAAGATTAGTTCGCGAAACTCAACTTCGATGTTGCTTGAAGTTGTTGTTTTTTCTGTCATACTTATGAATGACAGCCTGCTTATAAGATCGTTAAAAGAATCTACTTGGCCAACGAACCAAATGGAGGATCCCTGTATAGCATTCATACAACGCAAGAGCCGATATTGCTACTATGGGGTCCTATATATTCATCATGGTGAAACACAGCCTAACATAATTACGGGCGTGTATTACGCAAGAATACTTTGAATAGACCAGGTGGCCAGAGTATCAGGACAAGTTACATTGTACCTCCATGAATAATCAGAATGTTGATACAAAAACATCCCTGGACGCGCTCGTAGCCGCCATCTGAAAAGTCGGGGATTATGAGCATAATAGAGATGTCCAAAGGCCGATTACAGACAGCCAGTTTTTTCTGCACCGGTCCATCGAAAACATTATAATGAGGTGCTTCGTATGTATTATGTAACCTTTTTTACGGACCCCAATGATTTAATGGTTGTTGGGAATCGAATGTGCAAGTTCTCATGTGGTTGTTACCAACATTATCATAGCATTTATACTTCGACAATGACATACGCTGCAATAAAGCGAGAAACTTTTTGTTCTTTTCTATCTCTTTCTCTCACACGCTTAGCATTCACGGGAAATTGTATATAGAAATTACGATGTTTGATATTTTGATGCTTGCAGCATTTTCAAAGAAACCTTGAGATAACTAGACCGGTGGTGCAATGTAAAACATTTTCTTGAGTAAAGAAACGATTCAATCAATATCTATATATATTTATGTATATGTATATATATATATATATATATATATATATATATATATATATATGTATATTTATATTTATTAATCTATGTATGTAAATATAATTATATATATATATATATATATATATATATATATATATATACACATATGTATAATGCCCATGTTTTGTTTCAAGCACGACAGCTAACAGCGCACTTGCTCCTATGTGGTCGTAGCCTTCTTGTGGGTAAGGGGATGTAGGGAGCGTTCACTCAACAACAACAACAAAAAAAAAACACAAAAAACAAGGGGGGGGTCAGTTCGTTCCTTGATTCTCATTTCAGGTAGACTAATGATTTTATCAAAACATTTGGCTGGAGTATGACCTCAGTACTGTATCGATACAAAAACATTTCTAGAAGCCTGGTCGCGGATGATGGCTTTCAGAGGTGTAATCCGCCTTTTATGTGTGGCACAATGCGTTCTTTTAGTGAGGGTTACGTTATATTAATTTAATAGTGGCGGAGTCAAGTCCAGAGCTAGAATAATGTTTTTCAGATGCCGATAGCCCAAAACAGTTTTGATTATCGTAACAATCTCCCGAGGTTGTTCTTCATGGATTAGTTCCCCCGTCAGCGCAATGGAACAATGCATGGCTAATAATAATCCGATACACCGGATGCGAGGTACAAGTTGTATGACAGAGAAGTATAAATATGACATGATTGTGCTTCATCATCAGAAAGTGCCAAACTAGGCTGAAAACAAAACCACACCATACATACAGTACACTATTCAATGCATCGATCGGCAAATCGTTGCAACCGCCATGATGGATGTTTATATGGTAAGTTACCCACATTCCCACAATGCACTAAGCCAGCTTACCAATATCCAGTCAACATCCAACAATCATATTACGCAAATACACATGCATGCGATAGGCGCGAATGTTATGGTGAACCAGTCACAAATCGGATTTTCCCGAGGTATTTGTTCCTTTGTTTGTTTTTACGATACTCGCGGGTTAATCGATCATTATCAAAGGAGCATGTTGGTGCATAAGCCATCACAAGAAACGTTTAAATCCACATATGACTTCGCTCTCTTCTAGCAATCTAGTAGTTGCCAGTATTTTGCCAAGATTACAAAACAATCGAGACGGAAACTGTTAATATACTGACCTATCCTGCAGCGACGATGTTTTTTTTTTTTATCTCCTGCTTACGACAATGTGTAAGCTCTTCATATATTTCAAGGCTTTGGGGGAATATCAGAAAGGACAAAGAATGTGTTTGTGTGTGTGTGTTTTTTTAACCCGTTCCTTACGGGTTCCCGTGGGAGCAACTGATATACGGGAACCTGGTTTACCAGGTTCCCAAAATGAAGACAAGGGTACCTGCTTCAGTGGCCTAAATTCATTTTTCTTTGTGTTAGAATGCTCAGAAGAGTGGGTTTGATAAAAAGATCTGAGTTTATTCTATCAGGATTTGTTCTCCTGCTGTTTAAAAAAAGGGGGTTTTACAGTATTATGTACCTTTTCCTGATTTAGTTTTTTGCTTGTTCTGCTGTAAACTCGTACGAACATGTACATAAAATGATCAAGGCTGAGATCAGTTAGAAATGCGGGTTTGCTGACCCCAGTCACCTCACTCAGGTACCTGGTTTTGTGTAGAACAAAAGATTCTGAGAGCTCATCAGCGCACGCTCTATTCATACCTCGCACCCGATCGATATTTCCATTGTTCACGGGCACATGTAGTTGACCGTAGAAAGGGGGACACAATGAACCGCTTGACTGCCTTCACACAGCTGGATTACCAACCTGTGTGCCTCTCTGTAGACGGGCGAAAAGAATCTCGTTTGGGGGCATTAAAGGCACTCAGAGAATTGCGGAAGGAACGGGAGGCAAAAATAGTAAAAATACTAACACACCATACTGATAATGTAACAATATGGAACATCTACAATGTACATTTATTACTACCTTTTGAGTCATCATCAACATCATCATCATCATCATCAACAAATGGTTCCCTTAATGTAATAATACAATAGCTTTTCTCTGTTGTTGTTGTTGTTAATTGTCATTATTACCATAATTATTTCTACACTGTTCAAGTTATCGAGTGATAAAGACACACATACAACCACACAATTTTTCCAATTTCTTTTCAAGGAGAGATACATACACCGCCAATGAGGGCGTATGAGAGAGTGAAAAAAAAAAAAAGATAAGAGTCCCGTATCGGGACTAGCAGGATGCTGGATTCGCACGGACTCGCACGGTAGCGTGCCAACACCACGCACGGTACCGTGCCAACATCTCGCACGGTACCGTGCCAGATGGTCCGCACTCGACGGTGGCACGCAGCCGCACGGAGGCGCACTGACTGGCACGAAGCCGCACGAAGGCGCACGAGGTCGCACGGGGTCGCACGGGGGCGTACAGAAGCGCACGCACCCGCACGAGGCCGTACGAAATGGCACGGAGCCGCACGCACCCGTGCGAAACCGCACGCAGCCGCACGAAGCAGCCCCGTGCGCAGTGCGTGCGGGAGTAACATAACTTAATGGTCTGACTGTAGAGTGTTGGATCTCTTTTGTTGCAAAAGAACCTGTAATACAGATTCGTATATAGCTGTACTGTGCATTTTTATGTTTGAGGAAAAATTTATGATACTCACTGAAGCATACCAGAGACACTCCAATAATTTGATGGAGTTTGTCTTTTCTACCACCAGCATTCGAGTGTCCAGAGAACACAGTGTATGATGCCTGTGCTAGCGGGTGTCCCGAAACCTGTTCATCAGCCTCCAGTTCAGTCAGCTGTAATGTGACCTGCCAAGAGACATGCCGCTGTCCAGACGATCAAGTCTTGGACGGAGACAGATGCGTGTACCGATCAGACTGCGGATGCACTCTGGACAACAATGTGTACATACAGGTGCGTATTTGAGTTTTGTAAGAGAATGTACATGTATCTCATTGTCTTATTTCAGACATTGTGAAGAAGATTTGTGTTTGTGCGTACCATTTTACATTCTGTTGTAGCAATATTATCAGTTATGAAAAACATTGTGTGTCGTAAGTAAGTGGCCTCAAAGATACGCTATAAGTGCTTAAATAGAAAAGAAAGTGATGAGAAGCTCATGAATTAAATTACCATGATTTGGGTATTATCCTATGTTAATAAAGTGTTCAATTTTTGAATTGTGTTTTAAATCTGATCCAAGGACTGGTTTCAATTTGTATTGTTGCTGTGAGGCGCAGACTACCATATTACTGGGGTAGACTGTATGACTCTGTGATCAAAGTTTGACGTAGATTGACCTTGCAAATATCATTATGTAGCCTGGTGAGAGCTGGACTCGGCCCGACTGTTCTGAACAGTGCCAGTGTGTGAATGGACGTGCCGAGTGCCAAGCCTATACCTGTGGAAGGAATGCAGAGTGTGAGGTGAGGAATGGCCAGCCATCCTGTTACTGTCAAGAAGGCTTTACTTCAGTGGAAGGCTCTTGTGTCAGAGGTAAGTGACAAAAATGTATGGCACCTACATTGCATACTGTACGTTGTTGCTGTCTTGAAGTGGCATCATGTGTTGCTCAAATACTACATCTGCATTGAAAACCTGGCATCTGAAATGAGTGTAACTTGGTGAAATATGAGGGGAAAAGATATAATGTCTTGTGTAAAGTTAGAGCCAGCGTTGTGAGAGTAGAATTGCTTGTATGTTGGCAATACTTAACCAGGAATAGTTTGAAATGGCGGACTAGAGTTGAATGCTGGATATTGATACCTTTGATGTAGGGCAGCTAAATATTTCAGTGGTGAGCTGCCAGAGCACAAAATGAAGAAAAAGGAAGCCATTTGGAGTATGGGTCACTGTTGCGTGTAAAGGAATACTTTGATTTGTATTTTTTTTTAATGATTGTAATTGCAGCTCCTGGCTTCTGTCAAGTTTGGGGTGATCCTCACTACATCACTTTTGATCAGAGGAAATACAACTTCCAAGGAGACTGCGACTACACCCTGGTCAAGGATTGCTTGGGATCCAACAGCTTCCACCTGTGGGCTGATAACGAGAAACGATTGCCCACAGATGAGGTTTCCTACATTCGTGAGCTGGTGTTGGAAGACTCTAACAACACCTACTCTTTGATCTATGACTTCAAAGTGAGAGTGAATGGCATTGACTACAGTAAGAACCTGCCATACATTGGGGAAGGAATCATCATCTTCAGAACCTTCAAGTCATTGGTAAGACTTTGTGGTTGCAAGAACGTAATCTTAGTTTGAATAAGAAACCGGCAATTGGTTTTGCAGTATAGAAATCAGGAGAAATTGGATTTCTTGCTTTGAATGATTTTCTTTTTTTTTTCTGGTAAATGCAGAGATCTTTTGCGCTGTCTTGACTCTGTAAATCTGTTGGAGTAAGTTCTTTCCTACTTTTATAACGTGGTGTACTGGCCGACTCAGTTGAAATCAATGACATTGTTTTTAACGACCTTTAGTGCTCGTACTGTAACTAGTGGTCATAAGCTTGCTGTTAGGTGAATTGTTCCTGATTGTTGGTACCATTTGTGAGCTATCTGGAAGTACAGATGTATCTGAATGTATCTTCACTGTTTCTTACATCATATCTGTTATCAGAGGTCAATATGAAAGTTGTAAACCATGGTGTACACATCCCTTGCCCGAAATTTGTAGAAATTGCTGACCAACTACATGTGGATATCCTATGACGGGAGACGAAGTGCAGACATCTTTTTGAGCTATTCTTACTGGAATCAGAGCTGTGGTCTATGTGGAACATTTGATGGAGACAGGAGCAACGACTGGACATTACCAAATGGAGATCTTGTGAGTATAGAATTTAGATGAGTTTTTTAATTAGGACAAAGTAGAGACAGATTTGTAAAAGTGCTAATCTTGTACAAGGTGAGCATTAAACATTATTTCTGATTTAAGATGGTATGTAGTTGGTATCAGGACAAAGCTTATCTAAGAGTTAGGAAGGCTGATACTTGACAGTACTTCTTTTCCAATGCTAAAGTGATTACATAGAAAGTGCAGATAATATACTGTGAGAGGACAATATGCCTTGTCATTCCTGATTCCTCATTGGTACCTTATTTCTTCTTTGTACCCTTTGCAATGTGTGAAAAGGCCAATTCTGTAACAGACTTTGGAAATAGCTGGGTGGTGAGGGTTGACGACTGTCCTGACGTCATACCGGAACCACCAGATCCATGTGAAGGCGACTCAGATGCCACTAGGGAGTCGGAGGAACTATGTGCCATCATTCGGGACAGAGATGGTATGTATTGTGTTTGGTCTTTGAGCGCTACATGGTCTCCATTGCTGTATTTTGAGGAAAGTAACAACATTGTAGGACAATTTGAAGACGAGGAACATTTTCTATTCTCAAAAATGTGGCTGTTTTTGTGTGTATTTCTTTTGTAAGAAGCATGAATTAGTAGGAGTTGTTGTGCACTTGTTTGATTGTTCTCCAGGACCATTTGCTCCATGCCATGACTTCCGGGACCCTGATCCATTCTACGATTCCTGCAAGTATGATGTTTGTGCCTTGGGAGAAGAATTCTTGTGTGACAGTCTGGCTGAGTATGCTGAGGCCTGTAGGCAAAGCGGAGGGCAGCCTGGAGACTGGAGGGCAGAGACTCCTGTTTGTCGTAAGTCCCGTATTCCGCTACGGTTGCGAGGAATGTCATACGAGAGCTCTGTCCAAAAGAAATGTCTAGATGATTTTGTAGCAGTAGACGCCTTTTGAGGACTGTTGTAGAATATGAGTCAGTGTTGCTCATCGCTTGATTCTCTTTGTGCTCAATCTATCAGAGATTTGATTCCTGTAGAACTGACAGAATATAGAGTGTTGGATCTCTTTTGTTGCAAAAGAACCTGTAATACAGATTCGTATATAGCTGTACTGTGCATTTTTATGTTTGAGGAAAAATTTATGATACTCACTGAAGCATACCAGAGACACTCCAATAATTTGATGGAGTTTGTCTTTTCTACCACCAGCATTCGAGTGTCCAGAGAACACAGTGTATGATGCCTGTGCTAGCGGGTGTCCCGAAACCTGTTCATCAGCCTCCAGTTCAGTCAGCTGTAATGTGACCTGCCAAGAGACATGCCGCTGTCCAGACGATCAAGTCTTGGACGGAGACAGATGCGTGTACCGATCAGACTGCGGATGCACTCTGGACAACAATGTGTACATACAGGTGCGTATTTGAGTTTTGTAAGAGAATGTACATGTATCTCATTGTCTTATTTCAGACATTGTGAAGAAGATTTGTGTTTGTGCGTACCATTTTGCATTCTGTTGTAGCAATATTATCAGTTATGAAAAACATTGTGTGTCGTAAGTAAGTGGCCTCAAAGATACGCTATAAGTGCTTAAATAGAAAAGAAAGTGATGAGAAGCTCATGAATTAAATTACCATGATTTGGGTATTATCCTATGTTAATAAAGTGTTCAATTTTTGAATTGTGTTTTAAATCTGATCCAAGGACTGGTTTCAATTTGTATTGTTGCTGTGAGGCGCAGACTACCATATTACTGGGGTAGACTGTATGACTCTGTGATCAAAGTTTGACGTAGATTGACCTTGCAAATATCATTATGTAGCCTGGTGAGAGCTGGACTCGGCCCGACTGTTCTGAACAGTGCCAGTGTGTGAATGGACGTGCCGAGTGCCAAGCCTATACCTGTGGAAGGAATGCAGAGTGTGAGGTGAGGAATGGCCAGCCATCCTGTTACTGTCAAGAAGGCTTTACTTCAGTGGAAGGCTCTTGTGTCAGAGGTAAGTGACAAAAATGTATGGCACCTACATTGCATACTGTACGTTGTTGCTGTCTTGAAGTGGCATCATGTGTTGCTCAAATACTACATCTGCATTGAAAACCTGGCATCTGAAATGAGTGTAACTTGGTGAAATATGAGGGGAAAAGATATAATGTCTTGTGTAAAGTTAGAGCCAGCGTTGTGAGAGTAGAATTGCTTGTATGTTGGCAATACTTAACCAGGAATAGTTTGAAATGGCGGACTAGAGTTGAATGCTGGATATTGATACCTTTGATGTAGGGCAGCTAAATATTTCAGTGGTGAGCTGCCAGAGCACAAAATGAAGAAAAAGGAAGCCATTTGGAGTATGGGTCACTGTTGCGTGTAAAGGAATACTTTGATTTGTATTTTTTTTTAATGATTGTAATTGCAGCTCCTGGCTTCTGTCAAGTTTGGGGTGATCCTCACTACATCACTTTTGATCAGAGGAAATACAACTTCCAAGGAGACTGCGACTACACCCTGGTCAAGGATTGCTTGGGATCCAACAGCTTCCACCTGTGGGCTGATAACGAGAAACGATTGCCCACAGATGAGGTTTCCTACATTCGTGAGCTGGTGTTGGAAGACTCTAACAACACCTACTCTTTGATCTATGACTTCAAAGTGAGAGTGAATGGCATTGACTACAGTAAGAACCTGCCATACATTGGGGAAGGAATCATCATCTTCAGAACCTTCAAGTCATTGGTAAGACTTTGTGGTTGCAAGAACGTAATCTTAGTTTGAATAAGAAACCGGCAATTGGTTTTGCAGTATAGAAATCAGGAGAAATTGGATTTCTTGCTTTGAATGATTTTCTTTTTTTTTTTCTGGTAAATGCAGAGATCTTTTGCGCTGTCTTGACTCTGTAAATCTGTTGGAGTAAGTTCTTTCCTACTTTTATAACGTGGTGTACTGGCCGACTCAGTTGAAATCAATGACATTGTTTTTAACGACCTTTAGTGCTCGTACTGTAACTAGTGGTCATAAGCTTGCTGTTAGGTGAATTGTTCCTGATTGTTGGTACCATTTGTGAGCTATCTGGAAGTACAGATGTATCTGAATGTATCTTCACTGTTTCTTACATCATATCTGTTATCAGAGGTCAATATGAAAGTTGTAAACCATGGTGTACACATCCCTTGCCCGAAATTTGTAGAAATTGCTGACCAACTACATGTGGATATCCTATGACGGGAGACGAAGTGCAGACATCTTTTTGAGCTATTCTTACTGGAATCAGAGCTGTGGTCTATGTGGAACATTTGATGGAGACAGGAGCAACGACTGGACATTACCAAATGGAGATCTTGTGAGTATAGAATTTAGATGAGTTTTTTAATTAGGACAAAGTAGAGACAGATTTGTAAAAGTGCTAATCTTGTACAAGGTGAGCATTAAACATTATTTCTGATTTAAGATGGTATGTAGTTGGTATCAGGACAAAGCTTATCTAAGAGTTAGGAAGGCTGATACTTGACAGTACTTCTTTTCCAATGCTAAAGTGATTACATAGAAAGTGCAGATAATATACTGTGAGAGGACAATATGCCTTGTCATTCCTGATTCCTCATTGGTACCTTATTTCTTCTTTGTACCCTTTGCAATGTGTGAAAAGGCCAATTCTGTAACAGACTTTGGAAATAGCTGGGTGGTGAGGGTTGACGACTGTCCTGACGTCATACCGGAACCACCAGATCCATGTGAAGGCGACTCAGATGCCACTAGGGAGTCGGAGGAACTATGTGCCATCATTCGGGACAGAGATGGTATGTATTGCGTTTGGTCTTTGAGCGCTACATGGTCTCCATTGCTGTATTTTGAGGAAAGTAACAACATTGTAGGACAATTTGAAGACGAGGAACATTTTCTATTCTCAAAAATGTGGCTGTTTTTGTGTGTATTTCTTTTGTAAGAAGCATGAATTAGTAGGAGTTGTTGTGCACTTGTTTGATCGTTCTCCAGGACCATTTGCTCCATGCCATGACTTCCGGGACCCTTATCCATTCTTCGATTCCTGCAAGTATGATGTTTGTGCCTTGGGAGAAGAATTCTTGTGTGACAGTCTGGCTGAGTATGCTGAGGCCTGTAGGCAAAGCGGAGGGCAGCCTGGAGACTGGAGGGCAGAGACTCCTGTTTGTCGTAAGTCCCGTATTCCGCTACGGTTGCGAGGAATGTCATACGAGAGCTCTGTCCAAAAGAAATGTCTAGATGATTTTGTAGCAGTAGACGCCTTTTGAGGACTGTTGTAGAATATGAGTCAGTGTTGCTCATCGCTTGATTCTCTTTGTGCTCAATCTATCAGAGATTTGATTCCTGTAGAACTGACAGAATATAGAGTGTTGGATCTCTGTTGTTGCAAAAGAACCTGTAATACAGATTCGTATATAGCTGTACTGTGCATTTTTATGTTTGAGGAAAAATTTATGATACTCACTGAGGCATACCAGAGACACTCCAATAATTTGATGGAGTTTGTCTTTTCTACCACCAGCATTCGAGTGTCCAGAGAACACAGTGTATGATGCCTGTGCTAGCGGGTGTCCCGAAACCTGTTCATCAGCCTCCAGTTCAGTCAGCTGTAATGTGACCTGCCAAGAGACATGCCGCTGTCCAGACGATCAAGTCTTGGACGGAGACAGATGCGTGTACCGATCAGACTGCGGATGCACTCTGGACAACAATGTGTACATACAGGTGCGTATTTGAGTTTTGTAAGAGAATGTACATGTATCTCATTGACTTATTTCAGACATTGTGAAGAAGATTTGTGTTTGTGCGTACCATTTTGCATTCTGTTGTAGCAATATTATCAGTTATGAAAAACATTGTGTGTCGTAAGTAAGTGGCCTCAAAGATACGCTATAAGTGCTTAAATAGAAAAGAAAGTGATGAGAAGCTCATGAATTAAATTACCATGATTTGGGTATTATCCTATGTTAATAAAGTGTTCAATTTTTGAATTGTGTTTTAAATCTGATCCAAGGACTGGTTTCAATTTGTATTGTTGCTGTGAGGCGCAGACTACCATATTACTGGGGTAGACTGTATGACTCTGTGATCAAAGTTTGACGTAGATTGACCTTGCAAATATCATTATGTAGCCTGGTGAGAGCTTTACTCGGCCCGACTGTTCTGAACAGTGCCAGTGTGTGAATGGACGTGCCGAGTGCCAAGCCTATACCTGTGGAAGGAATGCAGAGTGTGAGGTGAGGAATGGCCAGCCATCCTGTTACTGTCAAGAAGGCTTTACTTCAGTGGAAGGCTCTTGTGTCAGAGGTAAGTGACAAAAATGTATGGCACCTACATTGCATACTGTACGTTGTTGCTGTCTTGAAGTGGCATCATGTGTTGCTCAAATACTACATCTGCATTGAAAACCTGGCATCTGAAATGAGTGTAACTTGGTGAAATATGAGGGGAAAAGATATAATGTCTTGTGTAAAGTTAGAGCCAGCGTTGTGAGAGTAGAATTGCTTGTATGTTGGCAATACTTAACCAGGAATAGTTTGAAATGGCGGACTAGAGTTGAATGCTGGATATTGATACCTTTGATGTAGGGCAGCTAAATATTTCAGTGGTGAGCTGCCAGAGCACAAAATGAAGAAAAAGGAAGCCATTTGGAGTATGGGTCACTGTTGGGTGTAAAGGAATACTTTGATTTGTATTTTTTTTTAATGATTGTAATTGCAGCTCCTGGCTTCTGTCAAGTTTGGGGTGATCCTCACTACATCACTTTTGATCAGAGGAAATACAACTTCCAAGGAGACTGCGACTACACCCTGGTCAAGGATTGCTTGGGATCCAACAGCTTCCACCTGTGGGCTGATAACGAGAAACGATTGCCCACAGATGAGGTTTCCTACATTCGTGAGCTGGTGTTGGAAGACTCTAACAACACCTACTCTTTGATCTATGACTTCAAAGTGAGAGTGAATGGCATTGACTACAGTAAGAACCTGCCATACATTGGGGATGGAATCATCATCTTCAGAACCTTCAAGTCATTGGTAAGACTTTGTGGTTGCAAGAACGTAATCTTAGTTTGAATAAGAAAACGGCAAATGGTTTTGCAGTATAGAAATCAGGAGAAATTGGATTTCCTGCTTTGAGTGATTTTTTTTTTTCTGGTAAATGCAGAGATCTTTTGCGCTGTCTTGACTCTGTAAATCTGTTGGAGTAAGTTCTTTCCTACTTTTATAACGTGGTGTACTGGCCGACTCAGTTGAAATCAATGACATTGTTTTTAACGACCTTTAGTGCTCGTACTGTAACTAGTGGTCATTAGCTTGCTGTGAGGTGAATTGTTCCTGATTGTTGGTACCGTTTGTGAGCTATCTGGAAGTACAGATGTATCTGAATGTATCTTCACTGTTTCTTACATCATATCTGTTATCAGAGGTCAATATGAAAGTTGTAAACCATGGTGTACACATCCCTTGCCCGAAATTTGTAGAAATTGCTGACCAACTACATGTGGATATCCTATGACGGGAGACGAAGTGCAGACATCTTTTTGAGCTATTCTTACTGGAATCAGAGCTGTGGTCTATGTGGAACATTTGATGGAGACAGGAGCAACGACTGGACATTACCAAATGGAGATCTTGTGAGTATAGAATTTAGATGAGTCTTTTAATTAGGACAAAGTAGAGACAGATTTGTAAAAGTGCTAATCTTGTACAAGGTGAGCATTAAACATTATTTCTGATTTAAGATGGTATGTAGTTGGTATCAGGACAAAGCTTATCTAAGAGTTAGGAAGGCTGATACTTGACAGTACTTCTTTTCCAATGCTAAAGTGATTACGTAGAAAGTGCAGATAATATACTGTGAGCGGACAATATGCCTTGTCATTCCTGATTCCTCATTGGTACCTTATTTCTTCTTTATACCCTTTGCAATGTGTGAAAAGGCCAATTCTGTAACAGACTTTGGAAATAGCTGGGTGGTGAGGGTTGACGACTGTCCTGACGTCATACCGGAACCACCAGATCCATGTGAAGGCGACTCAGATGCCACTAGGGAGTCGGAGGAACTATGTGCCATCATTCGGGACAGAGATGGTATGTATTGTGTTTGGTCTTTGAGCGCTACATGGTCTCCATTGCTGTATTTTGAGGAAAGTAACAACATTGTAGGACAATTTGAAGACGAGGAACATTTTCTATTCTCAAAAATGTGGCTGTTTTTGTGTGTATTTCTTTTGTAAGAAGCATGAATTAGTAGGAGTTGTTGTGCACTTGTTTGATTGTTCTCCAGGACCATTTGCTCCATGCCATGACTTCCGGGACCCTGATCCATTCTACGATTCCTGCAAGTATGATGTTTGTGCCTTGGGAGAAGAATTCTTGTGTGACAGTCTGGCTGAGTATGCTGAGGCCTGTAGGCAAAGCGGAGGGCAGCCTGGAGACTGGAGGGCAGAGACTCCTGTTTGTCGTAAGTCCCGTATTCCGCTACGGTTGCGAGGAATGTCATACGAGAGCTCTGTCCAAAAGAAATGTCTAGATGATTTTGTAGCAGTAGACGCCTTTTGAGGACTGTTGTAGAATATGAGTCAGTGTTGCTCATCGCTTGATTCTCTTTGTGCTCAATCTATCAGAGATTTGATTCCTGTAGAACTGACAGAATATAGAGTGTTGGATCTCTTTTGTTGCAAAAGAACCTGTAATACAGATTCGTATATAGCTGTACTGTGCATTTTTATGTTTGAGGAAAAATTTATGATACTCACTGAGGCATACCAGAGACACTCCAATAATTTGATGGAGTTTGTCTTTTCTACCACCAGCATTCGAGTGTCCAGAGAACACAGTGTATGATGCCTGTGCTAGCGGGTGTCCCGAAACCTGTTCATCAGCCTCCAGTTCAGTCAGCTGTAATGTGACCTGCCAAGAGACATGCCGCTGTCCAGACGATCAAGTCTTGGACGGAGACAGATGCGTGTACCGATCAGACTGCGGATGCACTCTGGACAACAATGTGTACATACAGGTGCGTATTTGAGTTTTGTAAGAGAATGTACATGTATTTCATTGACTTATTTCAGACATTGTGAAGAAGATTTGTGTTTGTGCGTACCATTTTGCATTCTGTTGTAGCAATATTATCAGTTATGAAAAACATTGTGTGTCGTAAGTAAGTGGCCTCAAAGATACGCTATAAGTGCTTAAATAGTAAAGAAAGTGATGAGAAGCTCATGAATTAAATTACCATGATTTGGGTATTATCCTATGTTAATAAAGTGTTCAATTTTTGAATTGTGTTTTAAATCTGATCCAAGGACTGGTTTCAATTTGTATTGTTGCTGTGAGGTGCAGACTACCATATTACTGGGGTAGACTGTATGACTCTGTGATCAAAGTTTGACGTAGATTGACCTTGCAAATATCATTATGTAGCCTGGTGAGAGCTGGACTCGGCCCGACTGTTCTGAACAGTGCCAGTGTGTGAATGGACGTGCCGAGTGCCAAGCCTATACCTGTGGAAGGAATGCAGAGTGTGAGGTGAGGAATGGCCAGCCATCCTGTTACTGTCAAGAAGGCTTTACTTCAGTGGAAGGCTCTTGTGTCAGAGGTAAGTGACAAAAATGTATGGCACCTACATTGCATACTGTACGTTGTTGCTGTCTTGAAGTGGCATCATGTGTTGCTCAAATACTACATCTGCATTGAAAACCTGGCATCTGAAATGAGTGTAACTTGGTGAAATATGAGGGGAAAAGATATAATGTCTTGTGTAAAGTTAGAGCCAGCGTTGTGAGAGTAGAATTGCTTGTATGTTGGCAATACTTAACCAGGAATAGTTTGAAATGGCGGACTAGAGTTGAATGCTGGATATTGATACCTTTGATGTAGGGCAGCTAAATATTTCAGTGGTGAGCTGCCAGAGCACAAAATGAAGAAAAAGGAAGCCATTTGGAGTATGGGTCACTGTTGCGTGTAAAGGAATACTTTGATTTGTATTTTTTTTAATGATTGTAATTGCAGCTCCTGGCTTCTGTCAAGTTTGGGGTGATCCTCACTACATCACTTTTGATCAGAGGAAATACAACTTCCAAGGAGACTGCGACTACACCCTGGTCAAGGATTGCTTGGGATCCAACAGCTTCCACCTGTGGGCTGATAACGAGAAACGATTGCCCACAGATGAGGTTTCCTACATTCGTGAGCTGGTGTTGGAAGACTCTAACAACACCTACTCTTTGATCTATGACTTCAAAGTGAGAGTGAATGGCATTGACTACAGTAAGAACCTGCCATACATTGGGGATGGAATCATCATCTTCAGAACCTTCAAGTCATTGGTAAGACTTTGTGGTTGCAAGAACGTAATCTTAGTTTGAATAAGAAACCGGCAAATGGTTTTGCAGTATAGAAATCAGGAGAAATTGGATTTCCTGCTTTGAGTGATTTTTTTTTTTCTGGTAAATGCAGAGATCTTTTGCGCTGTCTTGACTCTGTAAATCTGTTGGAGTAAGTTCTTTCCTACTTTTATAACGTGGTGTACTGGCCGACTCAGTTGAAATCAATGACATTGTTTTTAACGACCTTTAGTGCTCGTACTGTAACTAGTGGTCATAAGCTTGCTGTTAGGTGAATTGTTCCTGATTGTTGGTACCATTTGTGAGCTATCTGGAAGTACAGATGTATCTGAATGTATCTTCACTGTTTCTTACATCATATCTGTTATCAGAGGTCAATATGAAAGTTGTAAACCATGGTGTACACATCCCTTGCCCGAAATTTGTAGAAATTGCTGACCAACTACATGTGGATATCCTATGACGGGAGACGAAGTGCAGACATCTTTTTGAGCTATTCTTACTGGAATCAGAGCTGTGGTCTTTGTGGAACATTTGATGGAGACAGGAGCAACGACTGGACATTACCAAATGGAGATCTTGTGAGTATAGAATTTAGATGAGTCTTTTAATTAGGACAAAGTAGAGACAGATTTGTAAAAGTGCTAATCTTGTACAAGGTGAGCATTAAACATTATTTCTGATTTAAGATGGTATGTAGTTGGTATCAGGACAAAGCTTATCTAAGAGTTAGGAAGGCTGATACTTGACAGTACTTCTTTTCCAATGCTAAAGTGATTACGTAGAAAGTGCAGATAATATACTGTGAGAGGACAATATGCCTTGTCATTCCTGATTCCTCATTGGTACCTTATTTCTTCTTTGTACCCTTTGCAATGTGTGAAAAGGCCAATTCTGTAACAGACTTTGGAAATAGCTGGGTGGTGAGGGTTGACGACTGTCCTGACGTCATACCGGAACCACCAGATCCATGTGAAGGCGACTCAGATGCCACTAGGGAGTCGGAGGAACTATGTGCCATCATTCGGGACAGAGATGGTATGTATTGTGTTTGGTCTTTGAGCGCTACATGGTCTCCATTGCTGTATTTTGAGGAAAGTAACAACATTGTAGGACAATTTGAAGACGAGGAACATTTTCTATTCTCAAAAATGTGGCTGTTTTTGTGTGTATTTCTTTTGTAAGAAGCATGAATTAGTAGGAGTTGTTGTGCACTTGTTTGATCGTTCTCCAGGACCATTTGCTCCATGCCATGACTTCCGGGACCCTGATCCATTCTACGATTCCTGCAAGTATGATGTTTGTGCCTTGGGAGAAGAATTCTTGTGTGACAGTCTGGCTGAGTATGCTGAGGCCTGTAGGCAAAGCGGAGGGCAGCCTGGAGACTGGAGGGCAGAGACTCCTGTTTGTCGTAAGTCCCGTATTCCGCTACGGTTGCGAGGAATGTCATACGAGAGCTCTGTCCAAAAGAAATGTCTAGATGATTTTGTAGCAGTAGACGCCTTTTGAGGACTGTTGTAGAATATGAGTCAGTGTTGCTCATCGCTTGATTCTCTTTGTGCTCAATCTATCAGAGATTTGATTCCTGTAGAACTGACAGAATATAGAGTGTTGGATCTCTTTTGTTGCAAAAGAACCTGTAATACAGATTCGTATATAGCTGTACTGTGCATTTTTATGTTTGAGGAAAAATTTATGATACTCACTGAAGCATACCAGAGACACTCCAATAATTTGATGGAGTTTGTCTTTTCTACCACCAGCATTCGAGTGTCCAGAGAACACAGTGTATGATGCCTGTGCTAGCGGGTGTCCCGAAACCTGTTCATCAGCCTCCAGTTCAGTCAGCTGTAATGTGACCTGCCAAGAGACATGCCGCTGTCCAGACGATCAAGTCTTGGACGGAGACAGATGCGTGTACCGATCAGACTGCGGATGCACTCTGGACAACAATGTGTACATACAGGTGCGTATTTGAGTTTTGTAAGAGAATGTACATGTATCTCATTGTCTTATTTCAGACATTGTGAAGAAGATTTGTGTTTGTGCGTACCATTATGCATTCTGTTGTAGCAATATTATCAGTTATGAAAAACATTGTGTGTCGTAAGTAAGTGGCCTCAAAGATACGCTATAAGTGCTTAAATAGTAAAGAAAGGGATGAGAAGCTCATGAATTAAATTACCATGATTTGGGTATTATCCTATGTTAATAAAGTGTTCAATTTTTGAATTGTGTTTTAAATCTGATCCAAGGACTGGTTTCAATTTGTATTGTTGCTGTGAGGTGCAGACTACCATATTACTGGGGTAGACTGTATGACTCTGTGATCAAAGTTTGACGTAGATTGACCTTGCAAATATCATTATGTAGCCTGGTGAGAGCTGGACTCGGCCCGACTGTTCTGAACAGTGCCAGTGTGTGAATGGACGTGCCGAGTGCCAAGCCTATACCTGTGGAAGGAATGCAGAGTGTGAGGTGAGGAATGGCCAGCCATCCTGTTACTGTCAAGAAGGCTTTACTTCAGTGGAAGGCTCTTGTGTCAGAGGTAAGTGACAAAAATGTATGGCACCTACATTGCATACTGTACGTTGTTGCTGTCTTGAAGTGGCATCATGTGTTGCTCAAATACTACATCTGCATTGAAAACCTGGCATCTGAAATGAGTGTAACTTGGTGAAATATGAGGGGAAAAGATATAATGTCTTGTGTAAAGTTAGAGCCAGCGTTGTGAGAGTAGAATTGCTTGTATGTTGGCAATACTTAACCAGGAATAGTTTGAAATGGCGGACTAGAGTTGAATGCTGGATATTGATACCTTTGATGTAGGGCAGCTAAATATTTCAGTGGTGAGCTGCCAGAGCACAAAATGAAGAAAAAGGAAGCCATTTGGAGTATGGGTCACTGTTGGGTGTAAAGGAATACTTTGATTTGTATTTTTTTTTAATGATTGTAATTGCAGCTCCTGGCTTCTGTCAAGTTTGGGGTGATCCTCACTACATCACTTTTGATCAGAGGAAATACAACTTCCAAGGAGACTGCGACTACACCCTGGTCAAGGATTGCTTGGGATCCAACAGCTTCCACCTGTGGGCTGATAACGAGAAACGATTGCCCACAGATGAGGTTTCCTACATTCGTGAGCTGGTGTTGGAAGATTCTAACAACACCTACTCTTTGATCTATGACTTCAAAGTGAGAGTGAATGGCATTGACTACAGTAAGAACCTGCCATACATTGGGGATGGAATCATCATCTTCAGAACCTTCAAGTCATTGGTAAGACTTTGTGGTTGCAAGAACGTAATCTTAGTTTGAATAAGAAACCGGCAATTGGTTTTGCAGTATAGAAATCAGGAGAAATTGGATTTCTTGCTTTGAGTGTTTTTTTTTTTTTTCTGGTAAATGCAGAGATCTTTTGCGCTGTCTTGACTCTGTAAATCTGTTGGAGTAAGTTCTTTCCTACTTTTATAACGTGGTGTACTGGCCGACTCAGTTGAAATCAATGACATTGTTTTTAACGACCTTTAGTGCTCGTACTGTAACTAGTGGTCATAAGCTTGCTGTTAGGTGAATTGTTCCTGATTGTTGGTACCATTTGTGAGCTATCTGGAAGTACAGATGTATCTGAATGTATCTTCACTGTTTCTTACATCATATCTGTTATCAGAGGTCAATATGAAAGTTGTAAACCATGGTGTACACATCCCTTGCCCGAAATTTGTAGAAATTGCTGACCAACTACATGTGGATATCCTATGACGGGAGACGAAGTGCAGACATCTTTTTGAGCTATTCTTACTGGAATCAGAGCTGTGGTCTGTGTGGAACATTTGATGGAGACAGGAGCAACGACTGGACATTACCAAATGGAGATCTTGTGAGTATAGAATTTAGATGAGTCTTTTAATTAGGACAAAGTAGAGACAGATTTGTAAAAGTGTTAATCTTGTACAAGGTGAGCATTAAACATTATTTCTGATTTAAGATGGTATGTAGTTGGTATCAGGACAAAGCTTATCTAAGAGTTAGGAAGGCTGATACTTGACAGTACTTCTTTTCCAATGCTAAAGTGATTACGTAGAAAGTGCAGATAATATACTGTGAGAGGACAATATGCCTTGTCATTCCTGATTCCTCATTGGTACCTTATTTCTTCTTTGTACCCTTTGCAATGTGTGAAAAGGCCAATTCTGTAACAGACTTTGGAAATAGCTGGGTGGTGAGGGTTGACGACTGTCCTGACGTCATACCGGAACCACCAGATCCATGTGAAGGCGACTCAGATGCCACTAGGGAGTCGGAGGAACTATGTGCCATCATTCGGGACAGAGATGGTATGTATTGTGTTTGGTCTTTGAGCGCTAAATGGTCTCCATTGCTGTATTTTGAGGAAAGTAACAACATTGTAGGACAATTTGAAGACGAGGAACATTTTCTATTCTCAAAAATGTGGCTGTTTTTGTGTGTATTTCTTTTGTAAGAAGCATGAATTAGTAGGAGTTGTTGTGCACTTGTTTGATTGTTCTCCAGGACCATTTGCTCCATGCCATGACTTCCGGGACCCTGATCCATTCTACGATTCCTGCAAGTATGATGTTTGTGCCTTGGGAGAAGAATTCTTGTGTGACAGTCTGGCTGAGTATGCTGAGGCCTGTAGGCAAAGCGGAGGGCAGCCTGGAGACTGGAGGGCAGAGACTCCTGTTTGTCGTAAGTCCCGTATTCCGCTACGGTTGCAAGGAATGTCATACGAGAGCTCTGTCCAAAAGAAATGTCTAGATGATTTTGTAGCAGTAGACGCCTTTTGAGGACTGTTGTAGAATATGAGTCAGTGTTGCTCATCGCTTGATTCTCTTTGTGCTCAATCTATCAGAGATTTGATTCCTGTAGAACTGACAGAATATAGAGTGTTGGATCTCTTTTGTTGCAAAAGAACCTGTAATACAGATTCGTATATAGCTGTACTGTGCATTTTTATGTTTGAGGGAAAATTTATGATACTCACTGAGGCATACCAGAGACACTCCAATAATTTGATGGAGTTTGTCTTTTCTACCACCAGCATTCGAGTGTCCAGAGAACACAGTGTATGATGCCTGTGCTAGCGGGTGTCCTGAAACCTGTTCATCAGCCTCCAGTTCAGTCAGCTGTAATGTGACCTGCCAAGAGACATGCCGCTGTCCAGACGATCAAGTCTTGGACGGAGACAGATGCGTGTACCGATCAGACTGCGGATGCACTCTGGACAACAATGTGTACATACAGGTGCGTATTTGAGTTTTGTAAGAGAATGTACATGTATCTCATTGTCTTATTTCAGACATTGTGAAGAAGATTTGTGTTTGTGCGTACCATTATGCATTCTGTTGTAGCAATATTATCAGTTATGAAAAACATTGTGTGTCGTAAGTAAGTGGCCTCAAAGATACGCTATAAGTGCTTAAATAGTAAAGAAAGTGATGAGAAGCTCATGAATTAAATTACCATGATTTGGGTATTATCCTATGTTAATAAAGTGTTCAGTTTTTGAATTGTGTTTTAAATCTGATCCAAGGACTGGTTTCAATTTGTATTGTTGCTGTGAGGCGCAGACTACCATATTACTGGGGTAGACTGTATGACTCTGTGATCAAAGTTTGACGTAGATTGACCTTGCAAATATCATTATGTAGCCTGGTGAGAGCTGGACTCGGCCCGACTGTTCTGAACAGTGCCAGTGTGTGAATGGACGTGCCGAGTGCCAAGCCTATACCTGTGGAAGGAATGCAGAGTGTGAGGTGAGGAATGGCCAGCCATCCTGTTACTGTCAAGAAGGCTTTACTTCAGTGGAAGGCTCTTGTGTCAGAGGTAAGTGACAAAAATGTATGGCACCTACATTGCATACTGTACGTTGTTGCTGTCTTGAAGTGGCATCATGTGTTGCTCAAATACTACATCTGCATTGAAAACCTCGCATCTGACATGAGTGTAACTTGGTGAAATATGAGGGGAAAAGATGTCTTGTGTAAAGTTAGAGCCAGCGTTGTGAGAGTAGAATTGCTTGTATGTTGGCAATACTTAACCAGGAATAGTTTGAAATGGCGGACTAGAGTTGAATGCTGGATATTGATACCTTTGATGTAGGGCAGCTAAATATTTCAGTGGTGAGCTGCCAGAACACAAAATGAAGAAAAAGGAAGCCATTTGGAGTATGGGTCACTGTTGCGTGTAAAGGAATACTTTGATTTGTATTTTTTTTTTTAATGATTGTAATTGCAGCTCCTGGCTTCTGTCAAGTTTGGGGTGATCCTCACTACATCACTTTTGATCAGAGGAAATACAACTTCCAAGGAGACTGCGACTACACCCTGGTCAAGGATTGCTTGGGATCTAACAGTTTCCACCTGTGGGCTGATAACGAGAAACGATTGCCCACAGATGAGGTTTCCTACATTCGTGAGCTGGTGTTGGAAGACTCTAACAACACCTACTCTTTGATCTATGACTTCAAAGTGAGAGTGAATGGCATTGACTACAGTAAGAACCTGCCATACATTGGGGATGGAATCATCATCTTCAGAACCTTCAAGTCATTGGTAAGACTTTGTGGTTGCAAGAACGTAATCTTAGTTTGAATAAAAAACCGGCAATTGGTTTTGCGGTAAAGAAATCAGGAGAAATTGGATTTCCTGCTTTGAGTGATTTTTTTTTTTTCTGGTAAATGCACAGATCTTTTGCGCTGTCTTGACTCTGTAAATCTGTTGGAGTTAGTTCTTTCCTACTTTTATAACGTGGTGTACTGGCCGACTCAGTTGAAATCAATGACATTGTTTTTAACGACCTTTAGTGCTCGTACTGTAACTAGTGGTCATAAGCTTGCTGTTAGGTGAATTGTTCCTGATTGTTGGTACCGTTTGTGAGCTATCTGGAAGTACAGAATGTATCTGAATGTATCTTCACTGTTTCTTATGTCATATCTGTTATCAGAGGTCAATATGAAAGTTGTAAACCATGGTGTACACATCCCTTGCCCGAAATTTGTAGAAATTGCTGACCAACTACATGTGGATATCCTATGACGGGAGACGAAGTGCAGACATCTTTTTGAGCTATTCTTACTGGAATCAGAGCTGTGGTCTGTGTGGAACATTTGATGGAGACAGGAGCAACGACTGGACATTACCAAATGGAGATCTTGTGAGTATAGAATTTAGATGAGTCTTTTAATTAGGACAAAGTAGAGACAGATTTGTAAAAGTGCTAATCTTGTATAAGGTGAGCATTAAACATTATTTCTGATTTGAGATGGTATGTAGTTGGTATCAGGACAAAGCTTATCTAAGAGTTATTAAGGCTGATACTTGATAGTACTTCTTTTCCAATGCTACAGTGATTACGTAGAAAGTGTAGATAATATACTGCGAGAGGACAATATGCCTTGTCATTCCTGATTCCTCATTGGTACCTTATTTCTTCTTTGTACCCTTTGCAATGTGTGAAAAGGCCAATTCTGTAACAGACTTTGGAAATAGCTGGGTGGTGAGGGTTGACGACTGTCCTGACGTCATACCGGAACCACCAGATCCATGTGAAGGCGACTCAGATGCCACTAGGGAGGCGGAGGAACTATGTGCCATCATTCGGGACAGAGATGGTATGTGCTGTGTTTGGTCTTTGAGCGCTTAACGGTCTCCATTGCTGTATGTTGAGGAAAGTACATGTAACAACATTGTAGGATAACTTGAAGACAAGGAACGTTTCTGTTCTGGAAAATGTGGCTATTTTTATGTGCCTTTCTGTTAAAAGATGTGTGAGTTAGTAGCAGTTGTTCTGTGATTGTTTGATTGTTCTCCAGGACCATTTGCTCCATGCCATGACTTCCGGGACCGTGATCCATTCTACGATTCCTGCAAGTATGATGTTTGTGCCTTGGGAGAAGAATTCTTGTGTGACAGTCTGGCTGAGTATGCTGAGGCCTGTAGGCAAAGCGGAGGGCAGCCTGGAGACTGGAGGGCAGAGACTCCTGTTTGTCGTAAGTCCCGTATTCCGCTACGGTTGCGAGGAATGTCATACGAGAGCTCTGTCCAAAAGAAATGTCTAGATGATTTTGTAGCAGTAGACGCCTTTTGAGGACTGTTGTAGAATATGAGTCAGTGTTGCTCATCGCTTGATTCTCTTTGTGCTCAATCTATCAGAGATTTGATTCCTGTAGAACTGACAGAATATAGAGTGTTGGATCTCTTTTGTTGCAAAAGAACCTGTAATACAGATTCGTATATAGCTGTACTGTGCATTTTTATGTTTGAGGAAAAATTTATGATACTCACTGAAGCATACCAGAGACACTCCAATAATTTGATGGAGTTTGTCTTTTCTACCACCAGCATTCGAGTGTCCAGAGAACACAGTGTATGATGCCTGTGCTAGCGGGTGTCCCGAAACCTGTTCATCAGCCTCCAGTTCAGTCAGCTGTAATGTGACCTGCCAAGAGACATGCCGCTGTCCAGACGATCAAGTCCTGGATGGAGACAGATGCGTGTACCGATTAGAGTGCGGATGCACGCTGGACAACAATGTGTACATACAGGTGGGGTAATCAATTTTTGTAGAGACTTGGTTAATTTTTCAAGATAATAATAATAGTAATGGAGTCTTGTAATGCGCTATGTCTGTCACACAGTGGCACTCCTGGCACAGAAAGGTAAGACCTCCTCGCGCATCGCTTCATTCAGGAAGAGACCAGAATGGAAAGAAAGCACACAGTTCGTAGAACAAAAAGGTTTTTTTATGCCTCCGCCAACGAAGTGGCCGGAGGCATTATGTTTTCGGGTCGTCCGTCCGTCCGTCCGTACGTACGTACATACGTGTACGTTTGTACATGTACGTCCGTACGTCCGTCCGTACGTCCGTACGTCCCGTTTTGTTTTTGTCGATATCTCAAGAACCATGAGGTGGTTTTGCATCAAACTTGGTATGAGGGTATATCCTGGGGGGATTATACTTTGTTTGGATTTTAGGGTCACGGGGTCAAAGGTCAAAGGTCACGGGTTATTTTGTGAAAAAAAGGTTGAAATTTCATGTTTTTCTCCATATCTCGCAAGTGGTTCAAGGTATCTTCATGGAACTTAGTATATATGCATGTACCGATGGGCAGTGATTATCTAGGGAAGTTGGGGGTCATGGGTCAAAGGTCAGGGGGTCAAAGGTCAAGGTCAACTCCTCAAAATATCACTGCTTTCCTTATATTTATGCAGTGCCTGAAGGATTTTTTTAAACTTGACGTATGCATGTATAACCCAATATATATTCTGTTGGAAGTTTCTTGCCGAAAGGTCAAAGGTCAAAAGGTCAAGTGAAAGTGCTAAATTGCACTTCTTCCTCCATATCTCAAAAGTAACTCAAGGTATTATCATGAAACTTACATATTTATGCATGTTCAACCTAACAGTGATTCTCTTTGGAACTGTGAGGTCAAAGGTCAAAGGCCAGGTTTAGATAATACTATTTTACTATTTGATACTGAAATTATACTTTTTCTCAATACCTTGAAAATTACTCAATGCATAAACTTATAAAAGGGTCAAAAGTTAAGTAAAAATCATCAGTTCCCCCAAATACCTGCACTCTGACGTTTTAATCATTCATCCAATTGAACCTACAGTGTAGTTCTAGGAAAGTGAACATTCAGCACATATGTGGCAAACCTGTCATTTTAATATTTTGCCAATTGTGTGAAATTTTCATCACACATTGTCAAGACATTGTACTATAGACCTATTAGGAGAACCATGCATTATGGCGGAGGCATCCACCAGTCGCCGTAGCAACATTTCTAGTTTATTCTTTCTTTAACGAAGGGAAGGAGGTCCCCATCCTCAGTTTCAAAGCCAAGTTCCAGAGAGAAGAGCCAGACTGGGTGAAAGCTCTGTTCCCCCATAAATGATGGGTGCGGAGAACTGGAAGGGTATGAGCAGTGGATGAGCGAAGAAATCTAGTTGGTTTATACTTATGTAGTAGTTCCTGAAGGTAACTGGGTGCCGTGCCATGCAAAGAACGAAAAACTAGGATCAAAATCTTGTAAACTATTCACTTGTCAACTGGAAGCCAGTGTAAATTATGGAGTATGTGAAAGATGTGTTAGTTTTCTTTGTTAGAGCTGCTAGTCTAGCAGCAGAGTTCTGGAGCAGCTGAAGGTTATGTATTTAGTAATCTGGTAGATTTACCAGGATCCCATTTGCAAAGTCAAGACGAGAAGATATAAAAGAGTGAACCAAGCTTTCAGTTGTCTTTGGAGAGAGATACTTGGGAATGTGTGGTAAATTTTGCAACTGAAATCTCACTCTTCTGCAAACAGTAGAAATGTGGTTATTGAAAGTCATCTTATTGTTATTCTGACATTATGTAGAAAATGTAGAAGATGTAGAATTATGTAGTGAACATCCTGTTGTTGTGATTGTGCAAGTTATTAGGAACTACATGTATGTATGTGGAGAGAAAGGGGCCTCAGTGACAGACACTTAAGAAAAGAAAGTGTTGAGGAGCTTATGAATTGAAACAAAGTTGGTATTATTAGCTTGTGTTTTTGGTATTACCCTCGCTCACGAAGTCTGCATTTCTGGAACGGTGTTCTGAATTTAATCCATGGACTGAGTTGAATTCTTATTATACCCCCGCCAAACGAAGTTTGAAGGGGGTATAGGAATCAGCGGACGGTCGGGCGGTCGGTCCGTTGCAAATCTTGCGTCGCGAACTACTTCCTCAGTTTTCAACCGATTCCCATAAAACTTGGCACAGATGTGTGCCTTGGGTTGTAGATGTGCAAGACATATTTTTTGACAGTACCCAAAAGTATGTTGCCATGGTAACGGTATATTATGGGCAAAAATGGGTACAAATCTTGCGTCGCGAACTCCTCCCACAGTTTTTGATCAATTTTTATGAAATTAGGTACAGATGTTCATCTGAATATGTTAATGTGCAAGACACATATTTCCGCAGTGGCAAAAAGTGCGTTGCCATGGTAACGGCATGTTATTGGTAAAATATAGGGCAAAATGCTTCATGGCAAAACTGCTTCATCAGTGTTCTTCCCATTCTCATGGAATTCATATTGAATGTTTGTCTTAGGATATAGGTCAGCATGACACATTTCTTGACAGTGACAAAAAGTATGTTGCCATGGTAACAGCTCACATATTATGAGCCAAAATGATGGAAAATTTCGTGTTGCAAACTACTTCCTCAGTTTTTGCCCAATTTCCATGAAACTTGGTACAGATGTGTGCCTTTGGTTGTAGATGTGCAAGACACATTTTTTGACAGTACCCAAAAGTACGTTGCCATGGTAACGGCATATTAATGGCAGAAGATCAAGGAAAGATCTTGCGGATTTAACTACTTCCTCAGTTTTTTGACCAAAGCTTATGAAATGTTGTTTGGCGGGGGTATAACCAGTCGCTGTAGCGACATTTCTAGTTCTTTCTGTATTGTTTAGACTGGCATTGAAGGAGACTGAATTTTTTATCAAATTTTCACATACAATGATCTTCCTTTATGTACATGTATTTCTATGTAGCCTGGCGAGAGCTGGACCCAACCTGACTGTTCTGAACAGTGCCAGTGTGTGAATGGACGTGCCGAGTGCCAAGCCTATACCTGTGGAAGGAATGCAGAGTGTGAGGTGAAGAATGGCCAACCATCCTGTTACTGTCAAGAAGGCTTTACTTCAGTGGAAGGCTTTTGTGTCAGAGGTAATTGAAAAAAAAAAAAATTGTTGGCACGTTCATTTCGAGCTGATTGGCTCCTGTATCATGTATTGGTCAAATACTCCATCTACACCTAAATAGAAAACTTGCCCATGAAATCTGTGAAATTCTATGGAATATTTGAGGGATAGAGATTAGTTACAAGTATGTCTTGTGCAAAATAAGAAGGGGCTCTATGAGAATAAAAGTGTTTTTTCTTGCAACTTTGTTGGAATAGAATTGATATTATGTTGTGTAACCTGGGATGATTTGAATTGGCTAGTTACAAGTTGTGTATACTTGATTTGATACAGCTGTACCTTCGATTTAGCAGCTGAATATTTCAGTTGTAATCTGCCCAGGCGTATGATGAGGGAAAGCGAGGCGCAACATAGGTCTCTGTTGCATGTAAAGGAATATTTTGTTATCATTGTTGTTGCAGCTCCTGGCTTCTGTCAAGTTTGGGGTGATCCTCACTACATCACTTTTGATCAGAGGAAATACAACTTCCAAGGAGACTGTGACTACACCCTGGTCAAGGATTGCTTGGGATCCAACAGCTTCCACCTGTGGGCTGATAACGAGAAACGATTGCCCACAGATGAGGTTTCCTACATTCGTGAGCTGGTGTTGGAAGACTCTAACAACACCTACTCTTTGATCTACGACTTCAAAGTGAGAGTAAATGGCATCGACATAAGTAACAATCTGCCATACTTCGGAGACAGAATCATCATCTTTAGATCCTTCAAGTCCATGGTAAGGATGTTTTCAGTGAAGTAATGTAATTTGTCGTAATTCAGGAAAATTAATGCAGACAGCAATAGTCTTCATATTGTTGTTTGTGTACACATTTATGTATGTGACATATGTGTTTTGTTTGTTTGCTTTTTGATTATTTTTCTGTTTTGTCAAAATGAGATGTCTGAAATGCCATATTCTTGATTTGAAGTGAATGGTTGTCTAATTTTAAATACATTGTGTATAACACTTGTGGTGGAACACTAACATTTAAAGTGAGTTGAATTTGTAGGTCTGATTGGGTACTGTTCCATTCTTTCTATGGATTTCTCATTGACCTCATAGCATCTGTAGAATCAGTGTAAAGTAGCCAGTGATAGTACTTGCAGGAAGATGAAATCTGAATCTGGAAATTAAGTGGAAACGTCCGTAGTAGTCTATTTTCCATCTACTCGGTAGTTAGCACAGCAATATGAGTGAAGAGACCTCAACTGTAATTGTTCTCCAGCCACCTTCTTACATTTTGTCTGCAGTAGGCAGGGTAGATTACAGTAGTAACTTTGAAGGTATTCAGCCAAGTGCGTGAAACATGTAAAAACATTGACAGGCAATTTTTACCCTCAGCAGTAGCAGGCATATTCAAGCTGAGTATGATATGGCATCTGGTCAGAATAATCTTATTCTGATTCGGAATTCGATGTAGGAGATGTTGGCATCGCTGCACACATGGAGAAGGAAATCACTGATGGGTTTCAAATGCTGCCTTAAAACATGCTTCACATCACTGACATGATAATCTACAGATGAAAGAGGAAATGTTCCCGTTCTGTCTTTATTGTTTGCTTCCTGTTTGCTCTCACCTTGCAGTACCTGTTTACCGACTACCTTGGCATAGCCTATGATGGGAGACGAAGTGCCGACATCTTGTTGAGCTATTCTTACTGGAACCAGACGTGCGGTCTTTGCGGAACATTTGATGATGCCACAAGCAATGACTGGATGTTGCCAAGTGGAGAGTTGGTGAGCAGATCTTTTGTTTTAATATTTTTTGTTGTTTTGTCTTGTTTTTGGCTGCAATACTCTACCGGAGACTTTTGTAGTCTGCATTCTCCACAGTATCTCTTTGTGGGTGTTGCCATCTTTATCTCATTTGTCATCTTAGCATTGTGGACAGTTTCATTATTTTTCTGCACTACACATTAATTAGATGCAGAGTAACAGTCCTTCCTAGCCATTTGGTGAATGCAGTGGTATTAGTAGAACACATGAGTGAATCTTGCGGAAAACAGACAATCCATTAATAAAGTTTTAATTCTCACAGTTTTGATGTCCCCCCCCCCCCCCCCACCCCCATTGCTGGATGAGAAGGCTGAAACATTTTGTATAGAACGATACAGGGAAATTGTAGAGAGAATTCCTTATATTTTCATTTTTGTACTGTAATGTGAGAACACTTGACTCCCTCCTTCAGAAGGCAGGGGTTAATGATATTACCATTGACATACAGTATGTCAGTGATAGTTGTGGAAATACACATGTATGCACTTTTCATAATTAGATTTTGCTTACTTCTCTCTATACTGTCTTTGTGTTGTGCCTTATTTTGCTGTGACATCACAAGCTGTTGTAACAGTCTTGTCCAGTGATAACGGCATGTGGATTTAATCAAAACTTTGAAAATTCATAACTTTTGAACAGATCACCTGATTTCATCTCAAACTTCATGGATATGCTCTAGTAATTCTGCCGGCATTGAATCCACATGAGTTCGGGGTAAATTCCCCTGCAATGTGTTGAGTGAGATGGAGTGAGATAAGGATAAGAGGAAGACCAAAGTCTTGACAGAAGGATGAATGTTCAGTAGCATATGTGGAAAGGACAGACCCGGGCACTGTTCATGAAAGTTGTCAGGCTCGACAAATAGGCAGTCTGTGACAATCACCATAGTAACAGTCAGTGTCCAGAGCTTGTCAGTCAGTCAAAATCAAGGATTTTTACTGAAATGGTCAGAGACTGACAACTTGTATGGGCTGACAACTTTCATGAAAGGGTGTCCAGATTGCAAGAGGAGGATGAAGGCAAAAATGCGACACAACATTTTGGGATGGGTTATGACCAAGGGGTAGTAACTTTGCTTTAACCCGTTGAGGACAAGTACGGAGTATACTCAGGCAGGTGTCTATGGGCAATACGTGTTGTAGCATAATCAAACTGTCCTCAACGGGTTTAGGATTATCTTCAAGCTCTTCAGCATAGATTTTGCATTGAATGTGTCTCTTCATTCTTGTCGTTTTCTTGTCTTTTCTTTTGACCATCATGTTTCTTTTTATTCTGACTACCGCAAATGGCATTGGTGAAATTTAAAGTTACCTTTATTTCTTGACTAGGCTGCGTCCGTTGAGGACTTTGGAAACGGCTGGGTTGTGAATGTTGACCAGTGTGTTGACGTGAACCCTGAACCTGAAGATCCATGTGAGGTTGATTCTGACACACAAGGAGCTGCAGAAGACCTCTGCTCAATCCTGTTGGACAGAGATGGTATGTGGGAATACAGATGCATGATTTTTTTGGTCTTGCTTTCTTTTAATGTGAAATTAGGATTTCATGACAATGTGCCTTTGTTCTTTAAGATGCTTCTCAGCATTTTATCTAGTGTACAGAATGGCAAGCTTGATTTTCTTTCCTGTCATATTGTGCTGTTGTGGTACGGTAATGAACATAAAAAGGATTCTCTCTGTGTACAGCATTGAAATATTATATGCTCATATTTTCTTTTTCGATCAAAAAAAAAAAAAATGCTGTTATGATGTATGAAATTGACAGTGTCGATACATACTTTTTTCCAAAAACTTGTTGTAAACACTTGGACACACTTTTTCCATACATTCATGGTGATCTTTTTTTTTATCCTCAATGTTCAGGACCATTTGCTCCATGCCATGACTTCCGGGACCGTGATCCATTCTACGATTCCTGCAAGTATGATGTTTGTGCCTTGGGAGAAGAATTCTTGTGTGACAGTCTGGCTGAGTATGCTGAGGCCTGTAGGCAAAGCGGAGGGCAGCCTGGAGACTGGAGGGCGGAGACTCCTCTGTGTCGTAAGTCTAACATTTTGTTGCTGCCAACATCATCCACTTTTTTGATTTTACGTTTTTCAAGGATATTGAAATTCATTGATTGTATGTACATTGTATATAGTTCTTATCACCATAGATATTTTGTTTCACGAAACTAAAACATATTCATTTCCCCTCCCCATCAATGTCTGTATCAATGCATGATGAAAAACACCCCACTGTATATACAGAATAATATCCAATCAATAATGGAAGACACACAAAAAGGAAATTCTAAAGAAGGGGACAAAAAGAGATTTTTTTTGTGTGTGTGTGTGGAGTATCACCCTGGTGTACAGTTGATGTCTGTATGTTGATTGCTCGGTCTTTTGTATGTCTTGTTTGTTCCCAATCAGCATTTGAGTGTCCTGACAACACGGTGTATGACCCATGTTTCGATGGCTGTCCACGGACATGTTCCACTGCTCCGTCATCAGTCGCATGCAATAGCACCTGCAGAGAAACATGTCGCTGTGCTGACGATCAGGTTCTCATCGGCGAGGATTGCGTGGACCCATCAGCTTGCGGCTGCACCCTGGAAAATGGCCTCTACCTGCCTGTGAGTGTTGTGATATTGAAATTTACTGCAGTGTATAGTACATCTGCCAATCAAACACTCACTTGGCTCTGGTAGATTGGCAGGAAGTTTGTGACATGCCCAAGAGTTAGGTTCCATCTCTTACAGGATCATTGCCTTTTATGCTGATATCCCATCTGTAATTTGTACAATTTGATACCATAATCTGATAAGAATGAGGTACATGTATAGCAAGGGTAGTGTAAAGTGTATATCTCTTCTCGCTTTTTCTCTGTCCTCACGCAGGATTGCTCTAATCTAGCATTTGCCTTAACACGACAAGAGGCATGATTATATGATTTAGTAGCTAATGCATCAATCTCATCTAGGATATCTGTACAACACAAGCAGTATGACCTTATCTCATGATGCAATATGTAATGTCTGTGACTTCATGCTTCTCGAAGCAATATAATTTGACTGAAAGCAGTATTCAAACCAATTGCTGCGGTTGTTTTCCTTGCTCATTTGGCTGCTTCCTTCAGGTGGAAGAAACCTGGACCAGCCCGGACTGTAGCCAGCAGTGTTCCTGCTTAGGTGCAGGGGAGCTCAGTTGCCAGCCCTTCTCCTGCGGGCAGAATTCTGAGTGCGAGGTCAAGAACGGCATCCCGGACTGCTACTGCCGGGAAGGGTTTTACCTCTACAATGACAACTGTGTCGAAGGTGAGAGAATGCAGTGGATATGAGGTTTTGGACACCACCGTGCAATCGATAAAGTGTTAGCCATTCAGTGCAGACCATCCTACATGTATTCCCTGGAAATTAATCCTAAAGATTCTACTTGTATATCCTTAACCTGTTGAGGACGGTTTGATTTTGTCTATGGGAACACATATTTCCCATAGACTCGTCCTCAACATGTTAATGCATGTGTAGGTGGTAAGACTGATATGAAATTAGATGACCAGAATACAATCATGTCATCTGAAGAAATTTTCATATTGACACTATTATTAAAGAAATGTTACTCAGCTGCAGGCTTCATATTAGGGGGGGGGGGGGATATCTACATGTGAAGCCAAGCACTGTGTATATTCTTTTTTTCTGCTCTCTAATGTGTAAGGTTTTCAATGTATGAAATACTGTATAAGCTCATAGATAAATATCATTTGACTTTAGACACTTCAGAAATCTACTCATAGACCCCTTACATGGTGACAGATAAAATATTAGACGATACATTTCTAATGAATAAAATCAAGTTTACTGGATGCAGCTCAGGACAGAACAAAAGTGCAACAATTCCACTTTGTGGATTTACCGGAGTTTTGTGTTCATTTTCCTTTTTCTGTCAGCTCCTGGACTCTGTCAGATCTGGGGTGACCCCCACTACCTGACCTTTGACGGCCGCAAGTATTTCTTCCAGGGCGACTGCGACTACACCATGGTGACGGACTGTGCGAACCGCAGCTCGTTCGAGCTCTGGGCTGACAACCTGCGCAACCGACCTTCCTCGAGGGTATCCTACCTCTCTCGGCTGATCCTGGACTACGAGGGCCAGCGCTATGAGCTTGCCAGGCGGCAGCGAGTGTCCGTCAATGGCGTGCGCGTCAGTCTGCCATTCGTATCCCCCGGCAGGAGTGTGGAGATCTGGTCCACAGGCCAGCCTGGATATGTGGTAGGAGTGACTTCTTACATCCTTTTGAATCTACAAAAAGATAGAAGTTCAAATGAAAAAAAAAAAAATGTTGTTGCATTTCCTCTTTAAAGACCACATCAATGTACATGTACATCAATTACACAAGTGGGGACAACATATTTTAAAGAGCTAAGACTCAACAAAGAAAAATCTCACTCCCGGCAATACAGTTTTCCTGAAAGTCCAATAATTTGTGTGCGTTGTATTGATCATGTTCTTTAATGGGGTCTGTCCATGACATTGCATTGGTTAATTGAAACAGATATGTAATAAGGCTTCCAATTTGAAAGTTCCCAATATTTGATGACAATAATAAGATAATATAAGAGAATGACATATGGTTTCCAACATGGGAACTTTTTTTTTGTTTCTTATATATTGTATTGTAGGTCCTGAAATTGATTCTCAAATCATTGCTGAGAACTTGTGTCACAGAAACGATTCTCTTTTTCTTTTTACTCATGGTGATGCCCAAATCCTATTTGTAGATCTTAGAAACAGACTTTGGTTTGATGATCAAGCACAATGGACGACGGGCAGCAGATATCTACATCCAGCGGTCATATTGGAACAGAACGTGTGGTCTGTGTGGAACATTTGATGGCAATCCAGACAATGACTGGACTGACGCAAGTGGTGTTGTGGTGAGAAATCAGTGCTTTCTACTCAGGAGAGAAAGAGAGAATGTTAAGAACAGTGTTGTTCAGGATCTTCCACACTCTGCTGTAGAATGTTGTAGAGAACATTGAGTGATGTTTACTTCTGTGGTATTCTGAAAGAAAATTTGATTGTTGCAGGGAAGTTCTAGTTTCATAGTGATGCATTGTTAATTTAAAATGTATAAGATGAAGCTTAATGAGAACTAAAACATGAACCTTCCTATTATCATGAAGCAAATATATCAGCTTTAAGCTGCTTCTTGCAAGAAATGTCTCTGGGCCTTATCAGTGTTATCAGTGATCAGTTGTCATTCTTTGCCTGTAGAAAATTAAAGGAAAATAAATGTGTCCCAGTTGTGAATGTCATGAGAATCAGTAGAATAAGAAGACATGATTGTGATGACAGTGAAGGACCCTCTTGTTGTATGTGTTGGTGATTAGATGCCAACAGCACAGAAGCTTGACTTTGCCAACAGCTGGGTGGTGAACCGGGAGGAGTGTGATGATGTGACCCCTGACCCCACTGACCCTTGTGACGAGGGTACAGACACCCTACAGCAAGCCGATGACCTTTGCTACGTCCTCCTGCGACCAGATGGTGAGTTTGATACATTCATATCTTTTGTGGCAAACATGATCATGGACCATTTGTTGCATTCTCCAATGGGCATAACATTGCAGGATGTTTGTCCATTTCTTGCGAACATGTGGCAAACAATATCAAGCGACATTGTCGCTTGATTTTTAAACCTTATGATTTGAAATGCTATTTCCCATGTTTTTACAAACTCCCTGCAAATAGCATAATATGTAAACCCTTTTTAATAGTTGGACCACTCTCTTTGTTTATTCCCCACCTGTGTGATGTATATAATCTACAGGGCCTGGGTCTAATGTAAACTTGATATTCTTTGATAATTATGCCTCTGTGTGTAGAAGGGCCTACACATGCAGTTCAGATATATAATAATTCAAATCTTTTTGACTGTTTGTGAAACAAGTTTGTTCGTATTTTGTGTGCTGTATGCTCATAAATATGCTGTAATGCACTTGAAAAATAGGTAGCAAACATTTAGATCACTTTTGTTTTTGTTTTTTTAGCTGTCATCCTGCAAGTTTGTTGTTCTTTCAGATTCCGGTTGGCAGTTGCCATGCTTTGTGCTGCAATTTCATTCAAGTCATTCGGCCTTTCACTTCTTTCTTGACACATACAACATTTTGTCCAATTTTACCTGTGCAGGTCCGTTCGCAGCCTGCCATGACTTTGTTGACCCTGCAGAGTACCATACAGCCTGCAAGTATGACCTGTGTGCCCGGCTGCCAGATGATGAGTACCTGTGTGACAGTTTGAATGGCTATGCATCAGCTTGCCGACAAGCTGGAGGAGTGCCTGGGGATTGGAGATCGGTCACCCCACAGTGCAGTGAGTTGACCTTTTGATAACCCAGCTTTCTTGGGACGATTGAAGTTATGATCGGGCCTGTGACAGTATGTTCCATTCAAATGTTCATCTTTGTAGTCATAGTTGGTGTTTTCTCTAGACTACATGTAGTTGTTTTTGAAGTGTGCACAATTTGTGTTTATCTGTTTAGTGTTGCAAGTTGTTTGAATTTTTGTTTGCATACTGTATACGCCGAATATTTAACGAGGTTTTTATTTTTTCGCGAATTTCGTGAGTCAGAGGCTTTTCGCGAAATTAAAGACACGCAAAAATATTGACTCTGATCCCGATGTGAATGTGATGTACCCGTGTACACTTCTCCATTCAGTGCAGGACTCCATGATCGCGAATTTAAACACTCGCGAAATTGTCGGGAATTCCCAATTCGCGAAAATTAAGACTCGCGAAATATATGGCATATACAGTAGTTGGTTACATGCATTTGTACGTGCTTAAAGATTTATGTGTTTAGTTTATGTCCCATGTTTTCCAAACCCATCTGGTGAAAGCTGCTAAACTGAAAGAGAGAATAATAACAGCATAATCATCTTACCTGTTTCCTTTCAGCAGCCATATTAAGACCTACAACTCTTATCTATGCATGACAAATATACAGTTCATATGAATGTGCATTCACTGTGAATTGTAGTAGGAACTTGCTTGTTGGTTGATGACATAACTAGCCATTCTATTGATGTGAGAAGTGAATACATATCAATGTTTCACATCCTCACTTTGTAGGATATGATTGCCCAAGTGGTTCAGTGTACGACCCTTGTGGAACGGCTTGTCCCATGACTTGTTCTGATATCTCCGGCGTCTTCAACTGCACCCTGCCCTGTGTGGAGACTTGCCGTTGCCCTGACAACATGGTACTTGACAACACAGAGTGTGTTGACCCATCCGAATGTGGTTGCACCCTCGACAATAACATCTACCTCTCGGTGAGTAAAGTGTTCACTGATGTTTTCCGTTGTTGTCTTTCTTGAGTTGCAGGATATCGTAGGGGTTCATTTCATCAATATGCCAAACTTGCAATCATCAGTTTAACGTACTGTTGCTTGAGAAGAATGCAGATAGTCCTCATTATTTCTGGCAAGGGCAAAGAATGTGCTTCTCATCTGTTCATAAAATCAAAATCCTGGTCAAAGAAATACATTCAAATGACACCGGAATAATGTATTGCTGGTCAAAGCAACAAAAAGTAAAATTATGTCATGTAGCATGTATAATAACGCTTTCTGTGCCAGGGACTTTGGACAGTTAATGCAACATTATGGGGGTGTCTGTGCCAATCAGCACTCAAAAGGACAGGAACGGTTAGAATGCAGAGATGATGTTGTATGTTTGGTTTGTGTGATTTATTTCGTTGTCTCTCTGTTTGCTATACAAGCCTGGAGAGACATGGACCAGTGATGACTGCTCCGAGGAATGTACCTGTGAGTCTGGTCAGGTGACCTGCGTGTCGACTGAGTGCGGCAACTTTGCCTCCTGCGACATCAAGGATGGCGTCAAAAAGTGCTACTGTGCTGACGGTTTCCGTGGTGATGGCTATAACTGTACAAGAGGTCAGAACCATTTATATCATGCATATGAGGGCATTTTATCAAACTTTCATGCCAACCTGGCATTATCATTCACAATTTTGAAACTCTGATTTAGGGAAGAACAAAAAATGTTAATAGATTGTTTCATCAGCTATGATGATTTTTTCTCCCATATAATATTTCTTGCAGTATCTGATCTTGCAGTGTGTTTTGTTATCACCTTTCCGTGATGAGTCTGCTTGAACTAATGTGTATATTACCCTAGCATTACTATCTGCAAAGCCTTTGCGAAAAAGCATGGTGACATTTTGTTTCATTGTTCCACATGCAGATTAAACAGACATTGCGTTCTTAATACCAGCATTATGAGAATATCAAAAGAGGCAGTTAGTACACTGTATTTGGCTTGTTCATCTTTTCAGCATAAAGCAATTAAGAAGCCAAGGTGAGGATGGGTTCTTCGCTCATATTTGAATACAGCCATTGTATGTTGCCATGTAAGCACAACTGACTCTTATGATGAGAGCACCATCCTTGTTTTTGTGATGCAAGATGTTTGATGGTTTCTCTCTACAGATCCTGGTGTGTGTACGGTGTGGGGCGACCCTCACTACGAGACTTTCGACGGTCGCAAATTCCACTTCCATGGTGAGTGCGAATACACGCTAGTCCAGGACTGCTCCAACGAGACTGACCTCCCATCCATCCACATCAGCTCCAGCAACATCAAGAGAAATCCAGGAGACAGGGTGGCCTTCATCAAGGACATCACGATTCAGATCTATGACAGGGTGAGGAAAAAGGACAAAAATAGCCAATCTTTTCTCTACTGGCTTTTTAATTCAATGATGTTTAGAAAGGAGTGATACATGTTGACCTCCAGCTGATGTGTTGTGATGCATGCAGATCATATGGTTCGTCATTTATTTAATGCTTTATTCATTATGAATGGTCCTTTCAACCACCAGGTTTGAATATTGTTCTAAGCCATCCATAAACCAAGAAAATAAATGAATAAATAACTAAAAAAAAAATAAAAATAAAATAAAAATTGAATACAAACACATCACAAGACATTGTAATCAGGATAGCTTGGGTCCCTACACCATCATTTTGTTGTTGTTGTTTTTGTTGTTGTCACTGTCGCTGCTGCTTTAAATTCCAGTGTGCAGGAGTTGTGAGACACCTTTTCCTTTCCTGTCTGTCCATTCCTCACAGGAAATTCAACTCACTCTGGATGGAGGAGTGTTCCTGGATGATGTTGCAGTGAGCACACCAGTCAGCGTCAACTCAGGGCAGATTTATGTGTGGTCCTCTGGGAGAGATACAGTAAGTCTGTTTTTGTTGATAAACATTTAGCCACTCTTTGCATTTTGAGTTATTTGGTTTGTTGGGATTTTATTTGTTTGTTTTATCACAATGAATGCATGGATTTGACCGAGTTATTTGTTTGTAGGGCTATTGAAACTTTTGGTTGCATGCTCTGCCTCTGTTCAGTGGATTTGTGATAATTGCATGTCTAAGAAAAACATAGGAATTACTGCTTAAGGCGGACAAATACCCCAGGAGAACAATTATGATTTTGTCATTTTGGCTACAAATTTGAATATGGGATATTGAAAACTTGATAGCAAAGGCTAGAGAGACTTTGATACTCTCTGTACTCCTTGCAAAGAAATTCATCTTACTTTACCTTTTGAAAGACATCCCATCTTAATCTCCAAGTCAAAAGCTTTCTTCACAAAATTGTTTGATCATCCTATTAACGAGTATAATTTGTAGCACTAATTCATTGTCAACTGCATTAGATGTTGATATCTGAGATGCTAGTCAGTATTCAGTATAGCATATATTGATTTTGCTTCTAAGATCTTTTTACAGGGTCTAATTTGCCTTTGTTCTTTCCGTCATGAACATGTAGATGCCTATCACAGGAAATGGACAGTCTCTAATAATATCCTGCATTGTTTCAGTTTCCTCTGGATGGCACCTCCATTACTCTTGATTCCATAAACCACATTTCCATCCCACTCAAGGGGCCTAATCTTCAACAAATTCATCCACAGCAAGATGTTTATGTTGAAACAAAAACATGTTTGATTCTTCAGTATACATTACTTTCATTTCTTTCAACAGTACTTTTTCCATAAATATGCATATCCTTGATAAGGAGCATTTTGACCTTGCATTTTGACCTTCTTTGCACTGTAATGGTACAGAACAGCAGGTGTTGATATTTAATCCGGTATTCGATTCATATCCAAGCTCTTACGGACAGAGGCTGGCATACGGATAGAGTGGAACAACCGCAACAGGGCGACAGTCATTGTGCCTTCTGATTACCATGGCTCCCTCTGTGGTCTCTGTGGTAATTATGATGCCGATCCAAGCAACGACCTCAGACTACCGAACAATGAAGAGGTGTGTATAACTATCCCACTTAGCAGTTGAAAGAGACCAATGCTATTAAAATATTAGGGCCAATGTTATTTTACTGTATAGATTAGAAACTGGCTAGGGTTTTGTACTCTTTGGTGCTTATTCTATGTTTGTGTATAAATGTGTGCTTGTGTGAAAGTGATTGTAGGAATTGTGTATATGGTGTTTTGAATTTAAATGTGTATAAGATGACTTGCAGTGATAAAGTAGACTGGTAATGGAATATGGCCTATTGTCAATTTTCTCTCCCATCCATCCCTTCCTATACATTGATGTACAATGTATATATATTTCTTCGTTTATTCATAATTTATTTGAATGTTATATCATGGCATTCTTAGAATTTAAAAAAAAAAAAGAAGAGAGAAGAAAAAATAGTCCACATATTTTCCTGGCATGATATGAGCGATACTATAGTCCCATTACATTCAACAACATGTAGACTCATTACCTCAGGATGTCTAATTGTTAATAATCATATCGCTCCTGTTGCCCTGACCCATCTGCAGGTGACCAGGGGAGTGGACTTTGGCAACGGCTGGCTCCTGCCAGGACTCCTGCCAGACTGCACATCTACGGATGATCCCGACCCCTGCCAGGAGAGTGAGGATTACCTCTTTGCCCAGGATGCCTGTTTCACTATATCTGATCCTGATGGTAAGCTTCTCCTAGCCCTATGCCTTCCATCTCCTTTGCCCGAAATATACCAAAAAAATGGTCAAGATTAGTTTTGTGTTGTGTGCTTTGTGTTCCATTAATTGTGATTACATCTTTGCATTGTCTTTCTCTTGATGTTTTTAGGTCCATTCGCATCTTGCCATCCATACCTTGACCCCGCACCTTTCTTCGAGTACTGTTCATACGACGCCTGTGCGACATCGCCAAACGACACTGTGGTGTGCGACGATGCTAACTTCTACGCTGACCGATGCACTAGCCTCGGCTACCCGCCTGACCAGTGGCGCTCGGAAGACTTCTGTCGTAAGTTCTTGACACCAACTACAATGAACTCTTAGTTTTAATGTTGCAGTATTTCATATTAATCTGTAAAGGCTTGTTAGTTACAATGAAGGAATGCTGGGTGTGATATCTTGCACACACACACACACATACAGCAATATATTTACCTCCGCCAAGGAGGTTATGCTTTTTCAGGTGTTATTTTTTGTTGTTGTTGCAAAATAACTCAGGAAGTTATGAAAGGATTTGGATGAAATTCTCAGGAAAATTTGATAATGACACAAAGAACAGATGAATAGATTTTGGTAGTGATGTGGATCACGGTCTAAATCCAGGAATTAAAAAAAAAATTCTTTCAAAGGATTATCATTGGCAAATATACTCGGGCCAATGAATGAGGGAGTTCAAGCTGTGCGTATTTGATGTGTGGATACGCACACAGAGTGCAGCAGTGCAGGAAGTTGTGGTAGGCTCACGCTAGAAATCAATGCTACATGTAGAATGTTGGAAAGGCTTCTTTATCATAGGGAAATGGCACAATTATCAGCATGTGTGCATGAGCGGAACTGAGCCGCTTGGTGGTGGTCTACACTCTCTTAGTGCTCTTCTAGTTATATATATGGGCCGTGACACGAGAAAAGGGCCCTTCGGGCAGTTAATACCGAAAATGAGTTTTCACCTCCACATTGTAGAAGGAACTCTGACATATTTAAATATCCGGACCTTTTTCTGAAATTCTACTCCTAAATGCCCCAATTGCGATATTCAAAACAGCATGTTTAGTCCAAATCCTTTCACTTTTTAATGCAGTTAGTTGATCTATTTTGCGCGTATTGCTTTGTCAAACTTCCGCGCCGTTTTCTGGCATTTGCGCGCAGCGGCGCTAAGCGCCCTTTTCTCACGTCACGGCCCATATATATATATATATATTTTTTCATTCTTTCTCAGGGATGATCATAGACATTTTTCAGTTGATAGCATGACAGTCTATATTTTAATGTCTTGCACGCTTGAGAAGAACGTTACTCAAAGCAAACTTTGCATCGTGGATCTCATGTTGAAAATACATTGTATGAACAGATTTTGTCTTGTCAAATGCTTATTTACCGACCTTTCTCTCACTCAAACTTGACCTGTGTTGTTGTTGTTGTTTTTTTTTTCCCTGCAGCTTTTGAGTGCCCAACAGGCTTTGTCTACTCCCCCTGTGCTCCCGTGTGCCCAGAGACATGCCAAGACTCCATCACAGAGTCGTGTGATGGCGAGTGCAGTGAAGGGTGCGTGTGCCCCGAAGGTTCCGTCCTGGCAGATGGTGAATGTCTGCAGAGGGACCAGTGCGGCTGTCTCTTCACTGATGGAGATGTGGAGTTCTACCAACCTGTGAGTTATTGCATCACAATCAAGTCACTTTCTAAATTACCAATACATTCATATCTAAGTGTGATTGTGTGGAAGGCGAGAACACCATGGTTCATCACTGTAAAACCAGATACATTCGCTGCACAAGAATTTTGCAAGTCGGAGCTAAAAGCCTTTTTTACTGTATTAATAGCCAAGGCATTCAAGGTATTGTGAAATTTGCGCAAGTATCTTGTGCACAAAACTTTCAGTCTCTTTTGAGTGTAGGAGAAGATAATAATGTCCCCAAAAAACCAGCAAAATGCAAGATAGAAAATGAACATCACCGTACTACTATCTACTACTCCGTAGATTGATACTTTTCATTGTGAATCTGCAAGATGCATGCATATTTGGAATTACAAACTAAGGTCAATCAAACAGTGTTCAGAAGGATGAAATAAAGAATAAACCTTATTCTCCAAACAACAGGTTGGGCAGGACTACGTCTCAGAAAATTGCAGTCTCATCTGTCTCTGTGCTCTTGGTGGCCAAGCACTGTGTGAGAACATGACCTGCGATGCCAATGCCTACTGCGGAGTGGAGGACAGACAGCGCCAATGCATCTGCGAGGAAGGCTTCATCGGAACTGGACTGGACTGCATTGAAGGTCAGTAAAAGATCAGCCAGGATTATGGGAGGTCACTATCCTAATATGGCAAGTCGAGGACAAGAAGGCTTATGGCTTCTTGCTGTTAGAAGGTGTACTGCAATGTCATTCACTTCCCCCAAGGGACAAACTACATTTCAGTTTGACACACTTTGTTTGTGTATACTTTTTGACCCCCTACTCCCCCCCCCCCCCCCCCCCATTTATGATACCAGTTAGGAATATTATGATTGAAGGCAGAAATTCTTCTAATTTACTAATTTTTTTTTTTTTTCATACCTAGAAAGACACTTTGTGAGCTTAATCATTCATCATGTTTAAGTGTTGCTACAATGTATTTGTTGTTACTTTTCAGATTTTAACCATTGCTGAAACTCATAAGAGTCTATAATGTTGGGAGTCAAGACAGAGAAACAGATCATGGCTGTTCCCTTTCATTACAATACAGGGGATCCTAAAAACTGTGTTTGACCAAAAGAAATCTTAATTGTAATGACCTCATTCTTTTGTCTTCATCAAATTTTGCAGTCACTGAGATCCCCACCACACCGATGATCACAACAGGTAAGTCGGTCACACTTGCCGCAAATCACCCAAGGTAGCAATAGTTGCAAGCGTGGTTATCATATCGGTTGTCATCGACTGCATTGGTGCTGTGGGTATTTTTCTAGCTAGAATCAGTTTCCTAGATGAAGTGGTTTCTTCTTGTAGACAAAAATAAAGAGTTCTTTTTTTGAGAACTCATTCATTTTCATAGTTGGCTTTTGGTGAATGGGTCTTTTACAAAAGCTTAGCATGCTGTGCTTCTTTCAACCAGAAATGCCTTGCCTACGAGAAGCTGTATTTTATGCAAATATTTCAGGGTTTGTTTGTTTTTTTCATACTAAGGAATTATATTTGACATCTTTGCCACAGCATAATTTGCCTATCATGCACAATTGCAATGCAACAATAACAAGGATTTTATGTATGTTTCATTTACTTCAGTTTTACTTTTGGTATCATTCTTCATAATGACAATCTGGCTGAATTTCATTGTGTCATAATGAAAAAAAGAGAATTCTCATTTGTTGAGATCATATTAAATTGTTGTATGAGTCACCAAAAAGACTTTTTGTTCTAAATCATTTTCTTTTAGCCAGTGTTTTGAGGAATCTTGTGTGTGTGTTTGAATTTTTCTTTTTTTCTTTTTTTTTGTGTGAGCATATTTTACCTTCCACACACCATCTTTTTTTAATCATTATCATGCACTGGGTCACCCCCCCCCCCAAAAAAAAAAGAAAAAAAAAAAAGATCTGCAACAAAAGCATCACCATTGATTTATGCATCATACAATATGTTTTCCTTGGCAACCAAAAGCAAATATTGATATTCAAAATTCAAAACTGTCCTTGGTAGCCATGCATCACAGCAAATTGTGCATTTTATAGTAATGTATTTTGAAATGTTGAATGTCAAATGTTCATGTTGAATGTGATCCAGTGAAACACACTTTCTTCCAGGGCAAACATATGTCACTGTGTTAACACTAAACAGTGCCATAGTAACTTATAGTAGGCAGATTTTTGTTATTAATGGAGAATTTATATGCACAAAGTGCAATCTGTATTTCACAAACAATAAAATGATAGCTCAGTGTTGAATTAGTAGAAAATAGAAAGTGATAGTAAATGGTGAGTGCTTGCTTAGACTGCTTTTTGTGGTAGATTCCTTTTAAATGTAAGGTGTATGCCTTGTCATGGAATACTTGTTGCTGGTGCGGTGAACTAAGGTTGCAAATTTGTGAAGAGGAAGCAGTATGATTACCTACTTGTAAGTACTATACCCATTTACATGCTTAGTGTTCTGTATAGCTGTTAATATGCTTGGACAGTTTAGATTAGACATGGTTTCTGCAAACATCAAGCTGCTTGCTGTTTCTACTAAAAGTATCCAGCATTCATTACATTTTCAGCATTTTCTATAAATTTGAAGTTTGAAATTGATGTTCATGTTGCCATTGAATGCATAGCCATAAACCAAAGAATCAATTTTTTATGTCCATTTTCCTCAACAGCCCCTGGTTTTACAACAGATTTTAAAACAACAGTTTTTACCACTGACCTGACCACAATATTTTCCACTGACATAACAACAGATTTTACCACAGACTTTAAAACTGATTTCACCACTGATGACATAACTACTGATTTTACCACGGCTGATATAACCACTGATTTCACCACAGCTGAAGTAACTACTGATTTCACAACTTCTGACATTACTACTGATCTAACCACTGCTGATATAACTACTGATTTTACCACTGCTGGTTTGACGACTGATTTTACTACTCCTGACATTACCACTGAACTTACCACTGCTGAAATCACTACTGATTTTACCACTGCTGGTTTGACGACTGATTTTATTACTCCTGACAGTACCACGGAATTTACCACACCAGATATAACTTCTGACTTCACCACTGCTGACATCACAACAAAATTTACCACAGTTGGCATCTCCGCAGACTCCACCACATCTGAAATCACCACAGATTTTACCACTTTTGACATCACCACAGATTTTACTACTGCCGACATAACTTCTGACTTTACCACTTCTGGTATCACTACTGATTTTACCACAGCTGAAGGTACTACTGATCTCATTACTCCTGACATTACTACTGATCTTACCACTGCTGAAATCACCACTGATTTTACCACTGCTGGTTTGACGACTGATTTTACTACTCCTGACATTACCACTGAATTTACCACACCAGACATAACTTCTGACTTTACCACTTCTGGTATCACTACTGATTTTACCACAGCTGAAGGTACTACTAATCTCACTACTCCTGACGTTACAACTGATCTAACCACTGCTGAAATCACTACTGATTTTACCACTGCTGGTTTGACAACTGATTCTACTACTCTTGACATTACCACTGAATTTACCACACCAGATATAACTTCTGATTTCACCACTGCTGACATCACAACAAAATTTACCACAGTTGGCATCTCCACAGACTCCACTACATCTGAAATCACTACAGATTTTACCACTTCTGATATCACCACAGATTTTACTACTGCTGGCATAACTTCTGACTTTACCACTTCTGGTATCAATACTGAGTTTACCACAGCTGAAGTTACAACTGATCTCATTACTCCTGACATTACTACTGATGTTACCACTGCAGATATAATTACTGATTTTACTACTGCTGGTTTGACAACTGATTTTACTACTCCTGACATTACCACTGAATTTACCACTGCTGAAATCACTACTGATTTTACCACTGCTGGTTTGACAACTGATTTTACTACTCCTGACATTACCACTGAATTTACCACTGCTCAAATCAGTACTGATTTTACCACTGCTGGTTTGACAACTGATTTTACTACTCCTGACATTACCACTGAATTTACCACACCAGATATAACTTCTGACTTCACCACTGCTGACATCACGACAAAATTTACCACAGTTGGCATCTCCACAGACTCCACTACATCTGAAATCACCACAGATTTTACCACTTTTGATACCACCACAGATTTTACAACTGCCGACATAACTTCTGACTTCACCACTTCTGGTATCACTACTGATTTTACCACAGCTGAAGTTACTACTGATTTCTCTACTACTGACATTACTACCGATCTAACCACTGCAGATATAAGTACTGATTTTACCACTGCTGGTTTGACGACTGATTTTACTACTCCTGACATTACCACTGAATTTACCACACTAGATATAACAACTGACTTTACCACTTCTGGTATCACTACTGATTTTACCACAGCTGAAGGTACTACTGATCTCACTACTCCTGACGTTACTACTGATCTAACCACTGATGAAATCACTACTGATTTTACCACTGTTGGTTTGACAACTGATTCTACTACTCTTGACATTACCACTGAAATTACCACACCAGATATAACTTCTGACTTCACCACTGCTGACATCACTACAAAATTTACCACAGTTGGCATCTCCACAGACTCCACCACATCTGAAATCACTACAGATTTTACCACTTCTGATATCACCACAGATTTTACTACTGCTGACATAACTTCTGACTTTACCACTTTTGGTATCACTACTGAGTTTACCACAGCTGAAGTTACAACTGATCTCACTACTCCTGACATTACTACTTATGTAACCACTGCAGATATAACTACTGATTTTACCACTGCTGGTTTGACAACTGATTTTACTACTCCTAACATTACCACTGAATTTACCACTGCTGAAATCACTACTGATTTTACCACTGCTGGTTTGACAACTGATTTTACTACTCCTGACATTACCACTGAATTTACCACTGCTGAAATCAGTACTGATTTTACCACTGCTGGTTTGACAACTGATTTTACTACTCCTGACATTACCACTGAATTTACCACTGCTGAAATCACTACTGATTTTACCACTGCTGGTTTGACCACTGACTTCACCACTGCTGACATCACGACAAAATTTACCACAGTTGGCATCTCCACAGACTCCACTACATCTGAAATCACCACAGATTTTACCACTTTTGATACCACCACAGATTTTACAACTGCCGACATAACTTCTGACTTCACTACTTCTGGTATCACTACTGATTTTACCACAGCTGAAGTTACTACTGATTTCTCTACTCCTGACATTACTACCGATATAACCAGTGCAGATATAACTACTGATTTTACCACTGCTGGTTTGACGACTGATTTTACTACTCCTGACATTACCACTGAATTTACCACACTAGATATAACTTCTGACTTTACCACTTCTGGTATCACTACTGATTTTACCACAGCTGAAGGTACTACTGATCTCACTACTCCTGACGTTACTACTGATCTAACCACTGATGAAATCACTACTGATTTTACCACTGTTGGTTTGACAACTGATTCTACTACTCTTGACATTACCACTGAAATTACCACACCAGATATAACTTCTGACTTTACCACTGCTGACATCACGACAAAATTTACCACAGTTGGCATCTCCACAGACTCCACCACATCTGAAATCACTACAGATTTTACCACTTCTGATATCACCACAGATTTTACTACTGCCGACATAACTTCTGACTTTACCACTTCTGGTATCACTACTGAGTTTACCACAGCTGAAGTTACAACTGATCTCACTACTCCTGACATTACTACTGATGTAACCACTGCAGATATAACTACTGATTTTACCACTGCTGGTTTGACAACTGATTTTACTACTCCTGACATTACCACTGAATTCACCACTGCTGAAATCAGTACTGATTTTACCACTGCTGGTTTGACAACTGATTTTGCTACTCCTGACATTACCACTGAATTTACCACACCAGATATAACTTCTGACTTCACCACTGCTGACATCATGACAAAATTTACCACAGTTGGCATCTCCACAGACTCCACTACATCTGAAATCACCACAGATTTTACCACTTTTGATACCACCACAGATTTTACAACTGCCGACATAACTTCTGACTTCACCACTTCTGGTATCACTACTGATTTTACCACAGCTGAAGTTACAACTGATTTCTCTACTCCTGACATTACTACCGATCTAACCACTGCAGATATAACTACTGATTTTACCACTGCTGGTTTGACAACTGATTTTACTACTCCTGACATTACCACTGAATTTACCACACTAGATATAACTTCTGACTTTACCACTTCTGGTATCACTACTGATTTTACCACAGCTGAAGGTACTACTGATCTCACTACTCCTGACGTTACAACTGATCTAACCACTGATGAAATCACTACTGATTTTACCACTGTTGGTTTGACAACTGATTCTACTACTCTTGACATTACCACTGAAATTACCACACCAGATATAACTTCTGACTTCACCACTGCTGACATCACGACAAAATTTACCACAGTTGGCATCTCCACAGATTCCACCACATCTGAAATCACTACAGATTTTACCACTTCTGATATCACCACAGATTTTACTACTGCTGACATAACTTCTGACTTTACCACTTCTGGTATCACTACTGAGTTTACCACAGCTGAAGTTACAACTGATCTCACTACTCCTGACATTACTACTGATGTAACCACTGCAGATATAACTACTGATTTTACCACTGCTGGTTTGACAACTGATTTTACTACTCCTAACATTACCACTGAATTTACCACTGCTGAAATCACTACTGATTTTACCACTGCTGGTTTGACAACGGATTTTACTACTCCTGACATTACCACTGAATTTACCACTGCTGAAATCACTACTGATTTTACCACTGCTGGTTTGACAACTGATTTTACTACTCCTGACATTACCACTGAATTTACCACTGCTGAAATCACTACTGATTTTACCACTGCTGGTTTGACGACTGACTTCACCACTGCTGACATCACGACAAGATTTACCACAGTTGGCATCTCCACAGACTCCACCACATCTGAAATCACCACAGATTTTACTACTGCCGATATAACTTCTGACTTTATCACTTCTGGTATCATTACTGAGTTTACCACAGCTGAAGTTACTACTGATCTCACTACTCCTGACATTACTACCGATGTAACCACTGCAGATATAACTACTGATTTTACCACTGCTGGTTTGACAACTGATTTTACTACTCCTGACATTACCACTGAATTTACCACTGCTGAAATCACTACTGATTCTGCCACTGCTGGTTTGACAACTGATTTTACTACTCCTGTCATTACCACTGAATTTACCACTCCTGATATAACTACTGACTTCACCACTGTTAACATCACAACAAAATTTACCACAGCTGACATCTCCACAGACTCCACCACATCTGAAATCACTACAGATTTTACCACTTCTGATATCACCACAGATTTTACTACTGCTGACATAACTTTTGACTACACCACTTCTGGTATCACTACTGGTTTTACCACTGTTGATAAAACTACAGATTTCACGTCTGCTGGTGTAACTACTGATTTTACTACTGTTGATATCACCAGCGATTTTACCACAGCTGATAGAACTACTAGTTTCACCACTGCTGGTGTCACTAGAGCTTTTACTACTGCTGACGTTACGACTGATTTTACCACAGTAGATGTAACTTCTGATTTAATCACTGTAGGTCTCTCCACTGATTTTACTACTGCCACCATTACTACTGATTCTACTACAGCTGATGTCACCACAGATATGAAGACTGCTGATATCACTACTGACTTTACCACTGCTGGTGTCAAAATTGATTCAACTACTGTCGACATCACTTCTGACTCAACTTTGAAACTCTCTTCTGATTTCACCACTACTGGTGATGTAACTACCGATTCTACCACTGCTGGTATAACTACAGAGTTCACCACTGCAGATGTAACTGCTGATATTACTTCTGTTGGTGTCACCACTGATTTCACTACTGTTGACATCACTACTGATTTTACCACTTCTGACATCACTGCCGGTGATTCTACCACTACTGGTATAACGACTGAATTTATCACCACAGATGTAACTTCTGATATTACTTCTGCTGGTGTCACCACTGATTCTCGTACTGCCGACCTCACTACTGACTCTACTACTGCTAACATCACTCCTGATTTTACCACCTCTGACATTAGTAGTAATTCTACTACTGCTGAGATCACTACAGATCCTGTCACTGCTGGTATAACTACTGATTTCACTACTGCTGATGTGACCACTGATCTTACCACTGCTGGCATCGCTACTGATTTTATTACTGAAGGTATCGACACTGATTTCACCACTGCTGATGTAACTGATTATGTTTCTACAGCTATTGCTACATCTGAGTTTACCACTGTTGATGTCATGTCTGATGTTCCTTCTAACTATTCTACTACACATGTCACTTCTGAATTAACTACTGATGGAAAACTAATTACAGACTTCAACACAGGTTTACAAACTGTTCAAACTGCTGAGCTTACTACAGCAGAACTTGGAGATGGTACAACTGACTTTATCGAAAGACTTAGCACCAGTGCAGCCACTGACATTACTACGGAGGCAGTGTCTGACTTTCCCACTGATCCTACCACAGAATATATACCATACCAAAGCACAGAGTTTTCTACGGAATTACTTCCAGGCCAAACGACATCCTCTGCAACTGACTCAAGTCTTGATGTCAGCCCAAGAAGAAGCACTCACATAGTCTCTTCTTCATCAATTACTGATCTAACTGTAGATTTAACCACAAATTATTTAACTACGCTGAAAACCCAGTTGCCTCTGTCTACTTTGGAATTCACGTCGGACATATCTACTAGAGAAACGTCCACAGATAGGACTGATGCAGAGGCAACCAGTGTATTATCCACTCTGGATACCAGCACGGATTTTACCACAAAGAGCTTTACATCAGGTTTGAGCACTGACGGGGAAACAACGGGTATGCCTACTGATATCTTGCCTGATAAGTCAACTGATACCACACTGACATCTGTAACTGATTTGCTAACTGATGTGTCTTCTACAGATATCAAAACAGATCTTCCATCAGAAGTATCCACAGATGAATATACTGACAGAATAACTGTAGGAGTTGTTACTGACATGAGTACCCTTGTAATGAACTCAACAACAGATATGACAACTGAAGGAGACACTTTAGAGTTGACCACAATGAGTGGAGTCACAGACATATCTACGACAGACCTGCCGCAAGGATCAAGTACAAAATTTTCTACCAGTGAATTTAGTACACTTAGGACTACATTAGACATCAGTACAGGCATGCCGAGTGCAGAGCTTACCTCCGATGAACCCTTAGAAGTTCAAACAACAGAAATGCAAACTGCCAAAGATATTACAGATAGTTCTACCATGTCTTTAGACATGGATTTGTCCACAAGGAGATTCACAACTAAGGTTCTGACAACAGATATATTTGATACGTCTTTGAAACAGTCTACCACAGAAATGTTGACTTATGATGTAACGTATCCTACTTTTTCAGTAACTCAAACCCTAGGCATATCCACAAACATACTTTCCACAGGTATAGTTAGCGAGGGACATACTTCAGATATGTTTACTGAAGATGTTAGTACCGAAATGTCGAATGGTGGCATTACTGACCTTGTGTCTACAACAGCCATGGCCAAAGAGGTATCTTCCAAGGTGTTAAGTACAAATGTGCTTACTGAAAGTCGATCTATTGAGTTGGCTACTACTTATCTTACCACAGATATGTCTACTGACAGAGCAATTACTGAAACTACTGTAGAGGATGTTAGTTCACAAACACAAGAGCCTGCAACAAATTTAGCTACAGGTATGTCCACTGTGAAATTAGCAACAGATAGCTTTACTGCAGATCTGTCTACAGTTGTGGATGAATCTACTGAAGGATTAACAACATCAATGTTAAAAGTAGATCCTAGCACACTCACAATGACTATGACTCAAGAACAGATTACAGATGAAATCACTACAGATGTAAAAACAACTGCTGTACCAGATGGATCCACAGAGGAAGTGACTACCGACATTAGTAGTTTAAAATCTACAGCAGGGTTCACAACTGAAATGTTCACCAAGGGAATTAGTACAGACTTTCCAACTAAGGGGTTCTCCTCAGATATATCTACTGTACAATTTAGTTCATTTGTATCAACTAATCAGTTAACTACTTTGCAAACTAGCGTTGCCATTACTGACCTTCTGTCCTCAACAGGTATGACCAAAGAGGCATCATCCAAGGGATTAAGTACAGATGCACCCACTGAAAGTCAATCTACAGAGTTTACTACTACTGATCTTACCACAGATATGTCTACTGACAGAACAATTATTGAAACTACTGCTAAGGATGTTAGTTCACAAACGCAACAGTCTGTAACAAATTTATCTACAGATATGTCCACAATGAAATTAGCAACAGATAGCCTTACTACAGATATATCTACAGGTATAGATGAATCCACTGAAGGAATAACAACAACTAGCAATGTCATTAGTGACCTTCTGTCTACGACAGATATGTCCAAAGAGGCATCATCCAAGGCATTAAGTACAGATGTGCCCACTGAAAGTCGATCTACAGAGTTGACTACTACTTATCTTACCACAGATATGTCTACTGACAAAGCAATTATTGAAAGTACTGTAGGAGATGTTAGTCCACAAACACAAGAGCCTGTAACAGATTTAGCTACAGATATGTCCACTGTGAAATTAGCAACAGATAGCCTTACTGCAGATGTATCTACAGTTGTGGATGAATCTACTGAAGGATTAACGTCAATGTTAAAAGCAGATGTAAGTACACTCACAGTGACTGTGACTCAAGAACAGATTACAGATGAAATCACTACAGATGTCACTACAGATGTAAAAACAACTGTTGTACCAGATGAATCCACAGAGGAAATGGTTTCCGACAGTAGTAGTTTAAAATCTATTGCAGGGTTGACCACGGAAATGTTGGCTAGTGTAACTAGTACAGACTTCCCAACTGAAGGGCTCTCCTCGGATATATCTACTCCTGAATTTAGTTCTTCTGTGTCAAGTAATCAATTGACTACTTTACAAACTAGCAGTACAGAATTTACTTCTACTGTAGATATGAATTCACTTATCTCTACCGAGGAACTCACAAGTGAAAAGGTCACAGACATACTTCCAGAAAATGTTACAACAGAAATGTCTACAGATATTTTTAGTGATGGACATACTTCAGATAGATTTACTGAAGGTCAAAGCACTGGAATATCGACTGATGGCATTACTGGCCTTTTATCTACAACAGGTATGGCCAAAGAGGTATCCTCTAAGGCATTAAGTACAGATGTGCTTTCTGAAAGTCGATCTGTAGAGTTGACTACAACTTATCTTACCACAGATATGTCTACAGACAGAGCAATTATTGAAACTACTCTGATGGGTTCAACAAATTTAGCTACAGGTGTGTCCACTACAAAATTAGCAACAGATAGCTTTACTACAGATGTATCTACAGTTGTGGATGAATCTACTGAAGGATTAACATCAATGTTAAAAGTAGATCCTAGCACACTCACAATGACTCTGACTCAAGAACAGATTACAGATGAAATCACTACAGATGTAAAAACAACTGTTGTACCAGATGGATCCACAGAGGAAGTGACTACCGACATTAGTAGTTTAAAATCTACAGCAGGGTTCACAACTGAAATGTTCACCAAGGGAATTAGTACAGACTTTCCAACTAAGGGGTTCTCCTCAGATATATCTACTGTACAATTTAGTTCATTTGTATCAACTAATCAGTTAACTACTTTGCAAACTAGCGTTGCCATTACTGACCTTCTGTCCTCAACAGGTATGACCAAAGAGGCATCATCCAAGGGATTAAGTACAGATGCACCCACTGAAAGTCAATCTACAGAGTTGACTACTACTGATCTTACCACAGATATGTCTACTGACAGAGCAATTATTGAAACTACTGTAGACTTTAGTTCACAAACGCAAAAGTCTGTAACGGATTTAGATACAGCTGTTTCCACAACACAGTTAACAACAGATAACATTACTACAATGACGTCTAGTAGCACGAATACCGTAGACGTGTCCATAAGAATGTTTACTGAGGAGTCAAGTACAGAGATACCCACACATTCATCTGTTGCATACCTAACTGCAGAAATTACAAGTGGTACTTTATCTACAAAGACCTCTACTGACGAACTTAGCACGCAGATGTCTTCCACTGTAGTAGATGCAGACACGTCTACCGTAACAACGGTTACAATGACCGAATTCCCCGAAATTCTTACTACTGATGAGACTAACACAGAAACACCCACTTACCCTTTCAGTACCGAAAGGAGTACCGTGGATGATAATACAGACACGTCTACTCCTAGTTTCAAAACAGAAAATGTATCTGTGAGCTTTACCACGTATGTTTCTACCAAAGACAGCACTGCAGATACGACAGCGGAAGGTTCTAATACAATTACTGAAGCTTCAACTTACAAAACATTTGACGTTTTTAGTTCCGCTGTTTATACACAGGGTCACACTACAGTGACGAAAACAAAGACTGCACCACCACTTCAGTCTACTGAAGAGTTAACTACCAGTTACTTTACAGATTTCACTACTGATCATGCATCCACTCGTATTTCTGATAAACGTACTGATGATATCTACTATCAAAGCCCAGTGTCAACTGATAACTTGCCTACTTTTGTAACAAATACAACTGACATAACACATATATCTTCTCTTGATATAAGATCAGATGCTTCTACCAGCAGTTTTTCTACAAATTCTTTAACGACGAGTTTTCAAACAAATGCACTAACGCCCCCTCTAACAACAGATGTGTATGCTAATGATTTAACAACAGACCTGTCGACTGAGGATGCGCTGACCATCGCAACATCAGAGACCCCAACGTCAGAAATAACAAGTTCGATGTCAGATTTGCCGACCGAAAGCATGAAACCACAGCCGACGACGAGTGTTTTGACTACAGATATTTCTACAATGCCCTTGGTGTCAAGAACGTCGTTGACAACTGACAGCCAGCAGACATCCACCGTGATGTTGTCAGATATGGTGTCAGATCTGTCCACCATGGACAGTTCCACTATGCGCCTGTCAAGCATTATGACGTCTTCAGACATCGCAGGAGTGTCAACGTCTGCTATGCTGACGGATAGAATAAGTACCGATACCAGCACCGACGTTTTAGCAACGACGGATGTGATGCAGAGATCCACACCTGATAAGACGGGAGTGTCAACGTCCGCTTTGCTGACAGATATAAGAAGTACAGATATCAGCACCGACGTTTTAGCAACGACAGATGTAATACAGAGATCCACACCTGATAAGACGGGAGTGTCAACGTCTGTTATGCTGACAGATATAATAAGTACCGATACCAGCACCGATCTTTTAGCAACGACAGAAGTGATGCAGAGATCCACACCTGATAAGTCGGGAGTGTCAACGTCTGCTTTGCTGACAGATATGATAAATACAGTTATCAGCACCGACGTTTTAGCAACGACAGATATGATGCAGAGATCCACACCTGATAAGACGGGAGTGTCAACGTCTGCTTTGCTGACAGATATGATAAATACAGATATCAGCACCGACGTTTTAGCAACGACAGATGTGATACAGAGATCCACACCTGATAAGTCGGGAGTGTCAACGTCTGTTATGCTGACAGATAGAATAAGTACCGATATTAGCACAGGCAATTTAGCAACGACAGATTTGATAGATAGATCAACACCTGATAAGACGGGATTGTCAACGTCTGCTATGCTGACAGATATAATAAATACAGATATCAGCACCGACGTTTTAGCAACGACAGATGTGATACGGAGTTCCACACCTGATAAGACGGGAGTGTCAACGTCTGCTATGCTGACAGATAGAATAAGTACCGATACCAGCACCGACGTTTTAGCAACGACAGATGTAATACAGAGATCCACACCTGATAAGTCGGGAGTGTCAACGTCTGCTATGCTGACAGATAGAATAAGTACCGATACCAGCACCGACGTTTTAGCAACGACGGATGTAATGCAGAGATCCACACCTGATATGATAAGTAATCTGCTTACGCAAGAAATCACAACTACCGTAGAGCTAAGTACCCCCTTGCTGAAAGATGCGTCTACCGCTGATATGATATCATCGCCCTCTGTCCGGACTACGACAGACTTGCCGGTCTCAACAGGGGAGATGCAGGCAACAACCTCCTACCCAGATCTAACAACGTCAGCACTTACGACAACTTCGGTCACTGTAGAACTCACTACAGATATTACAAGTAGAGTAGGCAGCTCCTCAACGCTAGCCCCGAGTGTCGAACCCTTGTCTACCGAAGATCTGAGGGCAAGCACTCTCAGATCAGCTCCGGCAACCACAACTGATAATGTTGCCATAGTGACCACGACTGACCTTACCACGCCCAGCTTGGGCTTGTCCACAAAAAGAGGGACGACGAAGGGTAGAACAACTTCTCCCCAGTTCACTACAGTGCCCCAGAGTTCTCCTGACAAGTCTACCACCCAAGGTAAATCGATTGTGTGGTCTCCCCGTAACACTCGAGACTTGATCATTAACCTCGATGTGTGACTCGCTGTAATACCCTCATAGTTTTCAACCGCACTGACTCTTTGGACTTACCTTACCATATACTCTCCATACTTACCGCTGTTATAGCTTTGTATTTACGTACTTAACCTGCAAACTCAACTCACCATCCATGTCATAATCAATATCAGTAACTGTGACTTGCGAATATTCTAATATCACATAATATATTATGTTTAGATCGCATAGACAGTTTATTCGTATGTTTTGATATGTGAATGTGACTGTATAACGTCATTGAGTTTCATGTAATTTTGTTTCTTTGTCCTTAATATTGCTTGTCTGATGTTGCATCATACTAGTTTGGTCTGATAAAAAAAGGGTGGTGGGGGTTACCATTTACACTTGACACCCCCCCCCCCCCCCCTATAGACGCACTGAAAAACATTCTGTGGAGCCTATTCATTTAGTGTTACACTGCGACAAGAAATAGAGAAGCCACACATAGCAGGAATCTTAGTGCCTAGAGGAAATACGGTAATACTGCATTTTGGTCATTCTTTATGTAGCCCATTTTGATACTTTGTCTTTGTTTCGTTTCAAAAAGATTCTCTCTCCCCAAACGGGTGCTTACAATGTGATGACACTTGCAAAGTTAAATAGCTTTCCTTTTCTTTCAAATAATAATTATGACCATCTGGTACCGTTAGGTGTGTGTCTGTTTTGTCTGTTCACACTTGTAAAACATTTCGTTGAAATCTCTGTTTCCTCTAGTTTTGTTCAACTTAGTCGCACAGCCTCGACTTTTTTAATTGGACGATGAATTGTCGGCATTTTCGGACCGTTCAAGTTCAAGTTGATATACTTAAGTTCAAGTTCAAGTTGACCGTTAATCCCATGCGGGTTAAATGCAACACAACACATCATATATGTATAATAGCAAGGATTGCGTAACTGCACTGCCTGCAAAACTTGTACATGTACCGTGCTGTCAGATCAACAGATTCACTCATTGCTGCATTTTCGGGCATTGCAATTGTCACTCTTTTTTTTGACGCATGTTGCATGTCTTGCATGATGATCATCCATTCAGCCTATCACTCGTACCGCACTCGGTTTGCATGTCGAAGTCTTGTACATTGTGTCATTAGGGAGCTTTAGATTTTAGACGCGCGGACGTTCAAAGAGAAAAAAAAATATGATCTGAGCGTGCGCAGTAACTTGATCCGCGCTACTGCGCACGCTCAGATCATGTTTTTTTCTCTTTGAACGTCCGCGCGTCTAAAATCTAAAGCTCCCTAATATCTTGCTGTGACGGACGTTACTCTTGTGCAATACATTACATTTCTAATATCTGCCATTTCCATTTGTTATGCACCTCACCCGCATCGTTGCATCATTTGATAACCATTTGACTTGTTATCACATATAAACATTCGAAATGAAACTAGATTTTGAAATCGTGACGATCGAAGGAACGACCGACGCTACCTCCTCGCCCGTTGACGTATCTACATCGGAGACCGGGTCCACGGTGACCGAGATAGTCACCGTCACCCCATTTGAAAACGTCTCGGAAACCATGGAAACCACGCGCGAAGATACAACAGTATCCACTGGTCCAGGTGAAACAACCTCTGATATGACTTTTGTAGACACAACAACAACAACAGTAATAACAACAGAAAAGTCTGGTATTACAACAGAAGAGTACGTTACAGTCACGAATTTCTTTGAAACCAAAGAGGTGACTTCACAGGTTTCTACCACCACGAGTGATGATGCTGGGACAGCATCGCAAGGTGTAGAGACTTCACCATCGGGGTCTGTCAATGCGACTTCTTCCTTCACGAGCACAGTCACTGGGGATGTGACGATGGATACTGTGACGGTGACGCAAGAAATCACCGGTGAGTTCGGTCTTTCAAACTGATAGTGTTGATAATGACATATATACGTGACGATTTTCGATGAAAACAGCTACATGTACAATATGTAGAGACTGTTTCCCGTTTCCCAAAGTAGATATTGATGTAACACTGCAGACCCCTCTCACAACTAAATGAATGCGAGTCATCATGTTATTATCGTTATCAATTACCATTGTTACCAAACTGAATAAGTATTAGCATTAGAACTGTTCGCTAAGTTTTCAAAATTTCACGAAATCTGCCGTGATCACATCGATATTCAAATGTTATTCGACCCAGAATTATACTGCTTCCCTTATGAAGACATTATAGCAGTAGTGCTGTAAAAGCCCAGACATCGTCAGTTATTGGCGCTGATTTCTGATTCCTGGTGACACAGAAAAATAATCGATCAAGATATCATTTCTATAGTAATTGGATAAATATAGATTTTCGTATGTTCCGCTGTGTTTATTTTTGAGCAGTTGCTGCTATAATTAAACTTTTACTTACATGTGTACTTTTTTTTTTCCACAAGGAAATTTTATTCACTTAAACTTTCAGGTACAAAATAAATGTAACATACAATACATAAAGACAAATAATACAAAATTGACAGGCAGCTACAAAACGTCTAAATAATATAAATGCGATTCCAATTGATATTAGATACAAAACCTTTAGTTTTTATGCCTCCGCCACGAAGTGGTGCCGGAGGCATTATGTTTTCGGGTTGTCCGTCCGTCCGTCCTTCCATCCTTCCGTCCGTCCTTCCGTCCATCCGTAATAAATTTTGTGGACAGGGTAACTATCAAATCCTTTTAAGGTATCCTAATGAAACTTGGCATGTATGTGTATTAGGGGGTGAAGTTGTGCCTATCAACTTTTGGGTGCACATGGTCAAGGTCAAAGGTCAAGGTCAAATACGAAAAATTTCACTATTTCCGCCATATCTATGCAATGCCTGACGATATTTTCTTGAAACTTAGTGTATACATGTATTACCCAATCAAGATTCTCTGGTGAAAGATATGGGTCATGAGGTCAAAGGTCAAAAGGTCAAGTTAAAATATTAAAACTTCGCTTTTTTCTCCAAACCTTGGAAATTGTTCAAGGTATCTTCATGGAACATAGTATATAAACATGTACTGACTGGCAGTTATTATCTAGAGAATCTAGGGTTCATAGGGTCAAAGGTCAGGGGTCAAAGGTCAAGTGCAACACTTCAAATTGTTACTATTTCCCTCATATTTATGTAATGCCAGCATTTTTTTTTTTAACACTTGGTGTATGCATGTATAACCTAGATTATCTGGAAATGTTCTTTTTCTCTTCTTTTTTTTTTTGGGGGGGGGGGGGGCGGGGGTTTGCCTCAAAGGTCAACAGGTCAAAGATCAAGGGAAAGTGCTGAACTAACTTTTTCCTCCATATCTCAGAAGTGGCTCAAGTTATCTTGAAACTTACTACATATTTATGCATGTTCTGCCTGACAGTGATTATCCTATGAATTTTAGGGTCAAAGGCGAAAAGAAAATGGTAACAGTGTACTTTTCAATACAGAAATTACACTTTTTCTCCATACCTTGAAAATTACAGTATTCATACACTTATGAATGGGTCAAAGTCAAGTTAAAGTCCTTGAATCCCCAAATACATGCTCTCCTATTCATCTAATTAAACCTTGGTAAAGGAAGGTGAACATTCAACACATTTGTGACAAACATGTAATTTCAATATTTTGCCAGTATTGTGAAAATGTAATTATGCATTGTCCACATGTACTATAGACCTATTAGGAGAATCATGCATTATGGCGGAGGCATAGCAGTCGCCTTAGCGACATTTCTAGTTCAGACATATGTTCGTCTACTTTCTTCGCTTGCTTTCAAAATTGACAAAATTGGCTAAAATGTAGTGATTTCTTTTTATTTCTTACAGAAAATATAAAGTATTTTGCATACAAATAAGCGACGTTGTAACACTTTGGGGTTTCTGTAGATCCAAGTATAAAAGTACTTCTAGTAATTTGAGTTTGATTCTGTAACATGATTTCCTGTATTTGAGCAATAAACCTTTGGGTAACATCACATTCCCAAAACAAATGTGCAATTGTTTCTGTGAAGCTCGAATAAAACTTACAGAGGTGTGTGCCGGATAGTCCCATTGCAAAACGTAATTTATTAACACCAATATTTCTATGCAGGATTTTATACTGAAAATAACGAAGTCTTTGATTCAGGGTAGATATTTAAGGAACATTGTATATTTTAAACCAATCTAAGTTTTGGTTAAATATTTCTTCCCATTTCCGTTCTGATTTAGGTGGTGGAAATATTTTATCACATAATATTCGATGTATATATCGACATATCTCAACAGTTCTTTTGAACAAATTGTATATCGTATCTTCTTGTTACGTCTTTATTTCATTACCATTTGCGGATTTCTTTTCAATGTATATTTTCCACTCAAAGGGGATTGCATGAATAACTGATAATACTCTAAAAAATTACAACAAACACCGTATTTAACCCAAAACTGTTCAAATCTTTAAAAAGATGAACTATCATCACTCAATAATTGTTTAATCTTTAATATACCCCTTTGAAACATTGTTTTCTTAAACACAATATAATTATTTACACGAATTGATGAATTAAACCAGATTACCTGGTTTTTCACTTGTTCTGTGTATACGGATAAATTAGGGGGAAAAGTATATTCACACCAAGCCTTATTTCACGTATAAAACTGCGCAACAGCGTTACGATAGAATAATACCTGTTTAGTAATGTACAGTCTGTCACTTATGTAAAAATACGTTTAATTTTATGCTAATGCAAGTTTTTGTTGGCTTTTTTTTTTTGTTCCCGCTGTAAAGAAGTATATACTCTGAATGATTCTTTATACGAAGCTGTGCAAAATGTTTGAGGACCAAAACATCTGTACTCCGTAATAAACCTGGTAGTTGCTGATCGGACATAATTGGGCGAGTTCTTGCTGTAGAGACTTAACATGAATTAAATAAATCGCATTACATGTGTTTGTACAATTTGTGCGAGGTAGGACTACGTGTCATTGCAGTTGATAACATGGTAAATCTTTGTACATACATGTACGTTATTACTATTATTATTGGTCTGTACGGTACGTCAACTCATAACACAGTCATTTGTCAGTTGTATGCAGATTCATTTTCCGTACTTAAAATTTCATGTTGGCTATGCGAAGTGAATAGGACATATCTGATCTGCTGCGAGGTCAAAGAAAGAAGTCACTCTTTAAAGTTCAATGCCCAGTGTGAAAGTCATTACATTATAGCAATGATATGTTAGGTTTGCGATTCGTAGAACCCGTAGAACCTGAGTGTGCAATGCCAGGTATCTATAATCAGAATTAAACGATGTACATTGTATTAGCACTCTGTGTTGCTCCATAAGTGTGAAGATTATAATACATCCAAAATAAGTACAGTACTGAGTTCAGGCCCGTAACAGGGGGGGGGGGGTGTTTGGAGGTTCCGCGGACCCCCCCCCCCCAACCCGTTTGCCAGCAGGCAAAAAATAAAAGAAATAAAAAGAACAAAATGAGTCGCGGACCCCCCCCCCCCCCCATGAAGAAAAAAAAAAAGGAAAGGGGCCTGAAGCCTTTTTTTTTTCTTGTCAGCCGGTGAAACCCGGAAGTGGCATGAGAAACGAAAAAAAAAAAAATTGCACGGGAGAGCCTTTTTTTTTGTTGCTTATCAGCCGATTAAACCCGGAAGTGGTCTACTTTTTTCTAATTTGGACCTCCTCCCCCGCCTTCATAAAATCCTAGTTACGGGCCTGTGAGTTAGAAGAATAATTCGATAACCTGTTGTGAATGAAATGCGGAAACAAATGCCAATTTGTCATGGTGTTGAATTCCGAAACAAATCAACAAGTGTATTTCTTTTTAATAATGCCAAGATATATTATGATTATGTTAAAAACCAAATCATATTAATGATGTAATGGTTGTACTGTTGTTTCCCCCCGTTCAATGGAATTACAGTTCATGTACTTCTTTCCAGTAGTCTCTGATATCAGCCGTGTTTCTGAAACAGCAAATGGTATCTTTGAGAGAAATGTGATACTTTGAAAACATTTCTTGCATGTCACATCTGTCGCCATGTAGCCATACATTATTATCACCCACATACATCCCACACATTTTTGAAGTATTGTGTCTAAAATGTGGCATATATTTTATCTAGATTTCACATGCAGGTAAAAGAATTAACATTCCAAGTACATTCATCAGTGAGCGTCATTATTGTGTAGACATACGATTCATGTAGGTTGTGGTGTGTTCAATTTTCGTAGTCTTGTAGTCGTTATATTTGTGCATGTTTTGATTGTGCCCCACGCATCACATCATTTACGATCTGTATTGCTGTGATTTTGTTGTTATGTGTCCTCGTGACAGTTACTTTCTTTTTCTCCGAGACATGTCCATTCATTTTCTCCATCTGCACGATATTTGCGTGTCATTATAAACATCACGATCTCGCTCGGAAAGACACACTTTCCAAATTTTGATGGCATTCCGTATATTTCATTTTGGCATGCGTCATCGATTTTAGCATTTCCACGTATTGGCGATTCATGTTTTGTTCACACAATGGCAATAATGATAATGTGAAAAACGTACCTTCTGACATCAGAAACTTTTTTGTTTTCATTGAAGCTAGCTTGCAATATCGCTTACCTGTGTAATGAAATATCAAATTTCATGCATTTTTCTTCGGCAGCGATGACAAAAAAAAAGAAAAAAAATCAATATCAAACGCTCATGAAAATTATTATTACGCAAAGGTTCGATAGAGAAGATTTTCTACTGAAAAAAATAAAACAAAAACAAATCCAGTTGATTTGATAGCTGAGTGAAAACCATGGCATGATATTTAGATCATTTCTTTAAAATCTTTGAAACAAATGTACATTTTAAGTCAAACAAGTGACAAGCAACAATCGACTTGCGTTATGCTTGTGGCAGTGACGAAATCATTCGATATCCAATTATTTTGCAGATATATTCACTACTGAAGGTTTAAGTACATCTATAACAACAGCAGGGCAAACAACAACGTTCTCTACTGGTAAGTTGGTGTATAACTTCGAAACAGTCTGTTCACTTATGTGTGTGTGTGTGTGGGGGGGGGGGAGTAGTTAGGTATTCTTCAGCCAACATGGGTGCCACGGACACTATATCTATTTTAGATCTTAACCTATATATCATCATAAAAAAAAAAAAATGTTTGACAATTAGTCATAACCATGTATTCGCCATCTTTTGCAGACGGACGGCTTGTGTTTTCTTTTGTGCGTGTGTGTGTGTGTGTGTCTGTGAAGGTTTTTTTAGCTCACCTGAGCCAAAGGCTCAAGTGAGCTATTGCGATCGCCCTTCGTCCGGCGTCCGTCGTGCGTCGTGCGTCGTGCGTCCTGCGTCGTGCGTCGTCCGTCGTGCGTAAACTTTTTTACATTTTTATCTTCTTCTTGAAAACCCCAAGACTGATTTCCATCAAACTAAGCAGGTAGCATCCCTAGGGGGTTAGGAACTCAATTTGTTAAAATGGGCACCATGCCCCACCCAGGGGGTCCCCAGGGGGGCCCAAACCCCCCAAAATTAAGGAATCTGTAAAAATCTTCTTCTCTAGAACCAGAAGTGATAGAGCTAAGTTAATACTAGGAGTTAGTACATTGATGACTGTAGTTTCAAGTTTGTTCATGGCAGAATCAGGGGTGCCCCCCTTGGGACCCAGGGGAGGGGGGTGGGGAGCGGTCCTAATGGGGCCTAAATTGTACATTTTCGTCTTCTTCTTGAGAACCCCATGACCCATTTTCACCAAACTTGGCAGGTAGCATCCCTAGGGGGTTAGGATCTCAATTTGTTAAAATGGGCACCATGCCCCACACAGGGGGCCCCAGGGGCCCCAAACCCCCCAAAATGAAGAAATCTTTAAAAATCTCTAGAATCAGAAGTGATAGAGCTAAGTTAATACTATGAGTTAGTACATTGATGACTGTAGTTTCAAGTTTGTTCATGGCAGAATCAGGGGTGCCCCCCTTGGGACCCAGGGGAGGGGGGTGGGGAGCGGTCCTAATGGGGCCTAAATTGTACATTTTCGTCTTCTTCTTGAGAACCCCATGACCCATTTTCACCAAACTTGGCAGGTAGCATCCCTAGGGGGTTAGGATCTCAATTTGTTAAAATGGGCACCATGCCCCACACAGGGGGCCCCAGGGGGCCCCAAACCCCCCAAAATGAAGAAATCTTTAAAAATCTGTAGAATCAGAAGTTATAGAGCTAAGATAATACTATGAGTGAGTACATTAATGACTGTAGTTTCAAGTTTGTTCATAGCAGATCCAGGGGTGCCCCTCTTGGGGGCGGGGGGGGGGGGAAGGTCCAAATGGGGGCCTGAATTGTACATTTTCATCTTCTTCCTGAAAACCTCATGATGGATTTTCGTCAAACTTGGCAGGTAGCATCCCTAGGGGTTAGGATCTCAATTTATCAAAATGGGCACCATGCCCCACACAGGGGGCCCCAGGGGTCCCAAACCCCCCAAAATGAAGAAATCTTTAAAAATCTCTAGAATCAGAAGTGATAGAGCTAAGTTAATACTATGAGTTAGTACATTGATGACTGTAGTTTCAAGTTTGTTCATGGCAGAATCAGGGGTGCCCCCCTTGGGACCCAGGGGAGGGGGGTGGGGAGCGGTCCTAATGGGGCCTAAATCGTACATTTTCGTCTTCTTCTTGAGAACCCCATGACCCATTTTCACCAAACTTGGCAGGTAGCATCCCTAGGGGGTTAGGATCTCAATTTGTTAAAATGGGCACCATGCCCCACACAGGGGGCCCCAGGGGGGCCCCAAACCCCCCAAAATGAAGAAATCTTTAAAAATCTGTAGAATCAGAAGTTATAGAGCTAAGATAATACTATGAGTGAGTACATTAATGACTGTAGTTTCAAGTTTGTTCATAGCAGATCCAGGGGTGCCCCTCTTGGGGGCGGGGGGGGGGGGGGGAAGGTCCAAATGGGGGCCTGAATTGTACATTTTCATCTTCTTCCTGAAAACCTCATGATGGATTTTCGTCAAACTTGGCAGGTAGCATCCCTAGGGGTCAGGATCTCAATTTATCAAAATGGGCACCATGCCCCACCCAGGGGGCCCCAGGGGGCCCCAATCTCCCCTAAATTAAGGAATCTTAAAAAATTTGGGCCCTTTTTTTATTGTACATTTTCATCTTCTACTTGAGAATGCCTGGTCAAATTTTAGTAGAACTGTGAATAATTTAGATTAGTGACTGCATGAAAGGTGAACTTGCGATACTGAGGTGAGCGCTAGACCCGCGGGTCTCTTGTTTTTTTCCCAACACGGTTGCTAACAGAATGGAAACAAGACAATGATGTGCTGTTGAGTATAAAGGCAAGCGTTTGACAATTAGTCATAACCCTACATTATTCATTATGTCTTGCAGACGAACTCGACACCACTGATACTTTGAATACGTCTGTATCGACAACAGGACAGACAACAACGTTCTCTACTGGTAAGCTGGTGTATGACTCTATCACTCCATTTTTATTTTTAGCTCTGCGTATATGTGGGTTGGTAAAATGGGGAGGGGAGTAAATTACACCTGTATATGTTTATACATACATACATAAATATTGCCCAATATTATACGACGAGTTCCATCAAAAGAGATACGATGTGCACTGTAGTTCTTATCGTATCTCATAGTACCATATCAAGTTATCTGTATGACAATTAGTAATAACCATGCATTATTCATCATCTTTTCCAGATGGACTTACTACCATTGAGGACATAACAACATTCATGACGACAGCGCCTACTACCGGTAAGTTGACGTATTAAGTTAATCACACTCATTTCGTCCATTTTGTCTATTTTTAACGGGAAAGCTGACACCAGAAACGATATGCCTTGGTGGATCATAACGTGTGCTATGTAATGAAGTCATGAACAATTCACGACAACCAATCGTACTAAATTAATGAATTATAATTCTTTTTCCAGATAAACATGTCGCAACTGATTGCAGAACAACTTTTGTGACGACATTATTACAGACAACGGCACTTTTACAAGATTGCATAATAACGTTCTTTTTCCGTGTCTTTATTGGACATGAGATTAACGACGGAAATGTCATTAATGTGAACTATCACTATCAATATCATAGCATAACAAGTCATCAGATCCCTAGCAATCATTCACAAAAACACACAACTGGTCATCGCGTTTAATACATTGTACGGTTTTCATTTCGTGTACAGATGATGTCATCACCACTGCTGATGAGACGACGACGCCGGAACAGACAACGACGCCCCCTATCGGTAAGTTTTAGCTCCAGAACTTTTTGTCATGCTGCCGTACTTATTTCATACCTTCTACATGGAAGATGACAGATGTGGAGGAGAGTAGCGTGAATTGTGGGAAATACAAAGCCACCAACGGCAGACGTGAGTAAGGAGCGAGGCATTCAGTGTCTATTCATCCGTGTTCTCTCACTTATCCAGTTGGTGGCTTTTACCTCTGAATTTAGAAATGACCATGTGTTTATCCTCCTTTTGATTCTTGGTCTCTGTTGAGTGTTGACATTAAGTGGAACTTATTTGCTCTCCTAGCGTGCATAATGATATCATATGATTGCAACTGAGTTTTGAGCGATTGCCTTTTTTTTTCATTTAGTGCATGTAGTGTGCATGTCTCCTCCGAAAGACGAAGATTGGGGATCGAAACTACCTAATGCCCACCCTCTCTCTCTCTCTCTCTCTCTCGCTCTCTCTTTCTCTGTCTGTCTGTCTATCTATCTGTTAATCTGTCTATCTATCTTTCTTTCTCTGTTTTTCTATCTATCTATCTATCTCTGTTTATATATCTATTAATCTGCCTATCTATCTTTCTCTGTTTATCTATTAATCAATCGATCATTCTATCTGTCTATCCATCTATTAATCTGTCTATCTATCTATTTTTTTCTGTTTATCTATCCATCTAAAAAATAATCTATTTCTGTCTATACATCAATCCCTCTCTATCTCTGTGTATATACCTATCTCTGTTTATCTATCAATCCATCTATCTATCTCTGTATATCCATCTGTCTATCCATCTATCTCCGTCTATCCATCTATCCATCTTTCCCCATCTATCCATCTATCCACCTTTTCTGTCTATCCATTTATCCATCTATCGCTGTCTATCCACCTATCTATCTATCTATCTATCTATCTATCTATCTATCTATCTATCTATCTATCTTTCTATCTACCTCTGTGTTATATCCATCTATCTCTCTCTATCTCTCACCTTCCTCTGGTGCATTTTGTTAGAAATGCATGATGCGTATCTTAAAAATATAATTGCCACTGATGGCATGAAATGTATAATTGTGGAATACTGAAATTATAGCCTCTATTCATTTTTAGATTATGCCTGCATCTTTGCACATTCAAACGTTCACTGGAGTTGTATCAATCTGTGCTGCAAAATACATGACAGTGTGAAATTAACCTGTGAAATGCGTGAGGAGTGGATTCCCTTTCCCCTTTATGCCCTTCCATGTCTCCTTTTGTGTCTTCTCATTACACCCGAGTAGAAATGTTTCATTTTGATGTGTTCGTGAGTTAAAAACAAAATTGGTTGCGTGCTCGCATGATGTGTTCGTGAGTTTTGAAAAAAAAAATGGTTGCGTGCTCGCATGATGTGTTCCCGAGTTTAAGAAATTGGATGTGTGTACGCGCACACACAACTAAGTGTGTATGAGTTGTTAAGTTCAACATTACGTACCTGTAGAACTCTTGCTGACTTACTCTACCCCCTCCCCAGAACGTTGATCTTCCATACGAAGCGGAAAGTAATCTATTAAGTGCCGTCGTGTACAGACCTTGAACGACGCTCGCGACAGATATGCATTCATTTTCCAAATGCATTTTGCATGCATCTTTTATAATGCTCTATATACGTATATTCATGTGTATACATTTTTATTAAGGCTTCTATTAATTTCAATTACGCAAAACGCGAGACTGTTGTGAATACATTGCAATGTCCTTGGGCAGTTGAATTGGTCTAAAATTAAGATTAAGTGAATTCTATCGCGTATATATGAAGTTGCATGTTTCGTTTTTCCTGATAGCTATTCTAGGGCGATTTTTTTTTTTCGTCTGCGTGTCTACCCTGCGATATTTTGTACATTGAGTTCCGTTAGAGTGTTTATTTCGGGGTATCTTACCTCACATTACCACTTTTGGGCGCTTTACGTATATATGGCGTTGCTTACATCTATTGATTCTACTCCAATTCCAAATAGAGATACTGTATTGGATTATTTTTTACGTGTAAATACAGTCGCTCAAAAGCAGTAGTTTTGCTGAGAACGCATAGAAAGGATTGCTAAATCAATAAAATACGCCTATAAAATGCAAAGATTGGAGTAGATATAATAATACATGCCATTCTCCACTTCGATGCGCAAACATATTCCCTACGGTGCACTCGGTTACTAAGCAGTTTTTCCTCTGTATTCATATATCTCCACTTCATTCTGGCAAACATGAGGGGGGCCCTTCATCCAAAGACTTCTACTTTGGCATTGTGTTTGCTCCATTCGCGTCGCATTTGCACAGCTATTCATCCTGGAATTATATTGTGTCATGCACGTTTTGTGCGCTGGACAGACATGAATAATAGAAATATGAAACGAGGTAAAAAAGCGGAGAGAAAAATGAACCAAAACTGAAAGAATGAACTAAGATTTTTTTTTTCTGTTTTGTGTACGGGCATATATGCCATGGGAACTATTTGAGCCGCGTATTTGCCTTCATCTTTTCTCTCCCTCTCTATTTAAATAAATCAAATCTTCGCTACACCATTTTACCTGTTTGGGTAATCAGTCATTTAATCTACCGACCCCACTGTTTCAGAATGACTAGGTGAGACTTAAAAGATTATCCCGAAAGAATTTCAAAAATCTAATTTGTACGCGCTTCGAACCGTCGAGATTGTCAGATAAAAAAGAGGGGAAAAAAAAGAGATAATGAACAAGCTTCTCGACAGTAATTGTCCAAATCAAATCATGCAAATCTTGCTTACCTGGATTGTTAGTTTAAATCAATACGAAATACTGGGCCAAACATAAAGCAGTCACATTGATTTGCACAGGTATAGACAGACACAAATAGGAGCCAAAAAAGGGGGCAATACGTGCAGCGTATTCGATGTGTACGGACAGTCGATTTCAATATGAAACTTGTAATACCCAGCAATCGTTTATCACTGTCGTCACCCATCTATCTCTACAGCAATAAACTCTTTGGCTAATCACAATTTGGAGAAACGCGTACAACAGTGTGGACGGCAGTAAGATGTGTGATTGCTCCAAAAAAAAAAAAATGTCACTTTTGAAGACACCCCCTCAAACACTAGAGTAGGTTTAGATTTTTCGTGGGTTGCTCGAGAGGATACTAGTAGTGATGTGTGAAACATGCCTTATGAATACCAAATTTTGAGAATAGGCAAACTCATTTACTCGGAAGTATGGCGCATAAAAACTAACTTTCATTACAGTATCGTGAGACTTTACGTACATTATTCCGTCCATCACTGTTGTTCTACCTCGTTACATGTCCTGCAGAAACACTTTGGAGTCAGCTGTTAGAGTAACAGTGATCGCGTACATTCACCCGTTCATCGGCGAGATTCATTAATAGGCCGTCGTTATCGACGAACCTTTCAAAGATTAGAGCTTCAAAAGGAACTCGGGCAATTAAACAGAAATCAATGCGACCAGTGTGTACCTATATATCAATCATTGTCTGGCGCCATGTTATGATAAAATCAAACAATGTCACCTTCCCAAACAAGTGTAATGTTATAAAGAAAAAAAAAAAATCGATTTCACCTCTGAAATTCTGCTTCTCGTGTCCCGTCTCTCTCATTCAAGTTAATGTTTTATTCCCGAACAGATTACTAGTATAATGTAGGTGCCCTACATGATACTTCTAATTGTGTTTACCTGGACAGGGGAGCCCTGATTGTGAGAACATTTCACAATATGACGGACACAATAATGTTAAATGTAAGCATGCACATCATGATCCCTTTTCTTGATTATTCTTCTGCTTTTTGTATGTGTTTGTTTAGGGGAGGGTGCTGGGAGATAATAATGCAAACTTATGGCGAGAGACAAGGGACCTAAAATGAGATGATGTGTCAGGCAGATTGTCACTATCACTCAGTAGATTTGGTCATTTACATGCGGGGTAAACTTGAATTACCATCTCCCCTTTTTTCGATGCCATCATCACTAAAATGTCATTTTGATATAAACTCGGATTCGCTGCGATATTGGCTACGTCTCGGCAATGCATCAAAGATGGAGTGTGGGGTCGTGATGTTAACATGGTAACTCGCGTCAATATGACTTGTTGCCTTGACAACTACCGCGATGCGAGTGTGTAGACTTAAGCGGGGATGTCGCGACGGAACCTGGTATCGCATTTCACGAAAATGATAGACATCTAATGAAGATAGCTGGGCAAGATAAGGTATCAAACTCCAGTACGGTTCATGTAAGTGACATTTATATTTGGGATATCATGTTTTAGAGTAAGGGTGCAAAGTTTTTCCCGCCAGGAAATTGCGTTTGTTTTGATTGATTCTTTTGAAACTCGTAAATGCTGTGCGGAATACACTGCTTCATTGTCAGAGTTGAAGCTGTATTCTTTATTTATTCTATCAATTTCTCTAAAATTATCTGGAAAGTTTTAGAAATTTGATCTAATAATAGGAAAAGTCCGTTTGGTATCACAATGGAGAGCAGTTATTATGTTCACCCTGCTTTACATTGCCAAATAAGATTCTAAATGAAAATGCTAAAAAGTCACACATGCAGATATACATTTTATTTCACAAGAAAAGATCTTGTCTTCGAAGAAGAGTAATCAGTATTTGAAGTGGCGGACAAAAGGGAAACTCAGGCGGCAAATATTCTCTTCATACGCTCCAATTCATCAGCACTTTACATCATGCCTGGACACGAGGCGTGGGTTGGGTCGGGGCGGCTTTTCCGAGCATCCGGGCCATCGACTTATTAGTCGCGAGGGTTGGGGGCAGATAAGAGAATATCGACAAAAGTGGCGCTATTTTGTCCGGGCGACCTTGTTCCAGTTTCCCTTTTCGCTGCCGGAGGATCGACTGCTGTGTGTGAATGGTGAAAGCGCTCGGCGCGACGTAAATTATAATTGGTGCATCTCATTTTGCCATTACGACAAAAGAAAATGCATTCTATTCCCCCGGTCTCGCCTAAGGACGAGAAGATTTTTCTCCTTGTAAATGCGGACAACCGCTTCCCAAAGAGCATGGATTATACCAAACATACTTAGTGCATGCGTGTCTCATGTCGGTCTTCTTTCTAATCATAGAAGAACCTAGAAGGGATATTTGCAATGAAATCAGATGTCAGGCTGCCTTTTTGAGAATGTCATGTATTATTCTTAACTTACTTAACTTCAGTGCATCATATAAAGATATAACTGCGAAAGTCTTTGCCATCCTCATAATTTACAGATCCCCATATTACATTTGGTATTAAAGCACATAGCTCAAACTTACAACTTTCATACACGCAGAAATGCCAGGTGATGGTAAACAGCAGTTGAGGCGAACGTCCCTAGAGTCATGGGATAATAATGATCTTGATTTGAATGCTAAATAGTAATTGCATCACAATAACTATATTCCTACTTTAAAGGGAAAATGCCCTGACATTCAGCACCATGCGATTGTTATTGAAGGTATGCGATTTTTATTCAGTACAAAATCCCAATCTGTAGTTAAGTTGAGATACTATAGTACAAGTGTTCCACGTTATTAAACTTCAAGTGAATACAACATCCTTTACAGTAATTGATAAAGATTAGTTCAGATTTATTCAAATCATAGATAACGTGAAACAGTCAAGTGCCTGAAATGAACAGCAATATTCGTGAGAAATTACCGCAAAGCTCTCGGTAAACTTTCATTATCAGTGCACCTTGAAATTTGGCTTGCTTGATATGGCGCGAGATGGTGTATACTTAAGAGCGATGACTCCGCGACCTTTGACCGTGTTTATTATTCATACACTACAAAACCGTAAATGGAGGGGAGGTATCGTCAGCCTTAATCGACTAACTGTGCAACTGAGATTCGTTTGGGGTTTCGTTATACTAGTACTTATTTTCTTCAAGAAAATTTTATAATTATGTTTTCACCAAATATGATTTTTGTTAATATACCAGTGAAACCCTCCTCTGTTGTAATGCGAGGAAGTCTTGTTGATACGAGCATGACTGTGACAGATCCAGAAAGGTCCGTACAATAACCTTGTATACTAGTACGTTCAATACAGGTTTGCGAATGCCAAGTGTCTATGTCACAGAATTCAGAGAGCGTGGAAATGAGTGGTCGCAAGCATGAACAGACAGCGCCGAGCGGGAATGGTATTCTGTTACATCCAATGTATGAAAGCCTAGATCAGAATCTGATTGGTCCTGACCCTGTTCATTTTAGTGTGTAATGTCTACGAGAATTTGTAGAATATCGCAGAGAACGGGTTTATCATGGTGAGGTCTCATGAAGTTAAACAGAGCAAACTGCAATGCAGCGGCAATTAATGTGCGATATTATACCAATCCTCGCACGTGGGGGAGCGGATAGGGGAATCGTCCCCAGAGCAGAGCATTTAATACATTCAGTGACTGAGAAACTAAAAGTGGCGCGACCTGTGTCAGGAGGAGTGTATGTTCAAGAGAAATTGTGCTTGTGGCAAGTGGGTGACAATCTTACTTTTTTTTTTTTGGTATGGTTGTTTCCAATCAGTGCACGTATTTATTGTTACATAAGATGCAATCGAGTTGAATTGAAACAATGAATATTCTCGACATTGTGAATATCCAAATTTACATTTTTAAATTCTGACGAGAATATCTCAAATGGTATTAGTCTTCATGTACCGTTTGCTTGACGGTAGTAATTGATGCATACAGTGTGTCAAAATGCTTCGCGTCATAGTATGTCAGTTTTAGCAACATGAATGTCCTCATGCCATAGGTGTAACGTTACCGGTTCCTTGTAAATTGGGACTAATGCTCGCCTAAGGCAGTATTCCCACATAACACAACACGATTGTAATTACTATACCACCTGCGCGCCAAAATGCACATCACGTGTACAGACAGGGAGCCGTTCCCGTGCTCACGAAAAATGCGTTGCTATGCCAGAACGCCCCGACCTGACTGGACTATTCACCCAAAGCCTTGCCCTCGTACAGGTGGGCAACGGGCTTTATACGGAGGGGTGCGGCGTTCTAGACGGACACACAAAGGACCAATCATTTTACGGTAGCCGATCACGTCTGATGTGGCCCAAACTTGTGCATTACAATCAGTTGCTGTCGGCGGAAGAGAAAGAATTGCATATGAATTACTTGTTGAAGCTAGTGAAAAATTTGCCGGTAAACATTGTGCAGATTTTTAAAATTCCCCGTATTGTTCATGATATCATAACTGTGAAACTAACTATTTGTTCCCTTTTGAAAGAATAATCATGAGATATTAAACTACTCAGGGGAAAACAGACTTTAACTCAAAGATGACTGTCTGAAGGACAGGCTTCAAATTGACATTCGGTCGCAGCTTTTTTACGTACATAAGCAGTGGCTGTAAGTTTGTCCTAAACTTTAGGTCTAGACTACTTTGTGCAGCACGAATTACGACTGTTTCGTCAGTTTGGTATAATATGCCTGTTATTCAGTATGTATTCTAATGTTCTTTACAACTCTGTAGATTAGTCTTCTAGTTATTTTTAAAGGAAATTAGCAAGTAAAGATAGTACGTCGAAATGCCCAGTCTATAAGAGACGACAGTTGAAAATGTATGTTAGTATCGGAACACTAAGATCAGTCCAATAAGAGTGCAGAAACTGTTTAGCACGAACATGCGTTGTCACTCCTCGCGTCAGAGAGGGAGAGAGAGAGAGAAAAAAAGCACACACACACACACACACACGCACACACACATACACGTTAGACTGCAAGTCACCTTCCAGCTACTAGTCCCTGTGCGACGTCTTTAAAAAGGGTTGGTTCGAATTCAACCAGCTGCAAAGTCACATTTACCACGAAAGAAACCGTCTTTCAGCCATGTCTCTGCTGCCGCGGGCGAACATTTTGCACCAGTGGTTTGTAATGAACTTGATTGATGGGTAGCATAGAAAACGTTCGTTTTCATTTCTCAAGCGCCCCCTTTTATCAATGATGTGTCGACACTCTGCATAAATCGTCGTACTACACCTTTTATAGGAACTGGGGAATAATTGAAAGAGACATTTTCTACCAATCATTTGAATCCAGTCCCCTGAAGTGCTAATTTTTTCTTTTCCAGTATCACTGCACTGCACTGTAAGGTTGTCCAGATATGTGATTTTCCAACAAACTTCTGTTCAAAATTTTATTGTACCGTCAGGATTTCGCCCATTCTTAACTTCGAGATTCATTTCAGTGCATTTATTCCGTTGTCTTTTCTTACAAGCTTATCGGTAATTGCAAACGTATACTTATCATCTTGTAAATCAAATTAATGGCCACAGCACAACTTATCGCAGTTGGTATTTTCCTTATGGCGTTGTCGAACTAAAATAAGTTACGAAGTTTATTTAATGAGGTAAAAAAACAAAACAACGTTTATGAAGAACCTCTGTACGGAATGGACTATGTTAATGTTAATAATGCTTGATAGTTGACGGAAAGTGAATAAACTGATAGCTTTTAAGTTCGTGCAGAAGGAAAACTTGAGTGAGCTGAAGGAGAGCTTTCTGATATTAAATCACTGATAACTAATATTGTATTGACGCATCGATAAAACGAGTCCATTTCAGCTCGCTTGTCATCTGTCTGACATTGATTAACTGTATAATCAAAGTCTCAACTCAAATATCATTTCTTATTTGGACTTGTGTCATGTACCCCAAGTCTTTTGTAGCCTGACATGGTAATTATGATGATTGTCGGAGTTTCGTTTTCATGGTAGAGAGATGAGACAAATTTGTGATAATTCTAAACAGTTACATTGATACAAATTGATTGGGAATATTATAATTTTCAGTATTGGCTTTCATTTCTCTCTTTGCACATGCAGTGCTCAGTATTTAACAACAAACAAATTGCAATATAACGCCGGTATATGGTTAACTTTGCTAGCTTTTCAGTGAAGGGAATTTCTTTCAGCAATTTGGGTTCTGAGGGGCTTGTTTGTCGCACGTCATGGGCTCGTTGGGTTATGCGGTCCACAAACGTGTATTTCTCACTGTGCCACTATAATGTCTGCAAAACCACACGTATGCTATTGAATGAAAAAGGGAGAGGTTGGGCCCTTTTCCTCCTAAAAAACAGCCCTTTCACAGGCACACCATGCAGCTACTTGTTTGTATTTGAACTACAGTAAGCTGCTTAGAATTTTATTTCTGTAATAGAATACGCAGTTGCTCCCTTTGGAAAATCGCTGCATTCAATATGAACCTTTTATGCAACGCATTATGTGCGGTTAGAATCTGCGCCCTGAGGTGGTAAGGGGTAGGGTACAAAAGTTTTTTGAGGGAGCAAATCTCTACTTGTGTGACGTTGAGACAGTTTTTTTTTTCTTTTTAAGTATCCCCAGGTAGCTGCATATAGCCGTATGTGATTCACGTTTGAGGAAGTGGGCTTTGGGAAATCCTAGCAGTAAATCTGTATACCTCCAGGAATTTTTCTTTCAAATGGATGCAGTACAATGCGTTTAAAATTCGCCATGACATTCAGATTCTCGCCTCATTTGGAATACATTACTTTAAGTATGTAGGCCTAGTGTATAGATAGGTATGTCATTATACGTGGGAGTTAATATTTTAACAAATATAATTGACCCCATGTTAAAATGTATTTACAAGAAAAGGTATGACGAGGAAAAGTGTGTAACAAAGAAAAGTCTCCCAAACGAGCTGTAAAGCCACAGTATATTAACATCACTGAAAGTAAAATACAGTTTTTAATGGATTTTTGTTAATGTCATTACACATTAATTTGTCGAAAAACGCGAATTTATTCTAAACTGTATCTATATGTTATTGATTTTTTACAACCTTTACAAGCTGATGGGGGTTTTATATACCGCAAAATATACACAAACGACTTACACGATTCACTGAATGTGAATAATCAGTTCAGTTTATCAAAACATTATTTTTGTGTTCCAATACATTAGTTATGGTTATTGATTATTAATATTGCATTGATTTGGTCAATTTTTTAAACGACTTGTTAAAAAAAATATGCGTATTGTATTCTTTAAGAATTGTGGTTTATTTCCAATCTATTAATGTTAATGTAAATCGAGTAAAGATAAACGCTATATTTCATGGTGATAGGATATGGAGTTGATGTGTCATGATATTACTTTTTCTCATATTCTAGTGTTTCATGTACATTTTTATGATGCTTTGTTTCTTTTTGCTTTACTAGTGTCAAAACTAGGTGTATAATCATTGTCGTGGTTATTTCATTGAGTTTGTAACCTCGATAGAGCAATCACCGTGGTAATGACGGTCAAAGAGAAAACACACACACACACACATTTTTTTTCCTTGATATTTATTGATTTCATTCAAATCATTCGTGAATCAACCCATTCTGGGTATAACATGAACAAAAACAATACAAATACAATTCAGAACACAAACAAATCCATTTTTTTTATTAATACTGCAAAAATCTCTCGTCAACATAAATAACTCGATAATTAATTAATCCCACTGATAATACGTCACGGGAAAATATTTACATATATACCAAACATATTACCCTTGAATATATTGAATCATATAACTCATACTCACTTACAAGAGCATATACATAAAAACGAAAAACAAAGCAAAAAAATACATTATACAAATCTAGAATGAAATAATTCATAAAACCCAAACCAGCCCTTCCTCTCCCAACCAAAACAGATCTTCATCTTCATACACACACATCCTTACGCCCCCCCCCCCCCCCACACACACATGCACACTCACACTCGCAGACAGTGTCGAGAATACATACCGGCAAGATTACATCAACTGCTATTATTATGAGCCGCATGCTCATGCACTTGCAATCACTATTGTCTAGTGAACTACTGATAGAACTTGTACCTGTCTGTCCAACCATCGTCAGCGTTGGAATTTTTTTTTCTGTTTTATCTGTAGGATGACTAAGCACGTTATCTCGACCCCTATGGCATTGTCTAATTATTAAAACTATGTTTACTTGCGTGATGATTTGTGATAGTAATGCCTAAATCATACCTTGGTTATTCAAACGTGTGAAAAAGCTGTACAAAGTTTTCAAGGAACGGAGATCAAGAGCTTGTTGGTAGAGATAAGAATAAGATCTGGGTTGTTCATTTAACTGCGAAGACGCGAACTGCGACCATTAATAAAATTGATAAGTAGACTACAAGAGCGCAACGGCAAAGCGTATACCACCTCTAGTCAGGTATTGTGTGATGATTGCCCTGCGATTTTATTTTTATTACGAATTGCCATGGCCTCAGTCAATGAATGCTTGAAATCACCGTATACATGAATTCAAAATGTCTGTCCTACCCACGCAGCCTCCCCTTCCTCTTTCTGAATGCTTGTCTCGTATAGCCTAGTTGCATTTATATCGACACAATTAGAAGTAGACCAACGACAAAGTAAAAGCTATATTCGTCACGTGTTTACGCCGTCATAAAGCGCCTTTATTAAAGTTATACAGACATTATTAAGGTTATACAGACATGATTTCTCTACCGTGATGGCCATGACGGTTACTTAATATAATTTATACAGTCAGTTGAGGCAACATCGTTGACCATAATGTCACATGTAACCTGTGACAGTCATTTTTTAATCTTTCCTGTATGAGGGAATTGGACAGAAATTTTCGTGTACTTAACTGAATTCACTAATGCACCGGTATCAAAAACTGTCATTCGACAAACTGCACATCAGACTTGCAAGATTTATTGCGTTTTCCATGGAACTTGCGAAAGATACTGCTACGTCTATTGCCTCTTCATTCTGACTTACCGATATATTAGTTACATTTCATTTTCCCGAGTGTCCAACTTCGCGAAAGTCTTAAACCTATGTTATAAAAAGAATCTTGCGTTTTAATCTAGCATTTTAACTACATTTATAATAGGTAAAAATAGAATATTCGTTAGTGCCAAAATTTTTAAACTTTTCATTAAAAATGTTCAAACGCTCCCTCATGAGAATTTTAAACGAAAGTGTGCAGAAGTTTTGAAACCTTTGTAAAATATGTGAGATGGTATATCCTGACAAACGTTGACGGTCCGCTGTAGATATTTTCCTTTGTGCTTTAGTACTTACGTCATGATGCCGACGTATCGTGTATAGTGAACGCAATATTCGTCTCAAGAGAGTAAACGGAATCAAACAGGTGGAGAAATTTAATCGACACACTGAGCTTGAAAACCATGCACACAACATCATTTATGAAACACTCCTAGGCTAGAAAGTATTGCGAGCCACGGTAGATGTGAAACAACCGGTCCATGTAGTTTGGTAATAGTGTCAGAGCATACGATAGGACCGAATCTAGACTAAAAGTGATCCTTTATGAGAAAGTCCCCCTCTCCCTCCCCAAATAAAAAGAACACACACACACACACACACACACACACACACACACACACGCACGCTCAAAACATGCGTTGAAAGTTTGTCCAAATTCTAGAAATAGGCATATTCTTTTTTCTTGGTTAAGATTTCATGATATAGCAAAAAAAGCTAACGACAAAGAATAGATATAGAGTTGAGAAGATCCCACATTATTATTCTCTCGCACTGTCAAGCGGAAATCCAGATTCCAGACTAACAGTGGCATTCTTCTTGTAATAGATCGGCGGGCCCCTCTCACCCCTTCCCCCCTCCCTCTATCTCTCTGTCGATTTCCTCCTCCTCTTCCTCCTCGATGTTCGATGTCTGAAAGCAGCTCACGGCACCGCTACCAAGTGTGCTCAGATACGAGAGCGACAACCTGTCCACTGAAGTACACTTGGTGGCGATGGCACATGCTGCGTCGTGTGAGAGTTGTCGGCGCGTAGAGAATAAGATGATGGGCTCTTCTGGTGGGGAACCGTCCGTAATTCCTGCATTTATAGTCCAAAACTTGCTCTGCTGCTTCCTGTGCATCATGCTCCGTGATCCGGGAAGTGAGGCCAATGTCTTTTTGCGTGTATGACACACCAGAAGAATTAATTTGTGCGCACAAAAATTACCGTACGTTAAAAAGTGTACAACTTCCAGATAAATCATGTCTAGGCCCTTAAACAGCCACACTTATATGGAAGTAAAGTGAAAATGACTTACAATTTGTAATGGATAGATGAATGATCGTGCCTTCCCGATTTAACATTTTTCTTGTTTGTATATTGTGGCTTTTCTAGAACTGACGTAGCTTATTTTAAGTAAATATTTGAAGGTATATTAGAACTTCTATTATAGAGGCAATTGCTTAACTTTTTGAGAGATATGTATGTTTGAGATAGACTCCTAAGCCATCGACATTTACCGCGTAATTGTTGTGTACTGAAGGACAGCAAGTTACTAAAGTCCATGTGATAAATCACGTACTTCAGTTAAGATCCCGCAGCAATTGATAACAAGCGCTATAGTAAGACAATGCGATTCTGTCTGACCTCCGATAACGCCACACTCACAAAAATATGTTTATCGTGAGCAAACATCTCGTTTGTGAGCTTTTTCAGAGTATGTGAAAGGAAAAATCAAATTGTACACCGGTGAAACTATGTAAATTAAGGTTCGTTCAGATTCATTAATCATAAGTAGATCTTATTGTGTGTGTGGGATCGCTTATAGTCGCTGCACTTCGGTCTGCCCTTGAGGCTAGTTAGTATTAAAGGACTCTGGAATATGATATCATAAAGTTTGAAATTGTGAAAGGAAGCCGAGTGATGTGCAGTAATGATAGATACCATGCAATTTGTGCATGTTCCGTCGAACACTTCCCTTTTGGTTACAGCTCAGAAACACTGGCTTCACACTATCATTAGCTCCATTATTGAAAAAATCACAGCAGTAAACCACGATGTTACCCTCGGGCCCTGTGTTTCTTGTCCTCTTCTTCGAGAGAGAAGCGGAAAACTGAAAACTCATCAGGGTCATTTTCGGTGTCTTTTCAATAAAGATTGCCTCTCCCACGAATGCTAACCAACTAATATGGGCAATGTGAGACCAAGGGAAAGAGGAACCGGAGTGAGGGAAAAAAAAATCTTTGCAAAAGAAAATAATCAATCAAAGGATCTTACCCCGGAGCAGAAAAGGGGCACCATATTTGTATGGAATAGACGAAGAAAGAATCGAACCAAACCCAAGCTCAAAATACGTGGACTCGTTCTAGCATGACGCCACAAAACGTCATTCTATTCAGCGATTTTTTTTTTCTCTCTTTTTTTTTTATGTGCGGAATATTATATTGTTTGCTGCTTCGAGGCGGAATGGGAGCGAGGACTTGCCGTTTGGTGCATTCTCTCTGGCGCGACGTTGCATTGTGATGCACTGTTTTTCTTGGGGATGTGTCCCCCCTCCCCCCCCCCCCCCCCCCCATGCCCTCTATGCCGGCATAATGGTAGACTATCCACGCTGTGCCCCTGACCTTATATCGCCACTTCAGCCGGACTATGTTTTTTTCTCTTTCTTTTTAACTTGACTGCCTGTAGGAGATCGCGGTTTGTGGCTATACAGTGCAGCAATGTACAGTACGACGCATATAGATATTACGAGAACATTTAATAACGGGTACCATGCGTACATAATTCCCAGAATGGGATGATTATAGAACCTTACGTTGTCATATTGCGATTTTTTAAGTACCCAGCACCACCAAACTTTGTATTCGGTATTTGATATAAACGTGTTATATTTTAATTCTCATTGTGCTTGCTAGGATAGGTTGCCAAATCGTGACTTATCGAAATTCACCGAGAAAATAATTTCCACGACACCTTACGGTGCACTCATGGACCATCAAAACGTGTGCTATAATATCCAGTAGAAAAATTGTTTTTTGTGTGTCAGGTAGACTTTATAGGGCATAAGTATTTCATATTGAAGTCAAGACAATGGATTGATTTTAATTTTTCGTTCAGCAATGCTACCATACTCAGTAGAAAAAATACAACAGCACATTATAGTTCAGATAAACTGAGAAACCAACAATCCAACTAGCCATGGTATACAGTTATGAATTACCTGGTGAGAAACAATTGGTAGTTTTTCTAGCTTGTTTATCCATGAAGATTTTCTTCCTATGTTTTCTTTATAAAACAATTGAAACATTAGCTCATAAGTTACGATATTCAAAAAAAAGGGAGAGAACTAGACAACACTGAAATACAATCTCGCTATGTCACCTGAATCGGAAAAAAAATCTGAGTCAAGCGGGAATCAGACATTTAATTCTAAGCGCATCATTTTTCTTCGGATGTGCCGGCATGTGCTAATCATAACTGCTGCCACCATTATAATGATGTTTCAACCTGCTACGATTCCCTCGCGGGCTGTCCAGTAGATAGCTCTCGATCGGTAAAATGGCGCCACTTGGCGTAGGCCGCACGCGGGTGGGGCGATTCCTCACAAAAATAGCTAACAATCAGAATAGCGTCTAGAATTCGTTTTTACCTTCGGCGATTTTAAAAATCTAAATCAGAATTGTAAGCGTTACATTAATTCTTACACCATCGTTGTCATCTATTACTGACAAGCAATGAGTGAGCAGCAATATGCTAAACTTACAAATGGCTTTCTTGTCAAATCAATGTGTGATCGATGATATGAATGGTCGTGAAACTCATGTGGTTTCTGGCTAAATTTCGGCAAAGCTCGTCTTATTCCCATGCCATTTACATTTAACTATTGCCATTAAGAAGGAAAAAAAAAAGAAAACCTAGCATGTTTCAAGTTAGATAAAAGTGTATATCGGACATACGTTTCAAATACACATCTAATAGGAGAAAGAGGCGCGCAAACTGGATATTGCACAAGTTAGTGTGTCTTCTGTCTTACCCTGGCTTGCTCCCGTCGATGGCGCACACACAATGCTGTCGGGTGTCGGGCACAAATTGGTAGTCAAAATGGCAGACGGGTCGAGTATATATCGCACGGGGCTGAGCAGTCAATAGAAACATTGCAAGTCAAGTAGGCTTGGCACTCTGCGATTGGACGAATCCGTGTGTGCACAGTAATGCGTATGCGTATGAAAATGATATCCAGCTAGCGCTATTGTGAGTATGACCCTGCCGCAGCCTCGAAGTGCAAACAATTGGAGCCAAATAAAAGAGGAGAAAAAGAGGAGAGAGATGTAAAATTGAGAACCGATGAAAAAAAGAAAAGAGCTGCATTGTCTGTGTTTGCTCTATTGCTCGAAGGCAAACAAAGGACCTTTGGCTGAACTTGAATTTGTGACAATTTCTCTCCGTCTCTCCCCATGCTTTTTATTCATGGCGAAGTTCAGATCGAGTGGCACCACAGTCTTTTGTTGGGTGAGTTTTCTCAAAGGGGGAGCTAGGCGAGTTGCGTGTGACACATATCTCCTTTTTAAAATGCAAATTCTTGTGAATATGGCACCCTCTTCTACCCCTTTCTAAGGTGGGACCGGTGTTTAGCCGTTCGCAGGCTTTTCGCGCTCGTATCGCAATAAGAATGAAACTCCACAGCAGACTTGCATCTATATATGTGTGACTTAAGCGAATTAAGCGCCCACGCAGGTATTGCTTCTACGTGAGGTTTCTCCACAACGCTATTTCCCCGCTTGCTGTTTCCTTCTCTCCTATATATCTTATGGAGAGTAGCTGAAACTGCCTCAAACACGGGCACCATGGCTATGTTGTCCAATCAGGACGAGCGGTAGGCAGGTAGGACTGCATCGTAAATTCAATTCAGCTAGTCAAATTTGCTCAGCAACTTCTGCGACACAATGCATCCTTGCGCTCTTCCATTTTTTTTTTCGTTCTCTTTAGTGCCTCTCCCTGCTCTTTTTTCTTTTGTTTCTGTCATTTTCTATCTCTTTCTCCCTCTGTCTCTCCCGTTTTCTATGCCTCTGTATCTTCACCTCGTTGAATAGCTTGCCGTGCATCACCTATATACCGTCGCCTGCTCCCAAATGGCGCTCCCTTTCGCGCATGCTATCCCAACATCTTCGTCACCCGCGTGTACGTCAATTTGCCTTTTCCCGCCATTAGTCAACACGACCTGCTAATTTGTCACGCGCGTGCGTACGTACGCCCGGGTCAACCAATATCGACCCCATTGTACCCATTACTGAATATAGGTGTGAATGTGTTCACCATATAACAAGAAATGACCGATGCGCTCCACGAAGTCCGTCAGAAAATAAGCTTTATAAGTATATTTACTAGAATCCCATTTTCTGTGCTCAATTTTCCGCTTGTTTTTAAATAGACAGAGAAGAATCTAAACTTTTTAATAGTTAGACTTGGCATGTTGTGTAAATTAGCGGACACAAATCTTGGTGAGCGTTTTGGCCCATTACGTCTGGAACAAGAAAATAAAAGACAAACTGTATATCTAACATGTATTATATTGACATAGTTCTTTCATGACTGTAGTCAATCTAATTTTTTTTTTAAACGGCTGGTTAGATCACGAACTATTCATAGTTAGAGATAGATAGATAGATAGATAGATAGATAGATAGATAGATAGATAGATAGATAGATAGATAGAGGGGGGGGGGAGATAGAGAGAAGGTGACAGTCAAACAGGTTTTAACTTTTTTTGCAAGGCCAGCTATCTTCGGCCGAATAAAGTATAGCGTGCTCAGAGCAAATTTTGTCATAATATAGCCTACTACATAACCCCTATTTTCTACTTGATGAGATGCCGAATTTTGATAAGATCACTTCTTAAATACAAAATATTATTGATGTCAAACATTTTTCATGACTGCACTAAGACACTTTCGATGTGTGGTTGGTATTACCTGTTTGTCATCTCGATGATTTCAGATTTTTCTTTCTACCTTTTCCCAATAGAATTTGCTGTGTTCAGCGCATCTTTAGGCGTCAAGTTTGTTCCCCCGCGATAGATTCTTTATCATATGAAGATGTTAAATAATTATTTTGTTGCTGTTCAGAAATGTATCCAAGCAATAGCGCTGTTTACCGTCCATATTGTTTTTGTATGCATACTTATGCTTATTGAGTATATGTCATTCATTATAATGTAATGTTTATTGACACGTTAGCGTGTTTGAATGTCTGCTTGTCGTACGCGAATTTGTCAGTTGATAACGTAATACTGCGTGGTATGAGATAATAGTGTGCGATGATCTGTCATGTTTGTGTGTATGTTTGAATGTGTATTAGGGGTATACTTCTCCATTTAACTAGCAGTATCAGTGACGTTACTTTTTGTGCGTGATATCTTTGTGAAATTCGGACAGTTTACGTATACTAATTTGTAAAATGATAAGCTTACGGTATGCGGAAAATACATAAACATTTTGCAATATAACTTGATACTATCGTCTCCCCCCCCCCCTCTCTCTCTCTCTCTCTTCCTCTCTCTAACTGGATTTCTTCACATTCTTCTTGACAAGAATATGCAAGCATATAAGCATTAGCATGAAAAAAAAAACACGAATTTCTGGAATGCTTGTACTATTGCAAATCTCATTACATTTTGTTTCCTACCCCGCCCCCTGCTTCAGAAACATCCACCTGCCGCGTATGGGGAGACCCTCATTACGTGACCTTTGACTCGAGAACCTTCGTCTTCCAAGGACAGTGTAACTACACCCTGGCCAAACTCTGCAATGACTCGTTAGTCGATGACGATCGAACACTCTTCGATATTGTCATCGATAGCCAGCCGAAGGCTTCGGCCGGATCAGGGTCGTATCTGAGACAAGTTTACGTGAACATTACGTCCACAGTGAGTATCAAATATTAATGATTCTTTACTTCTTTGGTGCATTATTGGTTTGCTATCGTAAATGATTACATGCAAGCTATGGCTCTCATCATCAGAGATTATGTTCTCTTCATAGAGAATCAATTAGTCACCTGTACTTGTCGTTCCAGAATCACTACCAGCTAAGTGAATTACCAGAGCAATTCCCCACTGTTGTCGATATTCATTACTAAACAGACGGACAAGCTAAACAGTCAAACTCTTAACGTTGCCCTACCCACTGGAACAGCGAGTGAAATTAGATAGATACCTGCGATGCCTCCCGTCAAAGAGCTTTTACATGTACATGTATGTGTGTTCATTATTTGTTTCAATTCATATTGTAAAAAGACCCTCAAGTCTCGACGCTTGATCTGAAAAAAAAAAACCACCATCGGTACATATACTTTATATACTTTTCCTTTGAGATATACATATACTATATATATATATATATATATATATATATATATATATATATATATATATATATATATTAATATGAAAGGAAAAAGTAAGTACATCCTTAACCCGAATCTCTGTTCCATTTATTGCGATATTTCATTCATTTATTCATCAAGTTTTGTATATTTGTTTTTGGGTTTTGTTTTGTTATTGTTTTGTTTTGTTTTACTGCGGAAGGGCACGAAATTATATTGTCGGGACCTGTTCAGAAATTATCGCCGCTATGAAATCGTCAAATCCTTTTTTTTTTCCGAATCACATCTCCATCATGCTTGCGTCTTTACCTATCTGAAGACGACCATCATTAGGAGTTTCACTTTCAAACTAGAACTAAATGTGCGTGTAAATCGCCCTTCACGAGAAAATTGAAAACTTATTTATGCATTGAAAAGAATTGCGGTATATGCGGTGGCTATATGATAGGTTATCAGTCACCCGATTGCGAGTCAGTAATCAATCATAATTTACTTCGGGGCTGTTTTTCTTCTCTCTCCCTCTCTCTCTTTCTCTCTGTCTCCTTCGCAGACGATAACGTTGCTTCAAAGTCAAGTTGTGTTGATCGAAGGAGTTGAGCAGCGTCTGCCCTACTTTATCTCAAGTGGCCTGTACATCACATACGCAGGGCGATACGTGGTAGGTATTGTTGGAACGAGCGCCAGGGCAAATATCGTACATACCAAATATAACCAAATGGGATGATACACCAGATGAGTTACCCCTCCCTACATCGTGAAACTCAAATTTTAGGCATTATATTCACACTGGAGTCAAAGAAAGTGATCAGAAAAAAAAGAAAAAACAATTATTATTATTATTATTATTATCATTATTATTATTATTATTATTATTATTATTATTATTATTATTATTATCATCATTATTATTCCAACTAGTTGTAAGGAAAGTTCGTAGGACACATGACAGTGCATGTAGTACTCATTGATCAATATTGCTGGCAAATACACTGTTACAATGGACGATTATGCAAATACATTTACCATAAATCGGTGACGCATGCGAATGAAAAGATATCAAATATGCATGTATGACGTCACTGTTGTCACAGCTACTGCTCTTATGTTTGACAGTAAAATGGTGTAGCATGCTTTGAAAGTAGACAGTAGGCCTAGTGATGAGATTAATTTTAAAAAAAGAACTGAATTTCAAAATTAAAAATATCATTGTAACACAGGGGGATTACAATTTTTCCCCATTTAGTACCGGGTATTCAGTATGTAACTCAACATAAAATGGAGGAAGTGAAACATTTTATTGCTTTGGTCGCATATTCGCAAAGATATGCTTTAGAAAGGTTATATTTAGATAACAACTCAGGACAGCTATTGAACTCAAAGAAGTACATTTCATGGTTGTAATGGGAGTAGTACATAGTTGTTGATTTGAACGCGCCCTGCGGACTTATATTCTTTATTTTGGGCAGGCGGTACGGACCAAATGCATTAGACATGTTGAACCCTGCTAAATCAATTTCGTCGACAAAATGCTTCGAATTGCAGTTTCGAATCTGTACAATTTTCACAATTTTCCCTAATCTTGTCGAGAAATCGCTGAAAGTAAACATAATGAGTCGTACTGCAGAAGAAAAGATTTTCATCAAACTTGTGTATGCTGGGAAGGGAGGGGGTGACGTGCGACGCGAGATGAAAAGAGTTCTTTTCTAAGTCTGATGACAAAGTTTATCGTGATCTTTTGAGGATATCTCACTGTAGCTGTCAGTCAACAGAGCAATTCGTAATTGCTGAAAAAAAAGAAAGAAAAGATGATTAGAAATGAAAGGGTCACAGTCTGTCGTTTGCTTCTTCCCAGGTTGTTTATGGACGATATGAATCTTTGCATGAAAAACTAGGTGCTTCTGACACTTTGTTCAACTTTCATCATACTTTCATCGCTGAATATTCCGTGTTTGCACAGATAAGTTTCAATAGGGAGGACATGTAGCGTCGTGTCGATGCCAACATGCTGTGAATGCGACTCTCTTATTTGGGCAGCATTTGCGCAAACACACACTCCACCCTTCTTGTCACTCAAAAACGCATAAGACAAACCAGAAGACAAAAAATATTAAAGTCCAGGGTACGCTAACGCTCGTTTGCATAGCATCTGTGATTAAGAAGGCAAGCAATTTGTGCGTATGCTCCCCATTTGTGATGTTGAGAATGTCTTGTGTGCGAGTGTAAGCAATACAAAATCTTTATTCTCTGTGTGTGTGTGTGTGTGTGTCTGCCATATTAGTCATGTTAGACAAAATGTGCAGAGTCATGATTTGAAGAGTCAAGTACACGGATGTGAGTTGTGCAGTTCGAGAGCAGAGTCTTATGAATTAGTGTCAATCATATCTTGTTTCTTTTGTTCTTTTTTCTTTTGCGGAGTGAAAGGGGTTGTCGAAAGTCGCGTATTAATGTTTGACGAGGAGTGTCGATTAACCGCTGTCCAGAGATCTATCTAACTGAAAGTCTTGAAACAAAGCTGAAGCGAAGTTGAATCGCAAACTTTGTTTTGACTGTGTTTGGTAGGTTGGTTTTGTTATTGGGGGGTTTTTTTTGTTTTTTTTTTTTGTTTTTTGTTGTTGTTTTTTTTTCAAATCTGAGGAAGGGACGTGGGAGTGCAAAGTGTAGAATGAATTTAGATTTTTTTTTTTTTTACTGTGCCCAAAGTCAATCTTTTAGACTTTTTCGCGATTCAAACGCATTGAAATGTTCACAGCTAAATACACTTAAGACTGTTTAAAAGAAGTTAAAGATATTTTCTGTTTTTTTTTTCATTTTGTACAAGTATACTCTTACACCCCTGTTAATGACAAGATAATAATTTAAGGTCAATGAGAAATGTGAGAGCAATTGTCCGAGTCTTGCGGAGGGTTGATGCAAAGTAAAAATAGCTAGATCAAAGGAATAAGTACTATATTAAAGTTTTTTAAAAAAAAAAACATGTAATATATACATTTTTGTGAAAAGTTGCTTCTCGGCATAATGCCAAAGCCGCAAGCTTGACAGGTCATGTTTCTAGAATGATTCAGTATGACATTGGTTGAATATGCAAAGGTTCTTCACGTTTGCGTGCACGCGTCGTCATGGTTACAGTTCGGCAGTGCCGCCAATCCATTCTGTACACACCCCAATATGTGGAAAATAAACTGTCGACTCCTGTTGCAAAGTGTTCAAGTCTGACAGGTTCTCGGATGATTTTGTTTACATCATTTAACATTACTTTTGATTGTCAGTTCTCTGTTAGATCATACTTGATGGTTGCAAACAGTAAATTGCAAGGGAAGAGATAACAATTATGGTAGATATTATTGTATTTTAGTGCATAATGCGGAGTTCCTTCTTAAAACTTTTTTTTTTGCAGGTTTCTTACAAATGCCTAATACAACTATATAGGGGAGCTCTTTTGATTATATCAATGCAATTTGAAGTTGTCTTGTTGAGATAATCATGTGTCAACTTAATGGAAGAATATTTTTTTTTTCAAAAATGACATAAATTGCTAATCACTTTGTATCTTTCTTACAAGCAATAACTTCAAACGCTGAACTAGGATTCTAAAATGTCAGTTTTGAATCATTCTTGCCGTTTCCAGGTATGAAAGGAACGCGAAAGTGATGTTTGATACTGTCATCGTATGTAAGCATAAAAGCATTGCATGATCAGTCGATACACTATATTTCACATGTCCCATGTTTATATGATAATCTTTATTTAACACTATGTGAATTAGATCCTTCCTACTTCCACAAATTCAGTCATACTTGGATAATTATTTTTTTAATACAAATCTTCCTGGTGGAGCTCTTCTAAAAGTCGGTAATATGAAAGTAAATGCCTTCAGATGCATTTATACTGTGTGAAGTACATGTAGCCGGGGTTAAGTGTGATTTTCTGAATTCAAAATATTTTTACCCCATTATTTTTGCCCCATGATCATCCAGAAAAAAGGAAAATCGTTACGTTTTTTTTTTTCCAAGTACAAGTAATACTGGACTAAATGAAATTGTTGGCAGCCTCAACATATTACAAACGTGAAACAATAAAGTTCTTCCACTTCTATAATGACAGGTGCTTTCGACCAGCACTGGTCTGGTATTGCGGTGGGATGGGGAAGGCGACATCACCTTCACTCTCCCGCCGACGTACAGCGGCGCCGTGTGCGGTCTGTGTGGCGACTTCGATGGCAACGCTGACAATGACTTCCTCTTACCCGACGGCTCCTTGGTAAATCGATGTACTCACATATAATATTCATAAAGTGCATACATATCCATGCATTTATAAGCAAAACACACATTGTGTCTGTCTGTCTGTCTGTCTGTATTTATGTATGTATGTATATTTGATATGATTTATGATACGTGTTTTGCCACGTATTTAAAACATACATACGTTCATACATACATACATACATATACATGATATACATAATTGTACATTCATGCATACATACAAACTTACATGTATACAGACATACATGCACACATATACATACACTTATCTCTGTGTGTATGCTTTATATTCCTGTTTTTTATATTGGCCCCGTTTTCCCCTCTTTGACATTCTTATTTCCCTTAGACTTTCATTTGGTTAGAGTTTTCCGTCAATGCAAAAAATAAGTATCCAATCTATGAACGTGCAGAACAGAATTACAGAAGTGGAAATGAAAGGGGAAAAAGCCAGACATGAAAAAGATGATGAAATAAATAGCAGGAACTTTTCACCTCGTCGTGAATAGTCGACGCATGCTCCTCCTATTCATAAAACGCAAGTGATTCACTGTGTTTGAGTTGCCACGTGATGTGAGAGATTGACTGTTGATATTTGTCATCACCAGAGAACCAGCGTTATAAGAAAGAACTTGCGAGATGAAACCGTCCTATTTTTCGTCCCTCATCCCTCTCCCACCTCCTATACTCCCTATACAATTATTCCTGTTTAAACAGCTTTGTCTTCCTGCGTTGTCTCGTGGACTCCCCTTACGCGTTAAGGACACGCCGAAACGTGTTCTGAACAAAGAAAATATTCTCGCAAGTGATTTATTTTACATTTTGTCTGCGGGCGCTGAACATATGCCCCGTACAAATACAGAGCTCTTTACTCTTCTTTGCAAAATAATACGTGATGCGTTTTGATTCCTTTTTTTTTGTGTTAGGTGACCTATCGCCTCACCAAGTTTCCCGTATAGATGTTGGCATTATTTGAAATTCATCACTGAAAAGGCACAAAAATATTCGTTGAAAATAAGTATTAATATCCATCTGATAAATTTATTTCGTTCTCTCCTTTCATTTCTCTTTCCGAGAAAGGATGATGGTGTAGGTACTAGTAGTTATTTAAGAATTGCTCGAGTTCGCGTGAAAGAACAGATCAATGAAGTAAATGTGTTGATATTATAGATATGGATTGATTCAAGGAAAAGTCAGGTGTATGAAAGTTTCTGAAGAACACTGGACATTTGTTCCTTATATTTTCCTTTATACTGAAAGCTGATGATATTGGAAACGTTTGTCCTCTATTTGAAAGTGATTATGGTTTTAGTTCGTTACTTCGGTTCTGCATAGTCAACATCTCATCTCCTTTAACGTCGAAATGACAATAAATGCCGCTACCTGACATTCATTACGATGTTGTAACTCTTATGTTGTATTATTTGTTTCTGTCCATTTCCAATGAAACAAAATATCAGGCCACAAACTCCACCTCGTTTGCAAACGGCTGGAAGTTGGACAGCGACTGCCCGGACGCTGAGCCGCAGGACCCATGCGCCGGCGATGCGGACCGCCTGGCCACAGCGCAGCAGCGGTGTAGCTTACTCGCCTCAAGTTCGTGTAGGTATCGCGCCGCAAATTGCGGTAATGAGGTATACTGACTAGTTGAAAGTTCTCTGTTGGTTCTTTAACAAGTTCGATTCCCCCATCCGCTACATCCATGGACAGGATGTATAACCTTTTCATACAGTCGTATTAAAACTATGTGGTAACGTGCAATGTTACGGTAATAACACTCACACAACCTACGGAAGAAGCGATAACACTAGTGAAGGTACCCTTTTGAAAAATGTCAGCTATTTTATAATTGACACATATGTACATGGTCATCTAGTGAATGATTTGCTGAAAATATTTAACATGTGCAAAGAAACGAATAATCTTGAGGGCAGCTTGTCCAGCCAGCCTGAGGAAATACTGTCGTTTAACGTTTAGTCCCAACAAAGTTTTTAAGTGCTGGGTATAGTTTTCATTGAGATGGGGCTTCAGGTTTCCAATTTTTTGTGAGATAATGAGAACCCTCTCATGAAATATGAAAGGGCATACAACTTTAAGAGGAATTCAGAGTTTGATGCAAATTGGTTTTGAAATGGCTGAGATATCCAAAACAAAGAAGTTCTAGTAAAACGTGGGACTCACGTTTATCATTAGGACCACTTTGTTTTTATTTTTGATATCACAGCTATTTCAAAACCGATTTTCATAATGAAACTTTTTTGAATTTCCTCTCAAGAATGTATACTCTGTAATAATTTCCTTATTGGTTTCTAATTATCTCGCAAAGAGTCAAAATCTGAATCCCCATCTCAATGAAAACTATACTTTCCCTTTAAGCATCGAGTAAGATTAACATTCTCATTGCGTTTTCAATCTGTCGGCAGTGTAATACAAACGAAACGTCAAAGGTTAGCCTGAGTTCTTACAACCAGAACACAAGTCGAATCATATCACATTATTTTCTAGCGTATAAAAGTATTTGAAATAAAAAAAAAAAGAACTCGCCAACCACTTCCCGTTTCAAGATATAAAACAACGTATAAACGCGAGCGATATTTATCCTGAATTTGTGATATGATTAAATCCGTAGACAATAACGAGCTTCTAGTAGGCGCGGGCAAGCAATAAAATCAGTTTCTTCTTGTCATCATCGGAAATATTTGTCATATCGTTTGTTGTATATGGTAAATGTGTAGACGAAGTAAGCTTACATCAAGGAGTCAAAGAAAAACGCGATACTATTTGGTTATCTCTGAATTACATACTTGCCAACTAGTAAGATTTTATCAGATTCAGTAAGATTTTTTACGTTAAAAATAGCAAAATCAGATTTTCTGTCAGAGAAATCAGATTTTAAAAAAATATTTAGATATACCTTTTATGTGTATTTTCTGAAGATTTGACCGAAAGTAAGATTTTTAACTTCAGTTTGCATAGAAAATAAGATTTTTGCAATCCATGAGTAAGATATTTCATCTTGAAATGTTGGCAGGTATGGAATTAATCTGTTGCTATAGAATTCTTATTTCGGTTTTGTTCTGTTTCCGATTCTGTAGCTTCTACTCTATCGGAGTGTCGAGATTTAGTCGACTCGACGTTCTTCTATCAGTCGTGTCTGTACGACGTCTGCGCCGAGCTACCGGCAGACTCGGGCGGTGCGTGTGGCGCCTACGCTGCCTACCACCAGACGTGCTTGGACGCTGGACACACGTTTTCTGAGGAATGGCGAAACGCGACTTTGTGTGGTAAAGCTAATAAACGCTTTTCAGAGCTGATTTGATTTGAAATATATTTGGTCAAAAGAAGTACTACAGAAAACAAACAAACAAGGAAACAGATATTATTATTTTTTTTTATTATTTCTGATAGGGACAACATGATTTTCATGCGTACGCCTTTCAAAAAATTAACTTTCCAAGAAAGTTTGTTATCCGTGACGTGATGCTTTGTCAGGGTTTCCATGTTTTACTGCACTATGTTTACATCGCTAATTCGTTCATTCATGACGGTATGAAAAGAGAGAAAGAAATACATTTTGTTTGCTCATCAAAATATCTCGGCAATATTTTGGTAAGAGTTTCACTTGCAGACTGATATAGAGGCCTACTTCAGATTCAAAACAACCTCGCTATCCTTTCTACAGAGTTAGAAACACTACAAGTTATAAAACGCATTTCCACCATCATGGATTTTGCGCCTAATTTTCGCAGTTTTTAGTGTAACTTTAACTAGGCATTTGACATTCAAGTATTTCACCACAAATGTTCTTATCACAATTTTTATTCGTAGACCTTGCTTGTGGCAGCAACAGCTCGACCTACCAGACGTGCACCAATTCGTGTCCAGAGACCTGCCCGGGCCGCGTGCTCGATCCCCCGTGCGACGACCGCTGCGTGGAAGGCTGTTCGTGCGATGCCGGTTTCGTTCTCGACGGAGCGCAGTGCGTGACGTTAGACCAGTGCCAATGCGAACGCAACGGCGTCTACTATGTCGTAAGTCATTGTGTCTACAATCTATTTTGTCACTCTATGTTCAAGATGAATTCTATAAATGGAGTGAAATAAATTAAACAGAGTAAAATAAAAAGAGTAAAATGATAAACCGACGGCGTAAGTTCAGAGAAAATCGGAAATTCATCGAAATCTCATAGCTTCATATGTTTTCAAAAAAAAAATTGTGGTCAATATTAGCCACAATAATAATACGCAAATTGATAGTCATTAATCTAATAGTGTTACTTGTGTTTGCATCAAGATGAGTATTCGTCTCAGTCGACCCACTTTAATGCCCATTTCTTCCCTTTCATCTCCAGATACCTTACATCATATTAAGCTTTTTCGTCTCTGTTAAAATCACTGTCGAGTTGATCACAAATGCTAGTAACATGCTTCTGTCATGAATGCTTCTGCGCGACGGAGATAGCATTTTGCCATTAAACTGGAACAACGACAGTCTGTGCACTTTCATCGTCATCTGATTTCAGTCGACGGAAGGATATTAGTCAACATCTTCTTGATGATGAAATGAATTGCATTTAGGATTTGAGATGTATCATGAAGACAAGCGTTTTGAGTTCAGTTTTACTTGAAAGATTTCAAATGCATATCCCAGAGAGAATTCCCGATTACAAATGTACTTTAAATTTCTTGGTGTTTTGTTCCCTTATTTATTGATAGACTATGAATCTTTACGGAGGAATATTCATAGAATCTAGTACAAATTCAACATGTCGTTGGTTTCAGTTAATGCTTACAATTAGTGAACGCGTGCAGGCGCACGTCAGCTTAGCAAATATCTATATTGATCGTTCTAGTTCCAGTGTAAACTCTTGGGGGTCCACACCTAACTTAACTTTCATATTGTAATGTTTGATTTTTCTCTATGACTCAGCGCTGTGTAAATATTCTCGTCGAACAAAATTATAATTCATGCGTGATGATTCATAGTCGTAAATGTTGACGAATGTATCATTGATACTGTTGAACACTATTTTTATCATCACTGCTTATTGTTTGGCACCATACAAAAAACAAAGAGAGAAAAAAAAAATGTTTCACCCGTGTAGAGCTCTTCTCAATAGTTTTGTTCTACTTCTGTGTGTGACAAAACATAAATTTGATCTGATTCTCGTTTGTACAGGCTGGCACCAGCCTTCTGTCGGATACGTGCTCGGAGCTGTGCACCTGTGTAAACGGTCTCTTCCAGTGCGAGGTGGTGTCGTGCGACGCCAACGCCGACTGCGGCACGGACGACAGCGGGGATGCCGCTTGCGTCTGCCGCGACGAATACGAAGGGGACGGTCTCACCTGCGCGGAAATCGGTGAGATATCGCCGTGTTCTACAAAACGAACGCAGCACGGCAGATTTAGCGCATCGCCTTTCGGGGAACCGCTTGTGCCGTCGCTTAAATTGATGCGCAACTGTCATGTTGGAGCAAAGGGATTGATCTCAATTGTATTTTCATAGCCTTTCATATGGTATAAAGTTAAACATTCTTCACCTTACTATATGAAACTATATGCCTTCACGTGAAATGGATAGTACTCCATGCGCTAAAAACGCTGTACATTGTCATAGTTCTATTTACTTTAGTTGTTGGTGGGTTTGTTTGTTTGTTTGTTTGTTGTTTGTTTTTGTTTGTTTGGTTTTTTTTTTTTTTTGGGGGGGGGGGGTCACTCTCAACGTGCAGTATCATCTTATTCAGAAATCAAAATCGTGTTCTCCGGTAAATTCGTAAAACACATCATGGCGCACACACTATACACTGTATATTTCAGTATTCATGTATCTATCCATCATATTCTATTTTTACGTCTTAAGAAGATATGAAATTATCACTTTCTAATGTCGCGTGTTTGTAAATAATGAAAATACGCCTAAGAGATAGGTACGTAGGGAAACGAAGATGATATGTTTCTTTACTTAAACATTGTCAATAAAACGACTTTGTTGTACCTCTTGCAAACTTAGTATGTGATGAAGGCAGGGCATACTGCCCATCAATTGCATAATGTTGGACACACCCATGAGGAAGAAATTACAAATTCTAGTACTTTTCTCCAAAAACAATGTACAATAGAATTGCTTGAAAATCATAATTATTTGGCCAAGTAGCATCGTTTGTAACTTTACACATTAATCACTAATAACGACCGCATATCAAATATCAATTTCAACGGGACACAAAAATAATATTCAGAGTGAATATAATCTTCTTGAGTGAATGTGTGATCTTTGCAGCTAATGATTCATGACCGTAACCAGCTCTTATACACGTAAGTGCTGTGTGACGCGTAAATTTCATTTATCTGCAGAGGAGAGAATGAGAGTGAATGACCTGAGTGAGTGTACGACACCAAAAACAAATGAATCTACAATTTCCCTCGATTTGCTCGCGGATAAGTTATCAACCACACAGTCATGCATTTTCACTCGTGTGTAGCATCCATTTCTAAACATGTGAATGTACGTGTGTGTCGTTGATTTTCTGCATCACAGTGTATGACCTTCAAGTCTGTACCGTCTATGGCGGTCCCCACTATGTCACCTTCGATAACTGGGATTACACCTTCCAAGGTGACTGTGTGCATACACTGGTCACCACGGATTGCGCCAATGGTACCGCCGATCAGACGTTCAATGTGACAGCAAGAGCCGAGAAGGACAGTGTAGACAATGTCACCTACACGATGGAGCTGACGGTCAACGTTGCAGGGCTTGTGAGTTTCTCTCTCAATTCGAATAGGTTCACCCCCAACCCCGAAAAAAAAAACAGCTGCAGCAGCAGCAACAACAACAACAGCACACAAATAAACTCCAGTTCTAGAGGGGAAATTTGGAAAACGTAATAGCCATATCGTGTGTATTTCTAACAAAGTGAGGGACTATGAAAAGAGACAGAAACGATAACCAAAAAAAAAAAAAAAAAATGAAATATGTGGGCACTGTGGCATTGTAGCAATTAGCATTATACTGGAAATTAAATAACAAAGGCGAAAACCTGTACTGATTAATCCGTGCGGCATATACTGGTAATGATTAGTTGAACAGGAAGTGTCGAGAGCGTACGTGAGCACTTTCATAAACTCATCTTGCTAAGTGAATACCAAACAAGTTAGAATGTATACCAGCATAATATGCAAGTACTTGACGTACAACTCTGGCTTGGACACGCAGCTGAAAGATTCGGCCTTCAACATAGATGTACAGAAAAAAGTCAAGGATTATGTTATTCCTGTGAAATACGATAAGGGAGAGAGATTGAATTAGAGAATATGTGCGTTTATATTGCTATATTCATATCTGTATATTACAGGTGATCACCTTGACAACAACCGATGTCTTGCTAGACGGCCTGCGAGTGAACACCCCGTTCTACAGGAACAATGTTTACGTGACGCGCAGCGGGGAATATACGGTATGGCAGTTTATAGAAGTGGAGTTGGCAGATACGATGTTCTGTGTTGTCAGTAATTCATGACGCAATAATGTGAAATTATTGCAAACGCAGAGTATATTTCTTTTTGAATACAAATTTGTATTTCAGTGGAGATGCAAAACATAACTGTAACGATAACGAGTACTTATCAGTTGGATTTGCATCACTTGTAGTCTTATTCAAAATCATGCTGTAGTGTGTTTTTCTTTATTAGTGCTTGAGCTCAGTTCAAAACCTGCTTTAAAAATATTATCGATTAAATGACACTTTAGCATTTGTCATCATCACAGTCCCTTTGTGACTCGCAGGATCGCTGCCAAGTGTATCATGTCATAATTTTGAAGAGTAGAAATTGTGCTGGACTCTTAAACCAGAGTTTTGAGCTTGATTCTGGTCATGACTGAATATTGGCTATCCAGCCGTTGTCTATTATACGGAAAATAAAATCAGTCGACGAATCAATCAATCAATCAGGACAAACTGTTTTAACAATGATTGGAATAATCGTGTAGCACTTCTAGAAATAAGAAATGTAGCTGTGATTATTCTATGTTGCATGAGTAGTACCATGTTGTCATCATCCTCATCGTGGGCTTGTGCCGTCTGTAACAGGTTGTACTGACGGACATCGACTTGGCCGTGAGATGGGACGGAGTGAGTACAGCAGAGGTCTGGCTCTCCGAGTACTACACCGGAACGGTGTGTGGACTCTGTGGAGACATGGACGGAGCAGCCTCAAACGACATGGCGCTGCCCAACGGGACCCAGGTATGCAGGAAACAACAACAAACTTTTATTCCTCATATTGGAGAGCAATCTCACTTGCCTAGCTGTGATCCAAGAAAACTTGAAAGCTGAATTTAGATTTGACTTTAGATGAGTTATTGTTGTCTTTAATGGAAAAAATGGGGCCTCATTGAAAATAATTATTTGCCCCAGCCAGTGCTGATATAAAATCAGATGCTATAGGTGCGTTGTTTTAGTTATTGTACAATTATTTTGGCCCAACACTACAATTTTGTTGAGTAAACCCATAAAGATTTAAAGTTCTCCCAAGACACACCATCACATTTAAGTCTAAGAAAGCTCTCTTGTACTTTTCTGTGGTGCGTACTATGACAATTGACATGGACAATTGAGAAGGGCCTGTAGTCGATTTTTGCTTTGCAGTACCAAGGCAGTTTGCACAGAGTGAGACAGATTCATACAGAACCACTTAACTAATACATGTGTAACTGTTGAGTACATTGTACCCTGTCGTGACATCCCCTTGGGGTACAAAGGTCAACTACCAATGAACACGTGTGTGTGTATCCTGTTTCAGGCTTCCACTGTGGAAGAGTTTGGCGACAGCTGGAGTGATGCCGCCCTCGCTTGCTCGGACACGCCCACTGACGTCGATCCGTGTGCCTCTGATCCTACCCGCCGGGCCGAGGCGGTCGCCAAGTGCTCAGCAATCCTCAACGACACGGGTAAAGGCAAAATCTAATGAAATAACTGTTTGTTTGTTTTTTAACTGTTGCAAATATCGACACAATTTAATATTTTACAACTGTGTGTAGAGCTTCGATATGTTTATAGGTTTATAACTACAAAAAAAGGTTTTGATGCCATCAATTCATAACAATCTACGTTTTAAAGGGAAGATAAACCCCAAGAGCAATGTGGATTGAGTGAAAGCAGCAACATTAGTAGAACACATCAGTGAAAGTTTGAAGAAAATCGGACAATCGATGCAAAAGTTATGAATTTTTAAAGTTTTGGTGTTGGAACCGCTGGACGAGGAGACTACTAGAGGTTATGACGTATGAGTGGACAACAATACCAAGAAAATATAAAGAAAATTCTACAAAAATCCATTTTTCATGAAAATTACAAATTCCATCAACTTGATATTGACATATGTTAGGGGTAGCAATTATTCCCCCTGCTTTCTGAAAGAGGTTGGTCCATTGCTCTTTCATAATTCTAGAAAAGTGAATTTTTGTTGAATTTCCTTTATATTTTCTTTGTATTGTTGTCCACTCATACGTCATATCCTCTAGTAGTCTCCTCATCCAGCGGTTTCAACACCAAAACTTTAAAAATTCATAACTTTTGCATCGATTGTCCGATTTTCCTCAAACTTTCACTGATGTGTTCTACTAATGTTGCTGCTTTCACTCAATCCACATTGCTTTTTGGGTTTACCTTCCCTTTAAGCTTTGTAGAACTCCCCCCCCCCCTCCTTCTTTCTCCTCTTTAATTCTCTCCCTCTCCCTCTCCCTCCCGTTGTGTTGATGTGGAAGAGCTAAGTTTGTTGGAATCGGTGTGATTAGACATATTGGACAGTTATTTCAAACACTAACATTCCACAAAGCTCATTAATGTGTACGTTTTTATCGTGAACACGTTTTCTACAGCTCTTTTCGGAACATGCTATGCCAGCATACCACTGGACTCTTACTATGAGAACTGCGTCTACTCCATGTGTGCAACGGATGGTGACGACGATGTTTTCTGCAATATCATCGAAGTCTACGCCACGAGATGCCAGCTACAGACTGACTGGAGAAGCAATGACACTTGTCGTAAGTCTACCTAATGCATCTCTCCCATTCTGTCCCTCACTCCCTCTCTCTCTCTCTCATTCTAATCATCTTTCCTTTATTTTCTCATCCTCTGCAAATCTATCAATCATGCTATCATTCATTATTGTCTCTTTTCCTCCCTTGATTATTTTCCTATCTGTTTTTTTTTTTCCCGTCATCTATGTTTATCTACCCAGTTATGGTAGCTCCATTCTGTGGGCTCATATTTTCTACAATATGTTCGTTTAGATCAGACTGATGTGTACACACCGTTTTTTTGTTCTCTTCCGTCACTTCCCCTTCCCCCCCCCCCCTCTCCCCCCTCTCTCTCTAATCAACTCTGTATCAGCCCACTAAGTACATGTATATCAATCAAGTTCTCATAATCCATCTTTTTGTTTGAATACATTTCGTTCATCTCTCGGTTAATTATTCATTTCTGTTGACTTATCTTGTTCTGGGTTTCCAGTTCTAAGTCTGTTCAATAGATTGATGAAATAGCCATTTTTCCTTTTATGCTTGTATGTATTTGACGTTTGTCAGCTCAAAGCTAGATTCTTTTTGTACGCATTTTAAATGCCTTGTGTCATGTTGAGGTTCATTGTTTCTCTATCATTTGATAACATGAAGGAAACAACAGAGCGTAACTCTTATTGTCTCTTTTCATTTTAGATACTGTGCAACGTGTGTTAAAAGATATCTTCATACTGCTCTCAAATATGCACCTGACTGTCGTAAGATATTTTGTGCAAAGATACTAACAGCGTATTTCTACACATCATTTACATACAGCATACGTCTGTCCACTGAACTCGGCATACAGTACCTGCATTACTGAATGTCCGCCCTCATGTGGTGACTTTGGAACAATTTCCCAGTGTTCCGACCTGGATTTGGGATGCACATCGGGATGTGCGTGCGATGATGGTTTTGTCTATAAAGATGGTCAGTGTGTGGTGGACAGCCAGTGTGGATGCACCTATGATGGCCTCTACTTCAGGGTGAGATAGCTTTCAAGAATCCCTATCTATCTATCTATCTAACTTTTTTTTTCTTTCTCTCTGTCTTCCAATTGGTATCACAGTAGTCATACTATCACAGTAGTCATACTATCTCTGGTACTTGATTAGATAAATAATGTTTTTGTTTTTGTTTTTTCAAGCATTTATCAGAAAAATATCATCTTTGATCAGTAAATTCATATTTTTAATATGTGTATGTATGTGACTTTGTGTTTGTGTATTATTTTTTGATGGCTTGTATGTTTTCTGTTGTGTGTGTGCAGGTATGAAATTTCATATTGGTTGAATAAAATTCTTTTCTCACGTTTGCATCTCTTTCCACAGCCGCCAAATTTAGGAATGATTATCCAGGCGCCAGATTTCAAAAGATTGTCATATAGGTGTTGAAAACAGATGTACAATAGTATATAATCCATTGATGCTGTAACTGAACTCTCTCATGTGTTCGAATACAGAGCGGTGAGGAGTACATCACGGAAGGTTGCCAGGAGCGATGCGTGTGTGACGGTATTTCCCAGCTAATGTCCTGTGAGAATATCCAGTGTTCCTTCAACGGAGTGTGCGACTTGAGAGACGGTGTGAGGGCGTGCTTCTGTCAGGATTCGGGCGAAGCGATCTGTTACAATGCCACTGGTGAGTTCGAGGTTCTCTTTTATTTGTTGTATACATGTATTTCCATTATGACACTATTACGCGTGATTTTAATTTTACATGCTTTTGTTTTTTTGAAGATTATTAAGAAGTGGGAGTGTAATAAATAAAAATAATGACCTTTGTTCAGCCCCCCCCCCCCCCAAAAAAAAAAGCACCAAAACAGAATAAAGCAAACGATTTGGAACCAGTAAATTCATATCAACTTGAAAATAAATCAGCTTGAAAATAAATCAACTTGAAAACTTGAAACTTGAACCTAAAGAGCTTTGAAAAGTATTTAGGCGACGTTTAAGCCCCTGTCACACTTTGCAGAATAAGCCCACCGTAAAAAGAAACGGGCGAGATTTTGCTCATCCGTTGTTCAAATCGTCAATCCGGCAGACAATGTGTAAATTTTCCGTTTTAGAGGAGCATACATACAAGGTCTAACGGCCGAACAAAACACACCTTGGGCGATTGTTTACAGGACAAGGGAACGCGCGCAAATGTATGAGAAACGAATAAGAACCGCATGCCCACAGGGCAAAACGCACGAAGAACAAATGGGTGACGCATTAGACGTACATCGAACGTAAGAGAACCGTGCTTACGCGTTTGATGTGCTGTACATAGCCATTCCATCCGTTCCATTTCTTGCAGTAACGGACTCTACAGGAGGCCTAGCGGGTGGAAATGTGTACAGATAGTACAGATAAAGGAGAAAACGTACAACCAGCGGACAAGGGTCAGATCGCGCCATCCGCTTTTGGCGAAAAAAAAAAAAACTTTGTGCATGCACAAAGTTTTCTGGCCGCTCTGACGAAAATCACCGTAAGATAAACGTCCATCCAAAGAATAAAAAGGACATGAAACGCATTTTAAGGGATATCACCGGATGCTAAAAAACGACATTCGTTTTTAACGCGTTTGCCATATCCGGCAAAGTGTGACAGGGGCATTCCAGAAACGTTTACAGTTTACGTGATTACAAGAAGACCGATCATCCCTCAATATTCAGCATCACTTGACATGCTACTCTCGATCTGCAATGAATGTTGTACATACAATACATGGTATGATAGCCGCGGAACATGGGTATTTATACTAAAAAGTGTAAAGGCCCCGTCACACCGAATCCTGCCTGTTCTCATTCCGTGGTCGCGACCTAATGAAATTGGTTGGAGAGTGTGATTGCATGAATGATACTGTTCCGGTTACCGCTGTAGTTACCACGCTACGATGCGTGTTTGATGTGAACAGTTGCATCAGAATGGTACATGATTCGTTCTTTTCCGCCGTTTTTGCGCGCAACCTTGTACCGTTGTTCCATGGCCCTGACCAAAGCCAGTGTGCCGGAGCCTTAATTCAAAGGTACAGTTTGTTTGTTTTTTATCATCATGTGCGTAGAAAGCCAGTGATGATGCTGATTTGTGGTTTTTTTTTGTTTGTTGTTGTTTTAGTTGGCTACAACATCACACTCATCATGGCCAGTCACTCGTCGTTGACCCTGACGTGGACAGTCCAGCAGACAGTTGTCTTCGTGATCGTCCAGTATCGCCTTCAGGGCATCGACACCACCTGGATGAACTCTTCGGAAGTCGCCGGGGAGCGTGAACTGGTCATCCTGAGTGGGCTCGAGTCGGCCGCATCCTACGAGGTCAGGTTCGTGTTCGTGGGAGAAGCTTTCTACTCGCGGTCCGTCATCAACGTCTACGACACTTGCGTCAGCGACTCTCAGGGCGTCGCGTGCGAAACAGGTAGGCCTACAGATCGTTGCTTCACACTTAGCACCTTGCACTCATAGTGGGAAATCACGGATTGACAAAAGTTTACCGTTTGCTGAATTGAAAACTCTTTGAGTTTACGAGGGACAAAATGTTGGTATTGCCTATTACTAGTTGAGTACAAATAAAGCAATGTGGAACTCTTGAAATTCTTGAGTTTAAGAAAAGAACAGTCACTGCCACATGTCATTGATGCCATTTGATAATCTGTTTAGAAGCGTATATTAAAAAAAATAAGTAGTGATGAATTTCAAAGTGCATGTTCTACTTATTTGCGTGAAATAACAAAACGAAAAAAAAAATAAAGAGAACGAGGTGCATCCATATGTGCGTGGGAACAAAATGAAATATCTTTTAGGTGTTCAGAACTTTGTAAAAATTTAGTTCTATTCCCTCAATCGTCTTGATTTAATCGTTCTGGGCAGCGGGTGTCGCGTTTTATTTTGCATGCACGAAATGCTTCGAAGTTGTCGTGTAGTGAAAGTCATGAGCGCTCACTGTATGAGAAAGGCTAATCCACTCTTCCTCTTCCCACATCTCTTTCCTCTGAAAAAAAAAAAAAATCAGATTACAGTACTCTCAGCGCGTACAACTTCAATCTGGTGTACGCCACCAGCGCCTCCTTACAGCTGGAGTGGGAATTGCCGTTCGTGGATATCCAGTTCGTGCGCCTCCAGTATCGGGTTGACGCCGGCAGTCCATGGGATAACGGTACTAATCTGGAGGTGACAGCGACGAGCGACACGATCCAGGGCCTGGACGAGTTTACCCAATATGAGGTGCGAGTCTTCGTCGGGCAGACAAACGGTGACGCAGCGGGAAGCGCCATTCTGCTCCTTCTGACATGCCGCGGAGGGACGGTTGGGCTCAACTGTGCTGGAGGTATGAAAGCTCTCGAGTTCCTCATTGGTATCACGTCAGGTTGCTATACACTAATACTAATCCAGGAATCGGTTCTTGCCGTGAGAAACCGACCAAAATCTTTAAACAGAATACCAAAATCCCTTGAAGATCCATTGCAGTAGTGGGTTGTGTTTTTATGGTTACATAATAGTGAAAAAAGTTTGTACTGTACACTTGATTTATTATATAAAATACATGTTTCATAAATGTTTGTCGTTTGTATAGCTTATGTCATTGCAAAGATATTAACATGTTTGCAAAAATTACGTGCGCACAGATAGATAAACGTAACAGACGATCAATTATTTAAAAAACTACAGGCAGAGTGTTTCAATATCGGATGTCTTCTCTTCCCGGTCAGATGTTCCCATCGATACCGGCATCAACACAGTTTCCAGTGACTTTGTCACAGTCACTTGGACGGTGTATGTGGATGTTGAGCTCGTAGCCGTTCAGTACCGTGCGCTGCCAAATTTTCAGGCCCGAACATTCATTACTGCTGACGGATGGACCGAGAGTGATCCCGTACCCGCCGATCGGGGCCTGTACAACATAGATGGACTGACCCCTGGCAGGACTTACGACTATCGTCTGAAGCTGATCAACGGTACTCAAGAAGACTTCGGAGAGACAAACCAAGTTACCCTCTGTCCCGAGGGTTTCCAGGGGGCCAACTGTGAGATTGGTAAGGGGTCCAAGTTACATGAAAAAGTTAACCCAACAAAAGTATACTGAATTTGTACAACTAAACTAGCGGTATGGAAAAAAGAGATAGGCGAAAGTTTCAGCAAAAACTTCACAAAGGATTTTTTTAAAGATGTAAGTCTTTGCGTGTCAAATGAATAATTTATGTAGTGAAGCATCTTCACAGGCAACCAGGAGCAACAGCAGTATCTCTAGACTTGTCCTCACTTGTAGAGTTTATGATGTAATCCAGTTTCTTCGCGACTTAGTTCACTTCAGTTTAAGTGCATGATGCCTCAGCTTCGTTGCGAAAATGAAGTTACTTTTCCCTCGTCCTGCGACTGCTAATGCACGACTTTCCAAATCGAGATGACTTGAACATGGCATGTTCTCTGATGCCAAGGTCAACAGATCATGTGCATAATTATACTCTAATTCGCATCACGTACTGCTCTCCGACAGACAATGCCAGGAGTACTATAAACTCTCTGTGTTGTACGTAACTTCAGATTATTCTGTGGTGGGTGCCTTCAACGTGCGGCTGGTAGAGGCCACCAGCTCATCGCTCAACATCACCTGGAAGGTGGACATCACCATCCTCAGGGCTGAAGTACAGTACCAGCTGGCTCCTGTCAACCTCTCCCTACCCTGGGACAGCTCGGACACCCTTCAGCCTACAGAGACGGCCGTGCTGGTCGAGTCGCTGGCAGAGAACACCGCCTACGACGTGAGGGTGTCGGTCATGCGAGCTGACGGTACAGTCTCCTACAGTGACATTCTACGGATGAAGACATGCATTTCCGGGTTCGAGGGCCTGAACTGTGAGATCGGTAAGCATTGCATCATAATGTATTAATTTGGTAAACACGATACTGTTGATTCTTCACTCAATTTATTCCCTGTTACGTGTGCGTGTCGATGGGAATCGTAATAAACTCTGAAGTCGTGACACATAATTCAAAAAAATCAAATGGAATTGAGAACGATAAATTGCGTACTACTTTGCGGATGACTTTGGTAATATTTATTTTGTTTTGTCGCAGCTCTAGCAATTGATACAACAACGTCGGCTTCCACTTCTGCAGTAGACACCTCAGCAGCAATATCCACCACTCAACCAACATCTGTGGCCACAGATACAACCCAGATGACAACTACTGTTCTCACTACTTCAACTCCACTTGCAACAACGCCATCTTCCACATCAACACCAATCACAACTTCCATGCCGACAACTACCCCGATTGTGTCAAGTACCCCATCGACCCCTGGTCCAGACACGACAAGACTGACGACATCTGTTGCGTCAACCACTGCCACAAATCCTGCGCAAACCACCGTGGGTCAGGCATACCAACTCGAGATCTCGCACGTCAATAGCCTCTCAATAATTGCCCGGTGGTCATCGCCCGCTGGTGTCACCAACGTCCTCCTGCAGTACCGGCTGACCGGTGCCAACGAATGGAACAACGGTTCCATGGTTCCCCTGGAGCGCGGGCACTATGTCTTAGCCGGTCTGAGTGCTGAAACCGAGTATGAGCTGCGAGTACTTTTTGAGGGCAGCCAATCGTTGACTCCTTCCAACGTAGTAATTGCTTCGACCTGTGTACGAGGTTTTGCTGGAGAGACGTCGTGTGATACAGGTTAGAATAATCTTAAAAATCGGCAAATTCCGAAGTTTCTTATGACGAGACGTTATTACCAACAAACATCCGTTAACACAAGGGACGACTCTGCTAGAAGTAATATTCTCTTACCTTGTAATCGTTAATTACTTCAGAGGGTGAAACTGCAATGGTTTCGATACTTTTGGAATGTTGTCGAGGCCTTCCCTTTGTTGTTTGTGTCGTAGATTTGATTTGACGTTGTTTCCAGTTTGTCCTAGGCATGGCAGTTTTGTTTAGATGGCTCACACGTATATTATGTTGTTATACTTGCACAAGTTAGAAGCTATCTATTTTCGCAACATTATACCTTCAGAATTTTCTGTGTCCTGTGAATACGAATGTGATCGTGAGAAGCTTATTTGGCATCAGTCCGTTACCAAGGAGGTACGGTGTGGTAAACAGAAGTGTGACAGTAATTTGTGATTCTCAGTATGAATGTTACTCTTCCAGTATACTTCAGATCGCTTGTAATCTATGAATACTGCTATCATTATCGTACCTCATGTAGACTACATGGACGTCGGTGCCTTTGATGTTGTCCTAGACACAGCTACTAGTGCTTCCCTCGCAGTGACATGGAGCCTTCAAATTGAAGCAGACTGGCACATGGTGCAGTACCGGTGAGGAACAGTAAACTTTCATTCATTCATTCATCATTTAATGTTTCCGTTCAGAAATAACGGGGAGGAGAAATACGAACGTAACGCTCAAACGTATTAGCAAATGGAAAGGTGAGAATCGACAAACGTTGGTATACCTGATACGTCATTCATCAAGATCCGCTGCAATCATCAGTAGTCTTTACCCTATGGCAAACATTGCAGCTCCGAGTTCTTCTCCGTGTAGGTCTTCACTTAAAAGAAGACCCTGTAAGGCCTTCAGGTCAAACTCACTAACTTTGTCATTTGAATAGTCTGTCCATACCTTCATGCTATTTTAGCTGTGTGCGTTCCAGGGATTATTTTATTGTTTCACAGACATGTATTTCCTTATTTGAGAACTAGTGACCCACAGCTACAAACTCTTGATTTCGTACGAATAGTAAGAAATTTCAATTCGCGCGAAGTTGGTCCCGAACCTGGTTGAAAGCCGATCAAAAGCCAAAACAAGTACAACCTTTTGCTAGCAGCATGAGAAACTCTACCGGCGGTTATAAGACGGCTTTAAGATGTACTCACGAATAACCTGATATTTATACGATTAGAGCCGGATTGGAAGATTTCCTTTATCGTGTGTCCTTCTTTGCTCAACTTTGGGACAGTGTGCGCCTGTATAAAGCATGCGTGTGTATGTGTGTGTGTGTGTGTGTGTGTGTGTGTGTTTATAAGTTTGTGCGGGGATGTTAGAAACACTTTTCCCGTTTTACAGACTCATTGCTGTGTGACTGAAGAACAAAACAATGCAATGTTTCCTTTTTGTGGCGCAGACTGTTCTCCACAACGGAGTGGTTCAACTCCACTGAGCTCACGGCGACATCCAGGCTGTATACGGTGCGAGGACTCGATGTCAACCAGTCCTACGTCATCAGAATTCTGACGAGGAGGTCGACCACCGCGGGGCGGAGGAAGCGAGCAGACATCGCACCGAATGTCGGAATCAGTGCCGAGATTGAAGCCCTGACGTGCCAGACGGGACAGCAGGGCATCAATTGTGAAGAAGGTCCGTTTCCCGCTTGACTTCTTTCGGGCATGAAAACGTGCACGCAAGTTTGATTTGTACTTACAGATAAAGCCAAATACAATATCGCGATGCTGACAAGTAAAGCAGGAATTACGAGTCGAGTCAGGCAGAGTTGATCTCTCAAAGAAGATTTCAGCATACGAAAGAGGCATAGGTATTACGTGAACTTCGTACGTATCAATGTAACTACTATATACATGTACGTCAGAAGTAGAATTTCCCCGTTGATTTCAGAATATTCATCCTTGAATGCAAAATATATTATTCTCCTGGTTTTCCTGTTTTCATTCTGTTTTCAAGTGAAAGATGTCGATTATATTCAGATGAATCATTACTGTTTCGTTTTGTACAAAGTTGTCATTTTATGCAATTTAGTTACATAATATGTAACTAAATTGCATAAAATTATGCATAAATTATATGTAGGCCCAACATGAGAATGCGTTATTGTGAGAAAGGAAATCGCATTATGTTTGAGCCTTTGTAACATATTGATAGGCAAGGCCGTTAGTGAAATAAAACTTTTTGTTGAAAAAAAAATTGTTGTGGAGGAGTGATAATTATTTTACCGCAGTGAATGAAATCATGTGCATATATACCTTCTTCTCTTGCCTTTCTTTTCTCTACAATTTCTCTTTTTCATGCAAGGAAGTTGCGTGTAACAGATAACGAAGTTTATCTGAAAATTACCAAATTGTGTTAACTCTTTTCACGTGAAAAAAAAAATCAAAAGCGATGGACGTTGATTGTCGCTGCCCAATTTTGTTACGGGTTTCCTTTTCATAGTATCCTTTTATATGACATTAAAGAAGCTGCCATTTATTTCTTAAATTCATCTTTCGCTGATTGTGTTGCTTCTTGTGTGCTACAGAAGTGGTTTCCACACCCAGGGTTACAACAGACGAAATGACCACACGAATGCCTGTATCATCAGGTAAGAATGGTAGTTAGAGTGAAGATTTTTTTTTTTTTTTTTTTTTTTTTTGCCAAGTGATGTACCGTCGTCTCGTTGTACAAACCAGCCATGAATTTGTGCGTATTTAAATCAATGATCCATAATACCAGTACCCGCTACTATAAGGGATCAGGACCCATCTCGGCTATCGGGCGAAAGCTCGGTAGTCTATAGGAATGAGGAGGGCGCGGGTTTGAGTATCACCCCAGTATACACTATTTATGCCCATTATTTTATCATCATTTATTTTAATCATAATTTTTATCATGGCTATTACTTAAACACTAAATAATCGGTGTTTATTTGCGCCGATGAAGAGAAGTTTGTCAATCAGTTGCGAAGTTGTGCCAGACATGCCCCTGTCTTTCACGTTCCAGCGATTTTGTCCGGAATTGTTTCTGTTGTGTAACTCGGAAAGCACTATCACTGCAAGAAGCATTAAACCTAACTAGGCCGGGCTATTTAGGTAGATCATAGAGCCGGACGATCGCGACGAAAATTGGCACACACATTGCCTATGACGTAATCTAAAGTACCATGAAGTTAAATTGTAAAAAAAAAAAAAAAAATGTCATTTATGCTAAATTATGATAATTTATGCATAATGATGCATGAAATCAGACAATTTGGTATAAATCACTAAATAAATCTCAAAATGGGCACATTTTTTGTGTAAATATTCTTTTTAGTGTCCTGAGCAAATGTAAGAGAAAAAAATTGTGCCATCAGAAAAAAAATTCTGAAGTATTTTATTGTTTTTTGAATTTCTTATGTATTTCTTTGTGTTTTTTCGACTTTATATTTTTCATTGTTTTTTCGATGAGACTTGTCCGCGACATTGTTCCGAACAAGAAAATATGTTATTAATTGATTTTAACCAATAAGACCCCAAAATAATCATGCTTTTATGAAATTTGCGTGTAAGCACAGTTTGCATTGAAATTGTACACGAATTCACGTTTTTGAACAATTTTTGGTCTGACATGCACGTACATATTTATGTGCAACTTCGGAACCGCGCGCCCGGGCATCGCAAATTTGGTGTCAAAAGATGCTGGAGACTCGAAAGAAAAAAGTCATGAAACGTCGCGGTGATAGCTTTTCGAGATAGCGATACATCGCGCGGAACGTCGGGGGGAGGGGGGGCTCGGAGGCATGTTCCTGGTTTTTTTTTTCTTTTTCTTTTTGTGGTATTGGACAACCTACATACATGTAAGTCACATAATAAGTCGTTTAATCACACACCCAGCCGTCTTTTAATTCTCCCTTTCTCCAGACACGCCATGGCGGTACATCCTCATCGGGCTGTGTGTTGCCTTCTTCTTCCTCATCATCGTCATGGTCTTCCTCGTCGTATCTATCTACCAGAAATACAAGAGGTATAGTAGTCCCCCCGAAAACAAACAAACAAACATCTAAACAAACTAACTAGAGGATTTTTGAAACTTTACGCGGGATTCTTTTTTTTTTTCCGTTTTCACTTTCGAAAATCCTCTCAAGTGAAATAAAAAACAAAAATCCCGCGTTAAGTTTCAAAAATCCTCTGAAGTGAAATAAAAAACAGAAATCCCCCGTAAAGTTTCAAAAACCCTCCGAGGTGAAAACAAAAACAAAAATCCCACTTAAGTTTCAAAAAACCTCAGAAGTGAAAAAAAAAAATCCCGCGTAAATTTTCAAAAATCCTCTGAAGTAAAATCAAAAACAAAAATCCCACGTAAAGTTTTAGAAATCCTCTGAAGTGGAATCAAAAACAGAAATCCCCCATAAAGTTTCAAAAACCCTCCGAGGTGAAAACAAAAACAAAAATCCCACTTAAGTTTCAAAAAACCTCAGAAGTGAAAAAAAAAAAATCCCGCGTAAAGTTTCAAAAATCCTCTGAAGTAAAATCAAAAACAGAAATCCCACGTAAAGTTTTAGAAATCCTCTGAAGTGGAATCAAATACAGAAATCCCCCGTAAAGTTTTAGAAATCCTCTGAAGTGGAATCAAAAACAGAAATCCCCCGTAAAGTTTTAGAAATCCTCTGAAGTGGAATCAAAAACAGAAATCCCCCGTAAAGTTTTAGAAATCCTCTGAAGTGGAATCAAAAACAGAAATCCCCCGTAAAGTTTTAGAAATCCTCTGAAGTGGAATCAAAAACAGTAATCCCCCGTAAAGTTTTAGAAATCCTCTGAAGTGGAATCAAAAACAGAAATCCTCTGAAGTGGAATCAAAAACAGAAATCCCCCGTAAAGTTTTAGAAATCCTCTGAAGTGGAATCAAAAACAGAAATCCCACGTAAAGTTTTAGAAATCCTCTGAAGTGGAATCAAAAACAGAAATCCCCCGTAAAGTTTCAAAAACCCTCCGAGGTGAAAACAAAAACAAAAATCCCACTTAAGTTTCAAAAAACCTCAGAAGTGAAAAAAAAAATCCCGCGTAAAGTTTCAAAAATCCTCTGAAGTAAAATCAAAAACAGAAATCCCACGTAAAGTTTTAGAAATCCTCTGAAGTGGAATCAAATACAGAAATCCCCCGTAAAGTTTTAGAAATCCTCTGAAGTGGAATCAAAAACAGAAATCCCCCGTAAAGTTTTAGAAATCCTCTGAAGTGGAATCAAAAACAGAAATCCCCCGTAAAGTTTTAGAAATCCTCTGAAGTGGAATCAAAAACAGAAATCCCCCGTAAAGTTTTAGAAATCCTCTGAAGTGGAATCAAAAACAGTAATCCCCCGTAAAGTTTTAGAAATCCTCTGAAGTGGAATCAAAAACAGAAATCCCCCGTAAAGTTTTAGAAATCCTCTGAAGTGGAATCAAAAACAGAAATCCCCTGTTAAGTTTTAAAAATCCTTTGAAGTGAAAACAAAAACAAAACTCCCGCGTAAAGTTTAAAAGATCCTCTGACACGTCTGAAGTGAAAACAAAAACAAAAATCCCGCGTAAAGTTTCAAAAGTCCTGTGAAGTGAAGTGAATGGACTTTCTCCGAGTCATCTCGTCAATAGACGCGCCGAACAGAAAACAAAACGAGATTCATGCGACACACAGAGACCAAGTTTTGTAATCGGGATGTATATACTGAATACAGAGAACCTCAGTAATGTTTTGTCTATTGAATGAAACCAGCAATAAGATTGAATTCTTTCTCCTTCAAATATTCGTTGATCCTCACCATGTATGAGTTTCAGACACAAGTATTTGTTTGATATAAATATGAAGTGATCAGATTTTTCACGACATTGCTCTTAAAAGTGTGTCTCTCAAGTGAATATTGCACCAACACACAAACGCTTTTAAGTTTAAGAACTCTTTCACGCCGTCTCATTTTAGTCCCCATTTCTTATTTCTTTCAACTTGCACATTTTCAAAATTATATGAGACGACAAATTTTAAACTAAGACAACTTCATTTGAGACTATTATTGTTATTTGAATTACATGTACTTGTCAAATCTAGTAAAATAATTTTTTATTTAGAAATTATTTCTTTTCTTCATTCTCCGACGTCAGGAGCCGATCCAATCTGGCCAGAATTGACAAAGTCAACACCGGTAGGGTCAGAGGCTACCGCAACTCGGACATCATGTTCGCTGCGGACAGCCGGTCGTTCTCCTCGTCCGAAATCGACCACGAAGCCGAGGAGGTCGACCCGAGCCACGTGCGAGTCAGCATGGTCGGCGACCGCAACGACGGGTACGACGGCGGAGTTAGACCGCTTGTGCAGCACTTAGAGAGACGACGTCCAGTTGATGAGCGGGTGCAGCGGTACAATGCAGCCTACAATCACGATTATTGATGCTGTACAATGCGAACGCCATCCTTGATAGAAATAGCTGAAATTTGAAAATGAAATTATATATTTGTGATTTTTATAACAGTTCTTTCATACAAATCGAATGTGAAATGATTTTATCTCTAAGTGTGTTCCTGCACTGAAATGCTTTTATAAGGTCGTGATGTATCTAAGATTCATTTTGTCCTTTTATGTTTGCGTCCTGGCGTTTACAAACAGAAACTGTCGTACTCAAGGGTAGATTCTTATCTTGTGTGCAAAATATATATGAAACAGTTATCCCTGTGTCTGCATGTGTGTTATAGTGATACACAGATATATCATTTATTTTCACATGTAAGGAGTAATGTAATGTTCTTGTTAAACATTTGGTTCCTTCTTCTACTTTCATGTAGAGTACACCGACATGCTGTTGGTAGACCTTTACACTCATTGACAAATCGCTAGGAAGTCATGGTATATTTTATGTGGAAGGGTGACAAAATTATTTAGTATCGCATGTACAGACTTCTTGTTATCATTGTCAATGAACCCATATGTCAGCGTACTGTCACTGTCCTTATGAAAAGAAGAAGAAGAAAAGAAGAAAGTTTGCCCCGCATTTCAATTGATATCATTGTTAATCTTTCAAGCCTATTATAACCAGGGGGACAATTCCATGTGTTAAAATTTAATCACCATTATCATAAACCATGCTTTTTGAGAATGGCCCGCTAGAGTGATCAAGATTCAGCATACTACAAAAGTATGTGTTCATAATCATATCCTGTGTATTTTGCTCTTGGATGTCTTTCCTGAAATACAGATACTCTTGATAGCAGACAGACCGCTAATGATTTACAACGTACTTTCATTGATTGTGTGTCAACTGAGTATCAATACGAAACTAGCTAAACAGATTGGTGTTACTGTCATTGCCAAGACTTGATACCTTTTTTTGTAATGGTACTACCTCGGTGTTATTTTTCAGTAGGTTTTCTGTGTCACTATAATTTCACGTAACAAGGGCGTAGTATGCCCTGTTGAATCTTACAGACCCCTCCCCCCCCCCTCCCCACATTGAAATGTTTCAAGGCGGTTCTATTTCATGTCATACGCTAGCATTCAAATCTCCGTAGTGTATAATGGACGCGACCATTCTTTCCTCTTGCTTACAAAGAACTTTGTGCCTTATTTACACAGACAGGAATCTTTATTTAACTTTGTATGAAATCAGTTGCATAAATAAGAGGTCGTAAGCATTGTTGCACACTGCAGTTGATGTGTTAATGATTATAGTAAGCTAGTCTTTATGAGATAACTTTGATTATGACTATCGTACAGTACTTTACCCTGAATAAAGTGGATTATTTGCCAAAGCTGGGTAAAAGTGTTATTTGTGTTGTATTTTGTAAGATGTAACAAAAATCATATCATTTTTTTTTCTTTGAAGGGACGAATATATTTTCATGGGAAATTCATATGGTTCATGATTGTTACGATACTGTTCTTGTAATATGCATTGTTACATGTATACCAAGAGACCATAAATACAGTACTTTTGATTCGATTGATTTTTACCATGAATATTATGCAAAGGATGACTCCACCATATGTCTTTTTGTTGTTAAAATTGTGCTGAATGAAATGAGCATGAAATATTATATTCATTAATTTTGTTATGATACATCAAAGCATGTACTTTTCTTGAAATGTGCTTTAATATACAAAAAGGTAATGAGTACCATACCTTTGATTTGCTTGATTTTTCCATGCATTTTATGCAAAGAATGATATCTTACCAAATAACTGTTTATGGTTGAAATTGTGCTGAATAAAGAGATGAGTACGGAATCTTTTGTGTGTGTGTGTGTGTGTGTGTTTGACTTTGACTTCAACGTGTTCTTTGTTGTTATTTTAATTTTTAAGGCGTGTGTCATTCAGTTATGATTATTTACGCCTGCGTGTGAAGTGTCTGTGATTAGTCTTACTTCAAAGATGTTTGTTTGATTTTTTTTTTTTTTTTGCCAAACACTGAAATCTTTGACGCAAGGCAAGACAGAAGATGGCGCAATTGATTTGTTTTCTGTTTGTTCGTTTTTTTTTGTTTTTTTTTTGTCACTAATCACAAATCCTACTTCCTCTTGGTTTTAAGCGTGGATGAATGTTGGTGGTGTTTGGCAAGCAAAATACTGTATATTATGAGTATAAAAATCGCATAGAATATGAACTTTACTTACCAAAATGATGGTTGTGTGCAAGAAATTATATCTACATGTATGTAGCAAGGCATTTATTATTCTTTGCCCTAAAAGTGAAATGCCACACCATCCTAAGGCAATCTACTAAACTATGGGAAGAGTTGTATGAAAATCAAAAGTTAGATGAGAAAGTTATGGAATTTAAAGTTAAAACATGTTTTCACAAATCAGAGATGTAATATCTGATTGCATATCCAGTTTAGCTTTAGATAATTATGCCATCGCTTCACAAGTCTTCCACTAACTCTCACACATTATATCTCCACTATGTTTTCTTATGCGCTTTCTATATTTAAATAAAATCAAGAGGAATAAATTGTATTCTCACCTGAATGATAACACAATTGAAATGCCAAAGCGTTGTTTGTTTTTGTTTCAGTTTTTTATTTTTTTTGAAGGTAAAAGGAATAGGAATGCAGAATTATATTTGAATGAATTACATTCAAATTACATTTGAATAAACATCGTATATAGAACAATGCGAGAGCAATTAGGCGATGGAACCGATGATTATACTTGGCATCTTGTGTGCAATGGCATCACTAATTCAGGGAAACATTAAAAACAAACAAACAAAAATGATAGTTTTTGCTTTGGCATTTGGAATGTTACCACATTACGCAATTTCTCATATTCAATTTAAAAGCGAGTTTAGTCTGTTAACTTTTTTTTTTCAATAGTAGATCACTTTATTCTAATCATATTCAGTTGATATTGTTCCTGTAAGTTTTTCTGCTTTATCTTTAAGTTTATAAACTAACTTCTTAAAAAGAATCCGAGTGGATGATGCCTTTTAAACCGTTTTGAAGATTAGGCTTGTCTTTTTCAATTACAGAAAAAAATAAAAGTTTTTTTTTTTTTTTTTTTTCAAAATGAAGGTCTGCTTCATCAGCATCCCATTAGACGAACACTTCGTACCATAGCTGGGACTGCAAGCTATGTGAGAACAAGCTTTGTTCACAGTTTTTTCATTCTTCCTTAAAGTGTGTATCTCATTAGGATGGAGACTAACGCTGGTGACCTGGTGGCGATTCTAGTCTTTTTTTTTCGGAGACTCTTTCCAGACATCTCGACTTGGCCAAGTCGTGGAAACAAATTTTATTCGCGAGGTCTCCGGACTCGTCTCCGCGACTTCGCGAAGACCCATTGGCGACCGGCTGCCAGAGATCGACGTCGCGGAGACGCCCTCGCGACTGAAAAAGACGTCGCGGCGACGTCTCCGCAACTTCTGGACCAATAACTTATGGAGACGTATAATTAAATCACTTTGCACGAATTCATCTTCTTATAGTGAGAACGCAAGCCATATTTTGGCCTTTCGAGTCGCGCTAGTTGCGACAATCGCGACGAGGTTTGTTCATTTTTCCATCTGAGAAGATGGCTGGATAGCCCATATTCATCAGCTATGCAAAGTTGGTCTTCCGTGGAGTCCAGTTAGATGTGAGGCGGGACCAATTCACCGGGTTACACCATGTACACCCTGCTCTTTGCAATGAATGAATGAAGCGGGATCTTTACGGTGACGTGCATGAGTTGTGACTCTCTCACGCACGGGACCTCCATTTTATGTCCTGTTCGAGGGACAGAGTGTTTTGCCTCTTGCCAGAGGGGACGGTATGATTGCGACAACATTGCTCAGTCCATGAGACTCGGGTTCGAACCCGGGTCCTTAGGATCGTGAGGCAGACGCGCTGAAGACTGAGCCAACTCACCGCCTCCAGTGAGATATGCGCTTTACAGAAACGAGACCTTATATCGTAAAATTGACCTTTCAACTTGTGCAATAGCTCCATGAATTGACTCCAATGTCAAAGTGACTTTCCACCTCTTCAGTGCATGATATAACCTCGCACTAGCTGCCGCCACGTGTAAGCGCTTCATCGAAAACTTACGTAACAGCTATATCTTTGCTGACACTAACACCTGAGGGATGACAGGGATGACGTCCCTTAGACTGATATCAAACTGCATTTTAATAGAACATGCCATTACTTGCTCCAACAGACAGGATTGCCACGTGTCTAGTTATAGGTAGAGGTCCAGACGGTCACGGTACAGAGTAAATAGTCTGATAGCATATGCAAATAACCTAAACCCGATTCCTCTTTTGTCTTGGTTATCCCTTAAACACACTCGATCAGCCTATATCTCCTGAGACTTGAACACTAACATAACGTCGGCCACTGGACAAGACAGCTATAGGCAATACTTCGCCCAACCGCATCACACAATATTAAACTCAATATCATGATTATCAGCATCAATATCAAAGTTATCATCACACAAGCTCAGTTACCGATATTGTAACCATCATCATCATCACCGTCACTGCCGCTTAATGTTACTCCAAGTATCATGAAAAATAATCATTGCCACAGCCACAACCACTATCTTAACCATAATTTCCATCATCATCATCATCATCGTCGTCGTCGTCGCTGTCATAATTGTCGACACCAACGTCATAATCGATGCGGCATTTCAGTCATTGTTCGACTGGCAAGGTTTAGTGCATAATATGCCATTTTCCCTAGCTTTTTTTCCCCTCTCTCTTTCTCTCTCGAGAAGCGTGTAATTTGTCCGTCTGGACTTTATATCCGTTTAGTCGCATACAGTCACAGGTAAGGTGGACAAATTATAATTGAATATACATGATACGGTATCAATTTGTTTGCTTTGTGAATGATAGAAGTTTCATTTCTTTCTCTGTTTTGTGTTGTTTTTTGGGGTTGTTTGTGTTTGTGGTTTTTGTTTTTGTTTGTTTGTTTGTTTGTTTGTTTGTTTGTTTGTTTTTTGCCACAAACAGTGAAAGAAGCTTTTGAATAACCGGGATGCATCTGTGTCTTGGAACAAATTTTAAGTAAGTTTGGGGATACGGAGGTGACATCGATTTATGCGGCTGCTCATTTTATCAACATGTGACTAAATTAAAAATGCATCACGACTTCTGTGGTTGTGTATGAGTCTGGACATCACAAAATCGTTAATTGCTAGATGTAAATTTATATCATGTTACAGGTTTTCCCGCTCATTTTCAAACTGTTTTCATTCAATTTAATTGATTTGTGGTTCAATTTCATTCCGAGAGATCTGGGGGTGTTTCATCAACGCTTGTCAGCGCCGACAACTGTCGGCGCTGACCAATTTCAGCAAAATCCTTGGTTTTGCTTGGCTGAGATGCTCTGATCACTGACTGTTACTATGGTGATTCAATTTGTCAGCTCCGACAAACGTTGATGAAACACCCCCCTGGAATATGCCAATCCTAGTTTCAAATTTGTCTTTTGTCGATCATTTTCCAACAAAGGCTTTTCAATTTAGTTATTTGTCACACTTTATCGTCATTTACAATTCAAATTCGTCCATCACACTCTCTGCACACATAATAGCAAAAGCAATTTCGTCTTTTAGCGATCATGTTCGTCAAATTTTCGTTCAAATTCGTCTCATATCTTTTTGCTGTGATTTCTTGGTTGTTTCATGTTTCCTGCAACCGTACTTTTTCCACATTTAGGAGTAGCATACACACACGTATACCTTACCCCCGCACACAAAAACACTGACAAATGTGCACACACACACACACACGCAAACACACTCTTCTCACAGAACACACGGTATGTACTGTCAAACGGGCGAAAAACAGTGATCCACGATTTCCAGACAAGTAAGCCCATTTTAATGTAAAACAAAGACATCAATCTATTGCCGTTTATCATTTTGAATAAAGTTTGTTTCATGCAGCAATAATATATAAAATCAGGAAGTAAAAGAGCTCTTAAAGTCCAAAAGTCGTCTCGCCATGATAAAAGATTGTCTTTACTGTTTTTAATGTTCTGTGACTGCCAATTATCCTTCAATCTCGTATGTGTGTATAAAGTCCAGCAAACGGTTTAGGAATGACTCTACTTATCCCAATACCGGGAGAAAGTGAAGTAATGCAGGCTTAGAGTTAGTTCACCCTCACACTATAAAAGACCAGTGCTATCCGACGAATTTGTTTGAAAATTCATGAATTGTGCGAACGAAGACAAATTTTATTCTTGCATTCTCCAGTCGAAGGGCGGCGGGGACGAATTTCAGTGACAATCGACGATCTTGAAAGCGATGTCTTTGAAAATGGTTGACGAATAACAATTACAATGGCAATTGACCAAAGTGAAGTTAGGATTTGCATTCTGTGAGTTTCTCGGGACGAATTTGAATGAAAAAATCTTTGAAATTAGATTTTAAAAGTGCGAAAATGGACGGGAAAACCTACATCAAAAACAACTCATTTTTACTTTACTGTGCCAAGCTCCGCCTTCTAAAAATCAACCAGATCTTCTCTTAAATTGCCTCTTGTGATGTCCCGGGAGGCAAAAATTAGTACAATAATGTACAACAGTATTATGCACATTGTCATTAGTTGTGTTCAGACGGGGGCAGTTTTGGTCGGAGTAACTTCGGAGGAAGGGTCGGCGGATGCTTGGTCGGAGTAACTTCGGAGGAAAGGTCGGAGTAGTGCCCGATCGGAGGAACTTACCACGACCTCTTCCTCCGACCAAGATACTCCTGAGTTTTCTCAGGAGTATCTCGCTACCACGACTAGCCGGTCGGACAAAATTGCCCGTGCGGACAAGCCCTCGGAGTATCTATGCACTTACATACCTTACGACCTATATAGGTAAAACTTCCTGGGTCAAATCGCAATGTTGACAATTTGCGAGTACACGTGCGCGTGTAGTGCAATTCTAACCTAGTCGATTGCGACGAAGAAGCTAGTGCTCAGAAATTTCCATCAACAAGAATGGAGAAGACCAATGCCGCTGGTAAAAAAAAAACCAAACAAACAATCGTATATGGTTGACATGCGCGGCGCTACCACTTCCGGAAGTTACACCGACCCTCCACGGTGATCCCCGCGAAGGCCGTGGTAAATTGGTCGGAGTTTCTTCCCACGACCGTCGTGTAGACACAGGGTCGTGGTAAGATAAGTATAAATTTGAATTTTAATTGCTGCGCCATAAAATTTTCCTCCGACTATGTAGAAATACGTCTGAACATGGCTTTACTGTACTACATATAGGTGCACATTGCTAACAATAACATCACAAGGCTCTCATACATTATGCCACCTCATAACTTGATGCTAACTTTCTATGGCCATATTAACTTTGATACTTTATTCATAACAGCACTCCATAATAATGACCAGCAGACAGTGGTAAGCAAATTCGTGACGATCGAAGCAGGCAGGTGTTAGGAGGAGTGGAATCTCTTGTTCCTTGGTATGACTGAATGCTCAGGATATCTCTATGGCTCCAAACTGCTCTTCCATAGAGTTTGAATATGGATATTAAAAAAGAGGTTCTTGATTTTCACAATTTTAAACTGAATTTTAGAGAAATTCTGAAATTCTATATGGAAACTTGAGAGGTTACAAGGTATGAAACAAGTCCTTCCAGTGTTTTTCCAAATCTTCTTGTTACTAATCAGGACTGAAAAAAGGTCCATTATGATGTCGTAAGAATTTAACATATCTTGCACACCTTCGAGCAGTCCTTGTGTTCTCCAGGGCCCTGTTTTATGAAGAGTTCAGATTGATTATAAAGTTCATTTCTATGGTAAATCTATGGCAGCTTGTGTATTAAGGAAATTCAAAATCGACTTTATCTTTTGATCAAACAGGGCCCAGGACTAGCACTTGAATGTTAAATCTTTCGGAATAAGTCTCTGGCTAATGCGTATTTCTGCTTGTAAAGTAGCATTTGACATTTGACACTTTAAGAAGTTTTTTTTTTTTTTTTAAACTCATTATTGTTGGCGCTTCCTGTTCTCTGCACACTAAATAATTACTGCCGAAAATATTGAAAAGGACAGCGATCAGCAGCTGCTCGCGCTGGGTTTGTTGTGATGTACATGAGTGACGCATACTTTAACACAGAAGTGCTGTATTTTATCAAAGCAATCTATCTTCAACACATGTGATGGAGCACATAACTTCTCCGCGGCACGGAGCATGGGTACAAAGGATTTCAAACATTTAGAATTAAGAAAATATCTGCTTCTTTTTATGCCTCCGCCACGAAGTGGTGCCGGAGGCATTATGTTTTCGGGTTGTCCGTCCGTCCGTCCTTCCGTCCGTCCGTAATGAATTTTGTGGACAGGGTAACTATCAAAACCTGTTGAGGTATCCTAATGAAACTTGGCATGTATGTGTATTAGGGGGTGTTGTGCCTATCAACTTTTGGGTGCACATGCTCAAGGTCTAAGGTCAAAAGGTCAAGGTCAAATACATAAAATTTCACTATTTCCACCATATCTATTTAATGCCTGAAGATATTTTCTTGAAACTTAGTGTATACATGTATTACTCAATTAAGATTCTCTGGTGAAAGTTTGGGTCATGAGGTCAAAGGTCAAAAGGTCAAGTAAAAATATAAAAACTTCTTTTTTTTCTCCATACCTTGGAAAATTGTTCAAGGTATCTTCATGGAACATAGTGTATACATATACTGACTGGAAGTGATTATCTAGAGAATGTAGGGTTCATTGGGTCAAAGGTCAGGGGTCAAAGGCCAAGTGCAACACTTCAAAATTTTACTATTTCCCTCCTATCATGCAATGCCAGCAGGGTTATTTTTTTTTTTTTACACTTGGTGTATGCATACATAGAAATTCTCTGGAAAGTTTTTTTTTCTTCTTTTTTTTTTTGCTTCAAAGGTCAAAAGGTCAAAGCTCAAGTGAAAGTGCTGAACTAACTTTTTCCTCCATATCTTGGAAGTGGCTCAAGTTATCTTGAAACATAGTACATATTATGCATGTTCTACCTGAAAATGATTATCTTATGAATTTTAGGGTCAAGGGCCAGATGAAAATGGTAACAATTTACTATTCAATTCAGAAATTGCACTTTTTCTCCACACCTGTACCTTGAAAATTACTAAATGTATGAATGGGTCAAAGTCGAGTTAAAGTCCTTAAATCCCTAGATACATGCTCTCCTATTCATCCAATTAAACCTAGGTCAAGGAAGGTGAACATTCAGCACATTTGTGACAAACTTGTCATTTCAATATTTTGCCAATTTTGTGAAAATGTAATCACACATTGTCCACATGTACTATCTAGACCTATTGGGAAAATCATGCATTATGGCGGAGGCATACCAGTCGCCAAAGCGACATTTCTAGTTTACTTCTTTCTTTTTTTTTCTGTCTACTGGATATTTACACTATGGAAGACCGGCTTGGTGCATGGAACGTCAAAGCAAGACAAATGCTCAGCATTCATTTGTCATGCGGTATAAACCTGACGCATGGATTTGCACAAATTGCGAAGAGATTCCACTTCTACTTCCCCTGCACAAACACACATCGCCTTAGGCTGCGTTCACATAGAAGTATATTATTCGGGTATTCGGGCTCGTTTTTCGAGGGCACGCGAATAGCTTGAATCGAACGATAGGATTTCCTCACACCGGTTCACATAAGAGGGCACTATTCGAAAGTACGAATAGCTGCGAAAAGTATAGCAAAGTGGGAATCGAGCTTGTTCGATTTTCTTGCAGCGTATACCGTCTCTCGTTTATGAAATAATGACACTTTTGGTCTGGATTTGCCCTTTAGCAAAAATAAGCATGTAGACTGACATTCTGATGCAGTTTAGAAATTGTTAATAAGATTTGCTGGGATGTAGGAGGAAGAAATCCTCACTGCATGGGATGGTGAGTTGACGGTGCGGGTGATGGTGTATTCGGTGCCCAATAGCGAATAGCGAATAGCGAATAGCGAATACCGAATACTTCTATGTGAACGCAGCCTTACATAAGACTAATATAATGTTCTATTTGTCCGCGATAGACATGTAGGTCACTCTTTATCCAACCTTGGAGTCTACTTAAGACACCCCAGTAGATCAGTCAGCGTCACTTGTCGACAGGAAGCCTCGCCGTACATTGTCAACTCCTCTCAGCAGCAGCTTTCCCGGGATTTTAAGCGCTTTCTTCCCAGCTTCGTTGCGCATTCCATTTAAAAACCATGGGTAAGTGATTCTATTGTCCTTTCTTGAGGCGCAATAGGTTCCAATACGTAGACAGCATAAAATATGCAATAATTTCTCTACCAAGCATCGAACAAATTTAAGTGACATTCATCAGATCTAAACCAATTTATCTAGTCTAGTTTCATGAAATGTAATTCCAATTTTTATTACAGAGAAAGAGAGAGATATCGCCCCTTTCTTAAAGAAAACAAAGAGAACATTAAATTACATCGATATAAAATGTAAGATTTCAGAACACACAGTGGTTTGTTGGGGCATATGAAGAGTTCGGTTTCAAAAGGTACGACATCCATAATTTCAAGTTCTGAGAAAAACATGATTTTTTTTTATTATCATATTTAGCAAGCTCAGACTGGAATGATATTTCCCCTATCATACTGCTATATGATACAACACTAAAACCACTCTCTAAGAAAATCCAGGTCCATACATTTATTTTTAATGAATTAATTATTGTTATATTTTTGTGGATGTAGTACCTTTTGAAACCGAAGTTTCACAAACCAGAGATAAATTTATATTCAGTTTGATGTCATGACATGTTTTGCGGATTTATTTATTTTTTCCAGCAATGGTGTTGATGGGGATGGGATACGAGGTTAAGGGGGCCTAGGTAATTGACAATGCCCTGCCCTATTTAGCAGCAAGAATAACAAACCAGTGTGCACAGCTAATGCTCTACTTCTCCCTCGCTTACCAATATTCTGAATGGCGTGATTGTCACTTGTCATAAGCGTTCAAACAATTTTCACATGCTTCAAATGTTCTGGATCCATCGAACATGGGGTGGGGGGGGGGGGGCGATCCATTATGCATAAACGGTTAGAAGGGGATGGGTCACTGAATTTATATCTCACCACGTGAATTCTCTCTTTGTTTTTTTCTCTCGCGGGCTTTATCTCGTGATTTCTTTAGTTTTTCTTCTTTGTATTTATTTTTAGGCTATTTTCTCTCTGTGAATTCTCCCTTCACGTGTCTCAAGAATACTGTATTCATTATCTTTTTTTTTTCTTCATTCTTTTTTTAATAGAACTTCGAAGGGAAAAGATGGAAAAGCAGCATCTGAATGTGCTGTATTTTCTCAACGCTGTAATTAAATTCTTTTTATGAATTTCATTCTGGAATGTTCTTTATCAGGTAAGATAAAATCTAATAATCTAAAAGCTGATAAGATCAAGACGGTCAATGAGTAATATGACCACCTATACTCAACGCACCTATGGCATTACCTTTGTGACATTGTAAAATATTTAATGGGTTAGTCAAATACCGGTTAGTGATTGGCTAAACAGTGACGTGATGGAGGCACATTGGTTATGTTCGCCCATGGGCAGAACATTTTTGTAATGTTCTCCCATGGGAAAACATTTTCATGTAACAAATGACAAACGATACCAAACGATTGAACGATCATATTTTTCACGCAATCGATAGGATAAATTTGCCTATTCCATACAATGTGAAAAGACTGATGACCGATTATTGTAATGCGTACGATAGTGTGATAATTTGACTGACCCATATAATATAACAGATGATGACTTTTGTTGTCGGGAACATGTACCAAACGTTCCACCCTCAGGGTTTGAAATGCTATTTCCGGAGGCTATAAGTCCCTCGACTTTGTCTCGGGACTTATAACCTCCCTCAGTAGCATTTCAAACCCTTCGGGTGGAACATTCTGTATGTTCCCTCCCCCGCCAGTCATCATCTATATGTGTCATTAACAAGAATAACTAGAGAAGTACTCTGAGAGCGCAGACCTCCGCCAAGCAGCTAATTTTCACCAATAATCATGTTCTTCCAGAGATCAGTGATTTCCACCCATAGGATCGGTGTAATAATGTCAGAGGTAAAAATGTCAGGTCAAAATGTCAGAAGTAAGAATATCAGAGGTAAAAATGTCAGAGGTAAAAATGTCAGCAGTAAAAATGTCAGAAGTAAAAAAATGTCAGAGGTAAAAATGTCACAGGTAAAAATGTCACAGGTAAAAATGTCAGACGTAGAAATGTCAGAGGTAAAAATGTCAGAGGTAAAAATGTCAGAGGAAAAAATATCAGAGACAAAAATGTCAGAGATAAAAAAAATTTAGAGGTATAAAAAATGTCAGAGATAAAAATGTCAGAGGTAAAGATGTCAGAAGTAAAAATTTCACAGACAAAAACGTCAGAAGTGAATATGTCATAGAGGTAAAAATGTCAGATGTAAAAATGTCAGAGGTCAAGTTATCACAAGTTAAAATGTCAGAGGTAAAGATGTCAGAGATAAAAATGTCGAAATGGGAAATTATCATTATTATTATTATTATTATTACTATTACTATTATTATTACTAATATTACTATTATCATTATTATTATTATTATTATCACTGTTACTATTATTATTATTATTATTATTATTATTATTATTATTATTATTATTATTATCATTATTATCATTATTATTATTGGGTTCCAGCAATGCCGCAAGCCCCTTAAACAGTATAATCCTACGTTGTTACGCCCAATAAAGTTATCACACACGCACACACACACACACACACACACACACACACGAACCCACTTTTGGTATTGAAGTATACTTCTACATTATGCATGCAGATATACATACTCTTACATAATTATACACACTCTTACACAAACGAATTCTCCTTACGTCCAGGCTAGTGTAAAGTCATTATTGTTCATTTTTTGACTGTTTAGTGTGAAGAAGTGAATGAGGCATAGTTCAACAAACCGCTAATTTTCCACCTGTTCTATGTTATTTTCTCATATACAGTGGACATTTGGTGGAGCACGCACTTTAGTGCGCCACTGGCGTAGGTAGCCGGGGGGGGGGGGGGGCGATGGGGGCGGTCGCCCCCCCCCCCCCCCCCCCCTAAGATTTGGACCGGGGATTTGGGAGGTGAAAAAAAAAAATGCGTGTATACTGTATGCATGTACATGAAGCGGGTCTCCCTTTCAACCTTTCATCAAGTAAGATCATAATTTTTTCAATATTTCACTCAAAGTGTGCACCAGATCGTTGAATTTCAAGTCAAAAAATGCAAAATCTCTCGTGCTTGGGAGGGGGTATCCCCCCTCCCAAATCCTCCCAAACCCTGCCCCTCTGTGCCCCTTTCCCTAGCCTTAGCACACTTTTTAGATTTACACAAAAATCTGAATAATTCTGAGTGTACAAGACTTACCACTCATATTCCGAAAACTCAAAATTCCCTCATGTACAAGGGGAATATCCCCTTTTAAGCAACCCTTTCCTCCCTTAGTTCCCCCAGGGCCCCGTTGCTAGAAACTTTGCGTTTAAACGCAACTTGCAACTGATTGTCACTGGCCAATCAAAATCATTGTTGCATGCCTGTCTTCTTAAGAGGACAGACCCTGAGCCAATCAGAATGGTTGTTTCAAAATTAGCAATTATTTGCAATTGATTGCAACTTTCTTGCAACGGGGCCCAGATCAGTTTTTTTTTTTTTTATAATTTCCTAAATATTCCATCAAATATGCGTATACGAGATCTCTCAATTTTAACTTTAAAAAGGCAAAAGCTCCATCGTACGGGAAGAGTGATGATAACACTCGCCCACGCCTTCCCTGCTCACCCGCTTCCCCCCCCCCCCTCCCCATACAAGTAGTCTTTGAACATAAACAATTTTCCAAATATGCAGCAAAATGTGTGCATCAAAACGTTTAACTGTAATCAGAAAATTACACAGAATCTCCTTCCACGGACTTGCGACACTTCCCTTCTGATTGACAAATTTCCAGATATTCCAACAAAAGATTGTTGAATTTCAGTTCTATAACTGGAAAAAAAAAAAGCTCCCTTGAATATGGGAGAGGTATCTTGCCACCCTTCCATTGCTTGGTACCCACTATAGACTTGGTACACTTCAGGGAATTACAATTTCCGAATTTTCCACAAAAAGTGTGCTCCAGATCGCTTTATTTCAATTCTAAAAACACAAAAGCTCCGTCAACATGGTCAAACGGGAGGGGTAATCCCCATCACACACCCTCCCCCTAAGTTCTACCACACTAGACTTTGTACATATATGATGCACATTCGGAATAAGAGCTAAATTCCGTGATTTTAACACTTCCCTGAAAAGTATTGCACCAAAAGTTTGCACCAGATCGCTGAATTTCAGGTCTGAAAATGCAAAATCACCTTCGTGTGGGAGGAGAAATGCCCCTTATCTACACCCTCGTGTGAATGCTTTTTCTGTTTGATTGCTGAACAGACAGCGTTCATGATATTCATTGTAAGAATTAATGCAAGAAGTTTATTTAAATGATATCATTTTACATAGACAAATTGTTCAATGAGAATTTACATCAAGATATATCGCTGCCTTAAACAAGTGGGACTGTTTCAAGTCGATAAAACATGCAAAAACATGCATCAAATTGCACCATTTGCAACATCAAAATGCAAAAGGTTGTCACCATGGGAGGGGGTACACCCCCTCCCCTCCCCCTTGCTCGTCGCTCCGATCGCTCGGGCTCAGTCGCGTTCATGATATTCAGTGTAAGAATTAATACAATAAGTTTATTTTAATGATACCATTTTATACCGGTAATCAAAGGCAAATTGTTCAATAATAATCTACATCAAAATATAACAAGTGGGACTGTTTCAAGTCGATAAAACACGCAAAAACATGCATCAATTGCACCATTTGCAACATCAAAATGCAAAAAGGTCTCATCGTGGGAGGAGGACCCCCCCCCCCCCCCCCGCACCCTTTCCCTTCCCCTCGCTCGCTCCGCTCGCTCTGGCTCAGTCGCGTTCATGATATAAGAATTAATACAAGAAGTTTATTTAAATGATACCATTTTATAGACAAATAATTGTTCAATAATAATCTACATCAATATACTGCTACCTTAAACAAGTGGGATTGATTCAAGTCGATCAAAACACGCAAAAACATGCATCAAATTGCACCATTTAAGACACAGAAATGCAAAAAGTTCTCACCGTGGGAGGGGGGACACACCTTCCCACACCCTTCCCCCCCCCCCCCCCCCCCCTCCGCTCGCTCAGGTTCGGTCGCGTTCGTGATACAATGTATTCAGTGTAAGAATCAATACAAGAAGTCGGTCGGTCCGTTGCAAAAATATTTTGTGGATGGAACTCCTCTCTCATTTTTTGAGCAATTAACCCCAAATTTGGCATGTGTGACCGTTATCAGAGATAGATGTGCAAGACACCTTTTTCGTCAGTATCAAATAATGCGTTACCATGGAAACGGCAGATTTTCATAAAGATTGTGGATCATAACTACTCTCACATCTTATGAGCAAATAGCCCCAAATGTGGCTTGTGTGACCGCTATCAGAGGAAAATGTGCAAAATAAGTCTTTTGTTAGTATTGCATAATGTGTTGCCATGGCAACGGCAAATTAAAAAAAAAGTCCTACCTAATGTTGTTGATCGAACTACTCCCCAATTTTATTTTTTTTTTATTTATTTTTTTTTTTAGCAATTGACCCCGAATTTGGCATGTGAGACCGCTATCAAAGCTAAATGTGCAAGGCACCTTTTTCGTCAGTATCAAATAATGCGTTGCCATGGCCATGGCAGATTTTCATAAAAACTGGTGGATTGAACTACTCTGTCATCTTTTGAGCGATTAACCCCAAATTTGGTATGTGTGACCCCTATCAAAGGAAAATGTACAAGATACCTCTTTTGTTAGTATTGCATAATGCATTGCCATGCCAACGTCATATTTCAAAACCAAATGTTGTGGGTCGAACTACTCTCTTATTTTTTGAGCAATTGACCCAAATTTGGTATGTGTGACCGTTATCAAAGATAGATGTACAAGATGCCTTTTTCGTTAATATCGCATAGAGCGTTGCCATTGCAACGGCAAATTTTTGTAAAAACTTGTGGATCAAACTACTTTCTAATTTTTGGAGCAATTAACTCCAAATTTGGCATTTGTGATCGCTATCACAGGCAGATGTGCATGACATCTTTTTCATTAGTATTTCATAATGCGTTGCCATGGCAACGTCAGATTTTATCAAAAATCTCACAAAATGTGGATCGAACTTCAACTACTCTCTGAGTTTTGTAGCAATTCAGTTTGAATTTGGGATAGGCGATCCATGTAATATGTAGTTATGGAAGACACCTTTGATGTGTGTGTTAATTAATCTGTTGCCATGGCAACAGCTTTTTTTTCCCCAATCATACAAAAATGTGTGGATTGACCATAACTCCTTCAGTTTTTAAGCATTTAGCTTGAAAATTGGCACATCTGACGACTTTGGTACGTAGATGTGCATACTCACTCTTCAGTCATTGTTGATCAATGTGTTGCCATGGTAACACCATATTTTGAATGAAAATCATACAAAAATATTGTGGATTCGGTTAACTCCCTTAGTCTTTTGAGCATTTGGCTTGAAATTTGGCACACATGACCACTATGGTACGTAGATGTGCAAACATAATCTGTCGTGATTGTTGATCAATGCGCTGTCATGGTAACGGCATATTTTAAATAGAAATCATACAAAAATATTGTGTATTCAGTAAAGTCCTTCAGTCTTTGAGCATTTGGCTTGAAATTTTGCACATATGACCACTATATATATATATATATATATATATATATAGATGTGCAGACTTAATCTTTCATCAGTGTTGAACAATGCGTTGCCATGGTAACAGCATCTTTTCACTGAAAAGCATATAAAAATGTAGTGGATTCAGCTTACTCCCTCAGTCTTTTAGCATTTAGCTTGGATTTTGGGATATGTGACCACTTTATTACATATAGATGTGCAAATTCAATGTTTCGTCATTGTTGAACAATGCGTTGCCATGGTAACAGCATATTTTGAATAAAAAATCATACAAAAATACTGTGGATGTAGCTAACTTCCTGAGTTTCTTAGCATTTGGCTTGAAATTTGGCACTTGTGACCGCTGTAGTACATACATGTGCAAATTTATTCTTCTGTCGTTGTTGAAAAATGCGTTGCCATGGTAACAGCCTATTTTGAATGAAAATTATATGATAATATGAATTCAGCTATAACTCTTTCAGCTTTGCGAGCATTTAACTTGAAATTTGGCACATGTTACCTCTACATTACCTAGATGTACAAAAATCATCTTTTGTCGGTGTTGAAAATGTGTTGCCATGGTAACAGCAGAATGAAATTGATACACTAATATTGTGAATTCAAGTAAGCCCCTCGGCCTAGCTTTTAGCGGTTTGCTTGAAATTTGGCGCATGTGACGGCTATGACACATAGTGTTGCAAACTTCGTTTTTTTTTTCTTAATGTCCAACATTGAGTTGCCATGGTAACAATTTTTAATGAAAATCATAGAAATCGATCGTATTTTCAAAGGGTTTGCTTTGTTCATACAAGGTGTGTTATATATCATTTTAAAGCTTAGAATCTCAGCTTGCTTTTTTATTGTGTTGGAATCTAAAAACAGAAAATTTCCAACTTATTGGTCGTTTTGTCGTGGTGGGTCACATTTGTCATTTGGACGCAGGAAGAGAAAACATTCAACGGCTGATCAAATAATGTTGGAACACAATGGATTATAATGATTGTAAGGATCTATATTGTATTCTTTCACCCTGTCCGCCACGAAAAAAAAAAAAAAAGCACAGACACATTTCCCGAACTGCAAGGACGAAGAGCAGATGAAGGGCTTCAAGGCCATGAAAGGTCTAATGAACAACAACAACGAAGATGATATGACCGCTGCTTATAACGACATCGCGAACGACTACGACACGGTAAATGAACACTGTTATGAATATTATGTATTTATGTAAATTATATTGTCACGTGTTCAGCCCACGTGGGGCAGAGAGGAAGTTTCGAGACTCTATGCAGACTGACCATGGCGTTCGAGTTGAGGGATAAAGTTCAGTTGCTGTTACTCAAAGAAAGTCTGATATGATGGTGCAGGATCTGTTTGGTTGTCACTGAGGATATGGGTGACGTGTTGTTGAGTTGCCACCATCTTTTCCTCCAATCCATAATAACACACACATGTATTGATATTAGCAGAAAATGTCCACCTCAAGAATTTTAAACCCTCTCTGCCACACCCACGTCGTTTTGTTTGTTTGTTTTTTTTTTTTTAAAGAAACAATGACAACTGATGTTCAAAACGCTTGCCAAACTTACAAGTCGAAACGACTGTCCCTTAAATGTCATTTCATCCTTTCTTTCTTTTTTTTTAAAAAGAGATTTCGGCCCTTTTTGAAGAAAAAACGAGAACATTAACAATATGAAATGTAAGACTTCAGAACACACAATGGCTTGACAGGACAGGGGATATTGGGTGGTCTCCATTCGGGTTCGATGACTATCGTATTATAGATCTAGTAAGTAATTTAGTTGGTATGCACGGACCGGATCAGCAAGAGTTTGAATCGGTTGCTGACAATGTTAACGAGATCCCTCGACATTCTTTTCGAAATTTCGATAAGGAGTTATCTTCATTAGTTTGGCGATTCTCTACTTTTCATTTGCATAAATTGGTAATTTGAAGGCTATACAACCAATAATGCATTAACGTTTATGTAATATAAGAGCTGATTTTGCGTAAAGGAGCCAGCCTAATTATCAGTTTATCTTTAATCACACTAGTTTGAATGATTTCCTTTCGCCTCTGAAGTGTCTCCTGTAATAGAAATAAGAGAGAAAAGGAAGGAAATTGCATGGAGGATCAGTCACACAAGAAAAACACGACGACTGCTTTTCTTTTTGAGATTATGGACTGTAGGCCTAAGCACGCATCTACCAAAAAGTAATAATAAATCCAGAAAAGTGTAACATTGGTGCTGAAGGACTGAGCAAATACATGTACAATGCACTACTTTGAAACATACATACGTATGTCATGTACTGTATGATATCACTTTGATGACCCAAATAAACTAAATCAATTCTTATCTGCTTACTAACAGACATCAGTAAGTAAAGACGGTACAACAACAGCAAGAAAAAGATATGTAGTGAAATTTTAAGTGGCGATCTATTTTATCTAATTGTATGCATTAATTTGAGTACACTTAATCGACATCATTTTACACTTTGCTGACACAACATTGCAGGTAAGTGTCTCCTTATTTTCATTTCTTTGAAAAGGTTGTCATTTCACATTTGTGTTGTTTTTAATTGATTTACAGTTGCTAATGGCAACCGGTTACAGAGGTCACGAAGCAATGGCGAAGAAGATTGCTGAGGTGGACCCCAACACCAAGGCTCGAATCCTGGACGTTGGCTGCGGTACGGGGCAAGGTGGAATACAGGTACATTGGAGGAGTTGGACTTTTATTCAGTTGTAAAATGATATGAAATTCTACAAGAATTATATACTTTTCTTTAACTTAAGACACAAGGGCGTATTTGAATGTTGCCACAGATGAATGGCGCTATATTATAAATGCAGTTTCATCATCATCATCACAAAATTAAACCAACGTTGAAGAGAAACCATTAGAGGCGAATATTATATTGTGTTACAGCTCTTAATGTGTAGCAACTAAAATTTATGCTCTTGCTGAAGCCTTAATGGAGCTCGCTCCCTTGACTGTTTCCATTTTGATCTCTCTTTGAATTCAATGGAAGAGAGGTGAATGTATCGTTGTACACGAACTCAAATAGAAATACTTTCCGAAGCAGTTTTCCTTCATTTGGCCTTACACCAGGTCCAGGTTCTAAAACATTCCTACTCGAAGGGTGAATACTACTCCCTAGCTCCTACCAGATTCACTCAACCATCATGTATTCGGCCATGGGTGGCTATTATTCTGCATTAAAATGGTTAGTACTGCAGAAATGGACTCCGTGTATACTTTAAATTAATGATACTTAATTTCGCAACAGCAATCAGCTGCTACTAGACACCATTACTACCCATAACATTATACGAATTCATAAACCAATTAAATCAACTACAATTTTTTTCCAGGATAGTACAAGAAGAGACAATAAATAATTCCTGTATCTGTTTGGAATTTTCTTACGTTCATAATAAACAAAGATTGATAAAATCTTTATCGCAAGCATTCCTAAAATGTAATACATGAGATCCATCCTGTAATTAATGTTTGGGTCAGTTTTTGTCGAAAATATGAGCCATATTTTGAGTGATGCACCATTCACGTTTACTACAGATGGCTAAGCTGGGATACACCAGTTTGTACGGCGTGGACCTATCCGCCGACTGCCTGAAGATAGCAGATGATCTTAAACTCTATACGGATCTCGTAGCGGGCGTATTCGGTTCAGAAACTCCTATGAAATATCAGGACGGTGAGTGATCAGCCGAGAAGAAAACTGTTGTTCTAAAGAAAAGGTAACATTTCCCCTCACCCAACCCCCCCCCCCCAAAAAAAAAAGAGTACATAATTTCTGCCAATTTTCGATCGTAAGTCTACATCAAATAGTAATAATTGTAGGGATGATTGTGTAATGAAAGACAGTAATAATTATTCTACTAATAATTATGATTACAATCTTACTCGTCATTATAATCATAATTGCAATTATAATGGATAATAGAGAAATATATATATATATATATATATATATATATATATATATATATATAATATATATATATATATATACACAGAAAGAGAAAGGGGGAGAGTCATGATCAGTACATGTGTAATGAATATCATAACTTAGAATTCAAGCAGATATGATTTCAGATTGATTTTGTCGAATTGATCATGAATATTCAACGAAATAATTTTCGTTTTTATTACAGGTTTCTTCGATTTTGCTGTGAGCTGTGGCTGTTTCCTTCCAAATCACCTTAATGAAAATCACATACCAGAAATGGCTCGACTGGTCAGGAAAGGTAAACGGATACACGGATACAAGTTCGCGAAATTATGGTCATATCATAATTATGTAGTATATAGGCCTATATGAATATACAGATTTATTCAGATGTATAGATATATTGGTTTAGATACAAACAGACATAATGATATTGTGTGTGAAATATCTTACCCTATTGAGCTATATCAGCAAAAGAAAAGTTGTAAGGCAGTATAGAAAAAACATTTACAAAAGTTCCTTTTGTGCAATCAAACTTACGACAATCAGAAAAGAAAAAGAAAGCAACCTTAAGGATCAAATTAATAAAGGTGATGGAAAGCCTCTTTTACTGTTTTCTTTATAACTCAGGAGGTTACATCGTTATCGTGACGAGAAAACCGGTCTTTGAGGATGAAGAGGGAAACATGAAACTGAAGAGTGGTTTGGTGAAGTTCGCCAACGAAGGCCTCGTCGAGAAGGTCTCCCACGAAGACTTCGTCTACATGACAAACGGCCCCGTCTACGGGGTCATCCTCACGTACAGGGTCTTGAAAATGTAGCGTGCATCCTTGCGACGAGTCTAAACGATTTTATCCCCATGGGATAACACCTTGACGGTGATTAATTAATGTACATACATTGTTGCGTATAATGACGGTTACATTGAGAGCACATGCCTATGGTATCAGGGTTCGTCACGAGCAGTGGCCTGGTAGCCTAGGGCTACTAAAAATTGATACCGGGCTACCAAATTTCCAAAAAGGCTATATGTCTTTTGATGGCCCGTTCGGGCACTCAAGATGCAAAGTGGATTGCTGTGTTTCCTTTTATTTCGGGCCGCTACGATTTTACGATTTTATCCCCATGGGATAACACCTTGACGGTGATTAATGTATACTTACATTGTTGCGTATAATGACGGTTACATTGAGAGCACATGCGTATGGTATCAGGGTTCGTCATGAGCAGTAGCCTGGTAGCCTTGGGCTACTTAAGATTGATACCGGGCTACCAAATTTCCAAAAAGGCTATATATAGCTTTTGATGGCCCGTTCGGGCACTCAAGATGCAAAGTGGATTGCTATGTTTCCTTTTATTTCGGGCCGCTACATTTCTTTTTTTCGGGCCACCAAAATATCAGATTTAAAAGATTTTAGTAGCCCGGACGGGCCATCAGAAAAAAAAAAAAAAAAGGTTAATGTCGAGCTCTGCTGTAGGATTGTACCAACTTCAGGACTTTTGGCTGTTGTTCCAGCTCTCTTGACATTAAAATCGTAGCTGTTAAAACGTTTTGGCAACATTTAAACAATAGATAGTGAGAAAGATTGTACATACCATAGTGAATGAGTGCGTGTGTACGTGTTGTAATTTTAATGCTGATGTAGTGTTACGACCAAAATCACTCTGAGAATGATCGCACAAAAGAAACAATCAACTAATGTTCAGGCGGTTTATTAACAGTGATATTGTGGGTACAGACTCGTAATCGGTTTTCACATCAGTACAATAATGATCAATAGAAACAATTACAAATCGGTAATGGAATCACTTACATATTTTGTTATCAAGTAATCCTTTGAAAATGTTCAGATACGATGTTCGATGCACCGATGAATGATCCTTGATGCACCGATGAATGATTCCTCCGACGTAACTCCAAAGGCACAGGTTGCATTAATCCACAGTATAAATCCGGGGTAAAATCCACGATAGATGTCCACGGTATAATGTTCACAGCGAAACGTGTAAAATCCAGACGTTATGACGACCACGTCCAGTTGATGCGTTGAATGATGAATCACTTTATAATGTCCAGCGAGGAATCCAGCTCGTCACAGCTTTGCCGTAGCAATGTCCGTTGACATTAAAATATGGAGTCTATCTCCAACGTAGGCAAATTAATTCTCTGCAGGCAAAATGTCTCCCAGGCCTTATCTCCACAAACACAGTTTGTATAGCAGGTCAGCAGGTAACACAGGACTGACTATAACAAGTCGCTTCAGAGCCAGAAGTGACGTAACTCTCGGAGCAGAGGTGTTGGGTACTCTGCCTACCTCAGAATTTCTCCGGCTTATATACTATCCATTCACCCCTTTCTAGTACATTCTGTAATTTTCTCCAACCTGGGGCTACACACGTGAATATTCTAGCATGTCCAAGTTCCAGGAATCCTGGATGACTCACTGCCTAACTATGTGCATAACATCATTGCCAAAATTAACTACCAATCACATTGGGTTACCGGGGCAGTGCCTCACTCAGCCAAATATGTAAGCACTTCCCAGAATATTCTGGAATGGGTGAAATCATTCTAGATTGACCGAGCTATAATGTATTTCTTGTCACATGCATACATGTACTGTAGCTACATTGTATACCTCATAGAAAATTCTCAACTGATCTAGTCAGCCTGTATGTACTATATCTATATCATATAAAATGTTCTCCATTAATCTGGTCACCCTGTGTACATACAATGTTCACATTAAAACAACCATGCATACAGCCTCAATACATTAAACATGTACATAACTACTTGTGTGTACATTTGTGACAGTAGGTATAATAATGAGTTTGCAGTTTGATCATATCTTAACTGCTTCAGGACCCTTATCTGGAACCCAGCTCAAGAATAGTTTGAACAGCAGGCCCCATTGTTTTTTGTGAAACAGTGGAGAGGTCAAGCAAATACTCGATAGCAATGTATACTGCTTTGACGTCCAGGGTTCCAGGAACTCTACTGTAGAGGAACATACGTGTATCGGACAAAGTTAAATACATCAAGCGAAACTTCAGCTGATATCGACTAAAACATAATAATCACTTCATCTTGAAAAGTACAGTTATTCTTCAAAAGCGCTTTAAAAACGACGTTTAGAGAAATATTGGACAACATCTTCCATAGACAAAATATATAGAACGTGCTGAAATCCTGTATTGGTACGACACACAATGTATAAATCATAGTGCGAAAATGTCTAACTTAAATATTGTTCTGTTGTTGCTTTTTTTTCAGGACGCTGGTATGCTGCATTTTTAAGTGTTTCGTGAGAACTGTTATGGCATTTTGAGAGATGGCGTTTTTGCATTTTGCGTAATATTTCGTAAGAAAACTCAAGAACAGGAAAACAGGGAAAAGAGTTCATGTTCGGCTTTGTGTCTGGTGATTGTCATTGTAAAAGTCGGATTTTTTCTTCTTTTTTTTTTGGCTCAAGGATAGAATAAATGATATGATAACCTGAATGCCATTATCTAAAACGTTGTTTGTTTGTTTGTTTTTGTTTTTGTTTTTGTTCTTGTTTTTGTTCTTGTTTTTTGTTTTTGTTGTTTTTTGCTTTTCACCGTAATGGAAAAAATTAAAGTTTAAATGGAATGAGTGAACGCTTCAATGATAGTCGAGCACATCAGTGATTGTATCATAGTATGGAAGAGCACATACGCATGAATGAGAACTTGTCCATTTTTGCAATTTTTACTTTTGTGCGAGGCTAGGAAGAGAAAAATGAATGTGTTCACTCATGCGTAAAGTTTTCCTTCTTTATTGACCTACCAGGTTGACAGCCAATTAAACTGCATGCCTTTAAAGGGATTGTATACTTTTGGTTAGACCTAACTTCACATTTCTAAATTTTTTTTGGTGAGATAAAAAGAAAAATCTGATCAAATATGAAAGAGCATGTAATTCCAAGAGGAATTCACTGTTTATTTGTTGAAAATTGGTTTTGAAACGGCTGAGATATCCAAATCACGGCAATCCTAATAAAAGGTGGGACCCACCTTTAATTAATATGACAGCTTTGTTTTACTTTGTTTTTAGATGTCTCAGCCGTTCAAAAACCGATTTTCATCGAATAGACTTTGAATTCCTCTTGGAATGGTATGTTCTGTACTACATATTTCAGAAGTGGTTTCTTGGTATCTTGCAAAAAGCTAAAAGCCCAATCCTCATCTCCACCGATACTATACCATCCCTTTAACATAGTACATAAACACCAGTATTTAGTCTGATATTCTATGAGAAATATATGCCTGAAGAAGGGTTAAGGTTCTTTTTTTTGCTGAGTGTATATCGTCGCTGGGGCGACAAGACCTCGTATCTCAAAAATGTCAAATGTTCAGGAGAGCCAAAAAACATGGCGGCCAAAGCACTATAGTGAATGGGATAGCCGTTCCTTTGACATGCCGTGGTGGCTTCATTTTTGGGGTAAGACGGCTGGGATTTGGACAGGACATCACTTAACCGATTATTCGACCACAAATGCAAAAAAGTCATTTTCACCAAAATTTGAGATACAAGGTCTTGTCACCCCATCGACGATATATATATATATATATATATATATATATATATATATATATATATATATATATAATGAATGATATATTAATCTCAGTCAAGTTAGAGTGGATTTAAACTCCAGGAAATTTAAATTGAATCAACAAAACACCTGTCAATACATTACCACGGATATAACACTGAAAGAGCTGTTGGCCCGACATCTTTTATCGGAAAAAAAAATACTATCATTTAACCATTATGATAGATGAGGAGAGAGAGGGGGGGGGGGAAGAAATATAGGCAGACAAGAAGATATATATTTAGTATATCATTAGGGGAGACACGCTTGGCATGGTCACGCACAGCACGCCGAAATGACATTCAGTCGGGAATACCGAAATGCCTCTTTTCAAGAATTGTATTTAACATATTTCCCATTCAAGAGAACATTGGAGTCGTCAATATACATGCATTATTTTCAATCATCAAAACTTAGTTTCAAGTAATATAAGATTTTACATAGTTTATAAACAGAAACTGTACCGCGCGTACAGCTGTATTCGTAAGCGTCACATGTACACTTAGAAAAATAAAAAAGTAAATAGAATAACTCGTAATTAGGAAACAGAGAACTTTGCGCGATGTACACATTTTTGTACCTCCTACAGCAATACTTATAAAGGAAGTCAACATGCACAGACTCCATTTGGAGTGAAGCAGCTACAAATCAGACAAAAACAATCAATGATTTCTAAAACATTTTACACACATGGACATTTCAGGGCAATGTGCAACTGACTGCAATACCAACTACATTATTATTAAAGTCATTTGCCAGGGGGAAACCCAGTTACACACAAATTAAACAAAGACTTTTAACTACACAGGCTTTGGTCTCCAGTTCAGATCAATATGTATTCTGACTCATTTTTTTCTCCCTAGACTCTTTCCATTTCCATCTCCACCCTCCCCCTTCCTCCTCCCCAAACAAAACAAAGAAGAAGAAGAAAAAAAAACCCAAACGATCCAATGACCACAAAATTATGCAGCTAAACTACATGTAAAATTGGTCGGCGAGAGCCCCATTCATCTCCCAGATGTGACTAGAGCCAATGCCGTTTTTTTTTTTTTGGTTCTTTTTTCTTGAATTGCAGCACACTACCTGGCATTACCATGGCAACCATTAGCCCTGTTGAATACTTGTAGAATGGTGCCGACGTCATGTGGTCGTTGCAAGCACATGGTAAACACGACATGTTATATCACCACGATGATACAGGATACAGAATCAGAAATTTGGAGCCAAATCCACATTCCTAACTCTGCTGCCTGTCCCATGGATAATATACACACCTAACCTTGCCACTGTATATCTGAATCTGTACTGCTCCAACAGAAGAGACCATTAAAAAATGGGGGGAGGGGCGGAGATGTTCATTTTATACATATCTGTTTATCACTTTCCATGACAACGTGGCAGTGATGTCCATCCTTGAGAAATCAGACAAACTGCATGAGACATACCTTGAGAGAGTGACTGCACTATATAATCTACAAATACTCACTTGCTGACATAATTTCAATACTGCCTAAGTATACCGTTTAATCTTCTGCTTCTCGGATGCGTTCATACATGTACCATGTATCAAAATCTGTGAAAACGACAACACCTCAGAGTCAATGTGTGAATGTGACGATGGACAGGCTTTCTCTTCAAATTTAAACGAGTCTGCAATATAGAGTCAAACAATCACACTTCCGTCTCTGATCAAAGACTTTGCCGGCAAAGATATAAATCTTTACCAGTTAATAATAAAACTTCGCCACATCTACAATTATACATCTCATTCACTAATGCGTTGTACAATGGTGATTAGATGTTAAACAATCTATACACATTATAATTACTATAATCTAAAAAAGAAATCTAGAGTTTACATGATGTCTTTACAATTATATGAATGTCCCTTCAAGAATCATTAAATTCATTTCAGTTTGTCGTCTGTAAGATCCCAGTTAAGGAATTATTCAGTCAATTATTTATTCAATTATTCATTAATCATTTATTGCTTGCCTGTCCAGCATCGTTATTTCATTGGTCTGAATTTCTGTCCTCTAAATCAGACCCGAGTTGCTAAAGAACTACAATAAATGAACTACAAGGTGGAAACAAGAAATGCATAGAGATGTGTACTCAGCCAAACATAGTGATGCTCAATGTATAAAATCAAACTCTGTATACAGCTTCACACTATCCTACTGACCTAAAAAGAAATACAGTGGAATCTTGTTACAATGAGGACTTAGAAACCATGGCAATTACATTTTTCTATCACTTTTCTCAAATCAACAGGGTACAAAAACAAAGAATTATTAAGAGTTCAGACCTTCAAAATCACCCGCTTTGAAGATTTTGTAATATTCGATCTCATTAACCCATTGGGGACAGGCTGATTTTGCTACAACCTGCATCTCCCACAGACACTTGGCCAAGTATACTCGGGATGTGTCTTCAACGGGTTAAAATGCGGTTCCTCTGTACATATACTTCCTTAAATTTGAGTGTGTGTAGCGGACTCGAAAATGCAAATTAACACCAGCCAGGGCTGAAGTCAGCATGTTTAAATATGGGCAGACAGACTTTACAAAGCACTTATCTTAAGCCCTCCACAAGAAGTTTGATAAAGGTGTCGCTATTTTTAGCCACAGCTTGACCACCACCCACAAGCATGGCATGGCATGTGGTGCAAGGGAATGTAATACTGCATGCAGTGGTGGATCCAGGGGGAGCTCACCGAGTGCACGTCCCTCCTTTATTTTTTTTTTGTTAAAATAAAGAAATGAAAAGAAAAAAAGAAAAGAAAGGGGGTGCGTGAGCCCCCCTTTATTTTTTATATTTTGTTGCGCCTCCCGCCCTTTCCAGGATTCCTGGATCCACCCTTGGCATGGTAGTTCAGCAATTGGAACATGACGTACAAGTAGGATTTTTTTTTTTCAATCAAAGTATGTTGCTGCTGTTTTCCTTCAACAAGACAAATGCCTAGTGATGTCTCGTATGTATATTGCACTTCGTGATTCTTTGATGTAAGTTCATTCACATTTTGATCTTTGACCTTGTTGGACTTCACCACTATCTCTAAGTGATGTACCTGTGGTGTGAGTTTGGTGGTCACAGCTCAAAACTGAAAATTTATTGAGAGGACATCACAATTCTACGAGTACAGTGCTTATCAGGTAAAGTTCCTTGATCATTTGACCTTTGAACTCGTCAGACTTTCCTAAAATTCGAATTTTGACTGGCATCTTTTAGTAGGAGATGTACCTAGGGTGTGCGATTGGTGGTCACAGCTCAAAGCTGTCGAAAATCATTGCAGAGTACGGCAAATTGTTAGAGACACCGCCATCGCCACCGCCACCTCCGCTGGAGGAAAAGTGATGCCTATGTCACACTTCCACTGCACAGATGAGACGAAAATGGCACAACGAGAAATGCATTCAAGAAAGTGGCACTCATTTGAGTATCTGATTTATGCTAACTCACACCCCACACTTTGTCCAGCTCATAAAGGCACCCATGATGGCCACTGCCCCAGTCTAGTGGCAGAGCTTGGCCCATTACTCTCGTGATAAGAAAAGCTAGAACAGGGCCCCATCTTATAAAGACTTGTGATTGATTCAAATCAATCACAACTTTACGACTGAATGCAAATCCATCTTATAAAAAAGTTATGATTGAAATTAAGACGGAGAACTGTAATCAATCAATCACAGGTTGCGACTGATTGCAGCTTTCAAGAGATTTGTGACTGATTGATTTCTATCACAAGTTTTATAAGACAGGGCCCAGGACTGCATTCGATCATGGAAGAGAAAAAGTGATAAATCTAGAGGACGAGTAGATGATTGATGTAAAATGGTGGAGGAGCCGTTTTCCGCCCGTACAAAGTAAGGTTCCCCATAACAGGCCACGAGTTCACAAGAACAAGTCATGACTTTGACGATCCAGGCACCTCCACATCTAGATCAATGTCCATCTACTCATGAGTTCCAGTCTTGCACAGTACATGGCCCTAAGCTCGCTGGAATGATGGGGTATGTCGGTACTATCAGGATTATGTAGGATTAGCAAGAACAACAATAAAGTTGACTCTTCTGACTCAGAACCCAAGGTGTTTGTTCCAGGATTTTACATTTTGATGAGCTGATAAAAAAAGAGGTATCATTCACCAAGGTCATTCCATATAACACCCATTTTGTATAGATTAAGGTTGATAGTTCATCAATGCATTGTCAATGAGACAGGCTACTCTACATGGATGGACAATGCATGTATTGGTACCCGGACAGGTACAGTATTTACCTCATACAACATCCATGCATGGGTAGTTCATTGGCATTTCAGTGTAAATCTGGACTTTATTAGATGACATGCATTGATTAGTTTGTGGCCGTTTAAAGAATATGGAATACTTTTCAGCTCCAAATTTGATCTACACTGGGGGGGGGGGGGTCATTGTACACTACACTGCTTTATGTTCCTTTATCATTATATATACTGGCAAAAATTATAAGCTTTCAAGAAAGTTAACAACAGAAGTATATGAGAAACAAGCAGAAGCATATTGCATTCGTCACCCACTGTCGGTAAAAAATGTTTCACATGGGTTAATTCTAACTCACTACGAATAAACATAAATACTGTACATGAAATGGTAGATATACATATCAACTGACCAACAATAAATCTCCAGCAAATGGAATTTCTTGACAAGATGTATTCAAGACTTCGTACACCTCATTGGATTCAATGGTCCTTTCCCGTTCCTTCGGGATCAAATGATAAATAAGCCCACAATCTTAAAAGGAATACTTTCAACTTCAAAGCAAATACATACAGACATCCCAACCATGCTATCATGCAAACAAGTCAAAGTCTTTGTATATTCTGTGCCCCATTTTTTTTTTTCCATCTTGCTCTGCAGCAAATGATTACTACGACACAGTAAAGAATTAAAACATATCAGTCTACAAGTAGCTCAAGCTTCAATATCACTTAGTATCAGAATACTGCCAGCCCCATACAAAACAACAACTTCTGGTATTGTTACAATATCAAAAAGAGAACACTTGAATGTCTATTCTCTATTTTCAGCAAAAAGTTCTTCAAAGGATAATTGTTAATAGAGAGTTGTCAGTGTTGCTGTAGAGGCAATGAGACATTATCCTGTTTGTTTCTTTTGTTTTTTTTTAAACTTTCCACATTGACTAGAAAAAGGGTACAATTATGACTGGAAATGAAACCACATTAGAAAAGCTTACCAGGAGAAGAGTATTAGCATAAGTTATGATAATGAGGCTATAAGTGCTGCTTGAACACGATTTCCCCATGGCATAAGGTATTCATGCTTGGCTGCAGCAATGTGCAAGCATTATCTCTAATGACCTTGACCTCAGCACACAATGGCATTACTGTCCATAAATATGCAGTGAAAGAGTTATAAATGACAGAAATGGACAGAAAGAAATGAAAACAAAATACGAATAATGAAAAGGGGAGAGGATTATTGATCCCTCTGCCTCATAATAACAACATACTTCCAATTCTACAAAGATATACTGGTGAGTGGTTGTAAGATGAAATATAGGAGGGAATCATATACTGTAGGTTTGATTCAATGATACACTTTAATCAGTACATCTTGGGAGTCATCTTTCATATTCCACAAATGCAAATCCATTCCCAAATACAAAATATGTTCATCTTTTTTTTTTCTTTACGCTCACATGTTCTGATAGAAATGGAAAATATATATCTTTGTTAAATAGAGTAATGTAGACGATATACAGTGTTTGCTGCAGAATTGTATAAAAAGGAGAGATTGACTAGTAAACCCTATGAACCTAGGCTAAATGAATTATGTTATTCAACACACCTTTGACTACTGATCTAGAGTGGGTATGAATATGCATATATGAGTATAAAATGTATTTACATATCTATACTATAACAGACCTCACAACATTTCTGATTGAAAAGAGGGATAATTTGGCTCAAAAGTAGAAAAGAAAGTGCAGTTCCCATTGGAGTGTGTAGTAAAATTATCAAGAAAAAAAAAGGAAACTCCTATTGAAACAAGAGCCCGGAATGGTCAACATTCAGATTCTTTCCTCAAAATTCAGAATGGTTGGGAGGTGTGCTGTCATTGTGATAAACACAACAACTGCTGACTTTGAAAGAATAGAAGGAATGAGCGTAAGTATCAACATTTAAAGGTGAATCCTAAATAAATTCTATACCTATTCATCAATATTCTATTTATCAACCTATTCTTATCCAATTTATTTATTAATACCTAATGTTTGATTTCATATCCCCCACTCTGTGTTTCAAGTCAAATGGAAAGATCATCCAATACACTGCGAGCCTTAGGCTTTTTTTTTAATATCCTCTTTTCCTCCATAGATTTCAGACTATAACAGGAAATTAGCACTGATATCAGAGAAGACCAAATACAAAGTAATTATTTGTCAATAATACGAGATGACAGACAGTATAACATATGCTGGTTATCTACTAACAACATCTTTATGAAACGGTCTACTGGCAAAGTCAGCATGAAATTGCAACTTACTTTTCAAGTTTCTTGGGAGACATACCATATCGGTTTTTGCCCCAGCATAATGCACATTTTAGAAATCATTCTGAGACAAGAATGGTGCACACTCATTCCATTTCAGGATTTAAATCAGGTCGAACAAGTGCCAAGAAAAGTATACCACGAGAACTCTCATTAATACCCCTGAAATAACCTTGGTTTCTCTTATTGGAAAGGAGACCACCTTTGTGCTACTCCTTTACTCATTTCTTCGATGTTCCACAGAACATAACTCCTGGATGATCGTAGACTCACACCTATTTTCAAATTTCACAATAAAAGCCATCATTTCACCAGAGTCGGCATCAATTAATCAAATCAAAAAGACATCCAAATACCATTCAATTTGAGTCTCACGAGAAAGCACGTCTGAAATGATGTTGGATGTCCAGCTGCCACTACATAGCAGACAATGAATAATGTCTTTGTCACCCTCAGCATGTAGCCATGCACTGCTGGATCTCCTAATCCCATGACCAGGAAGAAAAAATGTCACTTCAAATTTCACCCGAAATATATAGAAAGGAAGCTTCTCTCATTCCACGTCGTAATCTTTCATCGAAGGAAAAGTTACATAGCACCGAGCGAGAGGACGTCGAAGCAGACGTCGCACGTCCTGACCGGGCGGGGCAGGTCGTACTTGACGATGGGAACCATCTTGGATGAGCACTTGCTGCACAGGATCCGGCCGCAGTGGCGACTGAAGCAAAAAGAGACAGAGAATTAATTTGTATTCCTGATGATTGAAGAAAACAATGGGGGCTATGACTAACTGGCACTAGAAATTACACACAGATTTAGAGGAGTCATAATGGGGAGCGATTTGGTGCATGACCGAGTAATACGTACTTTATGCTGGAAAAGCTCAAACTTTGTTAACAGTTAAAGGATTGTTGTGCTGTAAAAACTGAGTTTTGTTGTTGTTGTTGCTCATGGTAATAGCAAATCTCATAAATCACAGTGAAAGAGAAAGAAAATGAGAGAAAAAATGTAGAACAGTTTGCAATCTTAAAAATGCACTTTGTTGTAAGCTGGACAAAAAAATGGGGCAAAGTGAAAAAAAGTGAAGGTAAAAGCCATGATCACAGAAATTGGGCCTAAAATCTATAGTACATAATGAAAGACCAAGGCACCTCACATGTTTTCATAGGGTGCGTTTGAGCACTCTAAAGCGAACCAAAGCGAACTGAACCAAAGCGAACTGAACCAAAGCGTACCGAACTGTGCCAGATATGAAGCGTTCGAGCGCTCTGTCGAGAAAGCGTACCTCACAAGTTATTTTTTAGAAAAGGTCATGCATTTTTTAGGAAGAATGTCATCCAACTGGCGCTTGAACTACTTACAGCTGTCCCGAACAAAGAGAATGATGTTTTTGCATTGTGACGTATGCGCATGATACGCGCATGCTTTACAGCGAACTTTTGGTACGCTTTGGTATGCTTTTGGAGCACATCTGGAAGTGGTCCACTTTTGGCTCGGTACAGTACGGTACGGTACACTTTAGGAGCATTCGAGCGCTCCTCTGGCGCGGGTACGGTATGGTACAGTTCGCTTTAGGAGAGCGCTCGAATGCACCCATACACTATCTGTGACCCCAAATCAGGAAGTCATAAGATTGCATGAGGACTTGGGTCACACAACCATAGCTCAGAAGTTATAGATTTCTGAAGAGCACTTTATTACACATAATATGTTTCTAATGTGCCCCTGGGAATTCTGAAGACATGTGTTTCATTTCACACTGTGAGACTATTTCTGCACAATATTTGTCAATGACATGGCACTGCATGACACTTGGTGTAACTGAAGCTAAGTCTTGAGTGAAGTCTGATATACAATGGCTTGTTATGGTTGAATGAATCGTACTTCATTTGCAATGGACTGGCAGTTACAATACCAGAAATGCTGATAGATGAAATTACAATGTTTGTTATCTGCAATATTGCTTCATATCAATGTGAATGGTAACAAACATATTGTGATTACTCTGCACTTTGAAATCATTACTCTTATGCCACACACCTGCCATATTCCAAGGAAAGGGTAATAGACCTCGTCTCATGCTTGCACATTTTGTTGTCATGTTTTTAAAGACACAACAGCAATGACAAACGTATAAACCAATTTTCAAACATGATATTTTGAATACCACACACTTTTTCATATGTAAATAGTGATGAGTCTAAGGTCCAAGATCTTTTTTTTTTCCTTCAAAATTTTGAAACCTGCAATGTTATATATTCAAAAGAACAATGGTGAAATGCAATAAAAACACTGACCACATTTCCCCGAGCTCACGACTGCAGATCACTTTTTGTTAAAAATGGTTAATATGTATTGATGAAGAAAATGGAAATTACAAAATGTTTTCATCCCATACCAGTGGTGTTTTCTTGTCTTGATGGTGAATTTCACTTGACATTCCTGGCAGAGCTCACTCTCTGACCAAGCCGGTTCCTTAGATAGCATGTCTGTATTGTCACAAAACAAACACAGTATAAAAACATGGAATTATCACGGCACAAATTATAATTATCCCACCATTCCTTGCGAATATTGAAATTTCCTCTAAGGTTGGTGCATGGCACACCTGCCTGTCATAAGCGAAGGTTGAAAAAAAAGCAACAACTCTGTCTCAGCCCAGCCTATTGCTCAAACTCTGACTTCTACATTGCATATCAAATTCCAATCAATTAGTTTTGTGAATGTTGTTCACAGGGGGAAATAACCTGCTTTGCAATATTTCTTTTAACCAGTACCACACATATGACTTTTCCATCTATATAATCCAACAATGTCCACAGCAAACATAATGACATTCAAATTTCAAATGATATTTACATTTACTTTCCTTCAGAATGCCCATTGCCTACAGTACATATATCCTATTTGTGTCAAAAGGAAGACCAACCAATTGAATAGAACAACAAAACAGAAATACTTGCTCCTACCCAATAATCTTACGGATGTTCTTGCCAAATGCTGTCAAGAATGTTCAGCACTCTCTAGACACCCTTTCTTTCCTTCTGATAGTGACTTTTGATTTTACGACCTGGACGTGGACGGTGAAGTAATGACATCATTTATAGGAACTGCACATGCTCAAAGTTCTCCATCGCGTCCAACGCCAGAATTGAGAACACGTCTTCTAATAATTTCATATCTTCCTAGATTCAGGACAGAAATGATGTCATTGCTTGGCACACCAATAGCCAGCCTGCTGGAGGCAGGCTGACGTCATAATGACATTATGATGGCATGACATCATAATAGTACGTCGTGAATGGTGTGCACTGAAAATCAAAGTGGGTGATGACACTGTGGACGTAACAAGTGGACTGCAACCATTTGGAACTACTCTAGTACAAGAATGGCATCATTGTCCACGCAATTGAAAAGTCCCTAATCTCTTAAAGTGCGTTCTCACCTAATAACCTGAAGAGGAGTTGCTTGGTCGCCACCTGTGCATTGAAGATGGACACGCCCTGCTTGTTCATGATGCCCAGGCTGGCACCGGCCCGGACGATCGCCCGACAGACGGCCCCGTTGCCCTTCTGGTAGGCCAGCAGCAAGACCGTGTTGCCCTCCGCGTCCTGCTTGTCCAGTGGGTAGTTGGGCATGCACTCTCGGAAGAGGTCAAAGATGGCCGCTGCATTGTCCTTTCCGTACTGACCCAGTAAATGCATTGGTGTTTGCCCTCTGTGCATGTGTAAGATTTTAGATACCATTAAACCTTAATCTCAAAGTCGTTCAATAGTTACTGTATATGGCTGGAAGTTAATGACTCAATTATGTGTCTACCTTATACACCCATTTAACAGAGATTTTCACTCATTAGTCACTCATCGTTAGCAAAGTGTATCCCTTCCAGCCATCCCCCCCCCCCCCCCCCCCCCCCCCCCCGAAGTGTATTGGATCACAGTCCGGTGAATCCGACTTGTGTTGGTCGACTATCAGGTCAGTGTCAGACATGTTGGGCGTTGATCTAATGAGACAAGATCATCCAAGATGAGGATCATGTGCGACATGTCTGACATTACCCTGACAGTCTGCCAATCAAGTCAGATTCATCAGACTGTGATCCAATACACTTCGATGGGTGGCCGGAAGCAAAAGATTTTGCTTCCGATGAGTGACAGATGAGAAAAAAAAAAATCTCTGGGGAATGGGGGTGACTGGCACAAATCACCACAGTTAAAAAAGGGCAACATATTTATATGATATCTGTAAAGCAGTCAATTTTGCTTCCGTGAATAGTACTGATGATGGTGGCTGAACATTGCTATAGACTTAAATAAGGCAAGCAAGGAATAATGTCAGTGGAACAGGTAAAATCTTATATGAGTTGCATTGCTTTATGAATGCCATTTCACACAAGAACAGTACAAATGTAGAGCTTTGCTTAAAAGTTTGCTACACGTAACCTGCACACACAAATGCAAATATCCACACTTTCCAGAAATATGAGTCAAGTAATTGCTTTCGCCATTCAAACACACAATCGCATACCAACACATATGTACCCTGGACAGCACACACACTCACAGGCAAACAGCAGTAAAAAGAAGGCTGACAAATATGTAATGCCTTTCTGTGCTTTTTCTTTTGTTTTGTTTTGTTTAATTTTTGTGTTAGTACATGGTTAACATGTGATGGAGATCTCAACAGAGCTTAGATCAATTTGGTTTGCAGAGTCTCAGTAGCAGTAAACAGTTGAAATTCATTGTGTAACATTTTCTTGTTATGTTATCAATGACTTAAAAAGTAAAGACTTCTGGGGCTTCACTGGATGTGCATGCCTTCTCTTTGTATCGCACCACCGAGTGATTTCAACAGGACAGGATCCATACTTCAAGGCAATCTAAAATCAAACGGCATACAGAGTTCACTTTTAATGCATCGAATACTCACCACACCCCACTCTCATCAAAGAAGACAATTTGGAATATAGAACTGGATAATTCACCACAAATGAAAAAGAGGACAAGGAGAGATTCTCACCTCGCATTGAAAGCTTCTGCGTCGATGTTGGACTCGGTAAGAAGCACTTTAGCACTATTTAAGTTACCATATTGCACTGCAAGGTGAAGGGCTGAAATGACAGAAAAGACATAGAATATGGGATAGTTACAGACTTCACACATATTTTCTTACTATTTCTCAAAACTAAATTCATGACGAGAATTGTCTCTTTGAATGATTTTTTTGCAGAAAAAAACTCTTATCTAACAGGGAGGAATACAAGCTTATTCAGCTTAACCTGTTGAGGACGGACTGATTTTGCTATAACACGCATTTACATAGACACCTGCCAGGCGTATTCCAGGGACTCATCTTCAACGGGTTGATAAATCTTGCATCAAGTTGGTTTTATTGTAACCAAAGTACGTGATTTTTTCATCATGGCTACCTCTGAATAATTGGTGTTAAGTATGTTAATGACGGGCAATCACATAGCAATGAATACAAGCTGGTCATCTATCTTTATATATATACAAACTAGGAGTCAAAACATGCTGTATTTTTTTAAGATTCCTCGCAGTGCACACTCCCATCATTTTGCACTTCTAATATGCATTAAGTGTACAATGTTGTATCTTACACTACACTCTCTCTCACAGTGAAGCAATGAAAAATCAAACTCAGGAGATCCTACCACATGAAGAAGACAGAGTATATACATTGTAACTTCAGAGTATTAAAGATACTTGGATGATAATGCAGTAATGACACACTACTATTACTTCAATTTTATAAGGTAAGTGAAAGGAACCCCATCTGATCACAAATTCCTCCTAAAAGGTTGAAACATGCCAACTTGACGAGACTCCTATGATCCTCTAATCTAGTCGTACAACTCATAGCATACCTCCATTCCCGTTATCGTCCCTGGCGTCGACATTGATGCCGTTCTCGATGAGGATGCCACAGATTGTGGCGTGGTCCTTTGCTGCTGCCATGTGCAGAGCATTCTGCTTATGATTGTCGATGTCATGGACACTTGCTCCTGCGAGAAGCTGTCAAATGATAAACATGAAACAATATTATTGAACTGCACCTTTTTTTTAAAAACAAAAATAAACAGTACTTCTTGGGAGCCAAGCCACTAAGCAGTGCATTCTTTTAGTAGTTGTATATTAAAAAAGTTGGAGATGTTAATTCTCAATAATACCTTCCAGAAATATCAATGTCATGGTAACAATGATGCATCCTTCTATAGCATTCCAATGGTATTTATGATGGATAAATTGATAATTTTGTGAAAACTGGATGGGCTTGGAAAGAAGTGCTCTGTTCATTTATCCAAAGGATAAATAGTAAATTTAAATTTTACAAAAAAGAAAGCATCAGCGCAAGAAGAGTTCCCATCTTTCTGATACTCCACTGATCATACAATTTTCTGAGATGGAACTCACCAAGTTCCTGACTATGATTTCGGAGCCGGCCTGGACGGCGAGATGAAGCGGGGTGAGCATGGAGGAATCCTGGATGCGAGAGTTGGCATTGGCTCGCACGCTGATCAGGAAGAGCACGCTCTCAATGTCAGACTTCTCCACGGCAACGTGCAGGAAATTCCTGCCCTTGTTGTCCAGCTATGGGGGGAGGGAGGGGTGGGAAGCACAATGAGAGATGGATTTTGGGATGAAAAGAGATTCAAACAAAGTCTAATGCTTATACTCCATGGGTGATACCAGTGTAGCTCCACAGTCAGTGAAAGCCAAACTCAAGCTGATTAATACCATGTAGAACTCAGTCTGAAATTAAGAGCTTGCACAGTGATACACTTGGTCAGATGAGAGTTAATGCAGATTCTGGGTGTGTAGGTGTGTTAGCAGGGGTGAATTCGTAAGTGTTCTAGAGGGAATTATACTGGAAGCCATTTCTGGCAGAATGCCAGATGAAACACATTCCAAATGTCCTGGAATCTACAAAACAGACACACCTCATACCTCCTACATACCTCCTGCCTGTGCATATGACAACAACAATATTTTTTGGAGACCATGGCAAATTGATGAGTAAAATAATTATAGGTGTAATATGGACACATGTGAATACAACTTTTAGAAACATCTGGAGAAAAAACAAAAATGTCCATTTGCAGAAAAGAGACGCATGTGATGTTAAGAAATAAAATAAAGTCAGAAGATATTCTATCACCATCATTCTACTATGCCTATTTCTTGACCAAACTGTCCATCTTAGAGGCAAATGTATGACCAATAGACCTTTCAAAAGAAATGTCAGCACCTGTTCGGCTGCCCGCGGCTCCCGATCCAAGATGGCCTGAGCGGCCTTGTTGTTCTTGTGGGTAAGGGCGGCAGCGAAGGGAGTCAGGCCGCTCTTGTCCCGCAGCGTGAGGTCCAAGAGAGGGTGGGAGATGACGAGACTGATGATGGCGGAATGCTGGTTGATGATGGCGATGTGGAGTGGTGTCCGTCCCTCCGCATCCTGAATTCATTGGTAGACAAAATATTTCAAAAGCTTTGATCAGCCTGCTATTTTCTTTCACATTTACTCATATTCCTTAAAATCATTATCATTTTCACTTGCACATAATCATCTTTTAATTAGTAGTAACATCTTCTCATAGTAGATGGTAACCTCACAAACATATCATTTATCGGTATAAGATTCTAAACACAGTAATAAAAAGAAAGTGGCTGAATGATGATGAATAAGAAAATTCACACTAGAGGCACTACACTATTCATTTCAGAACACTTTTATTTGTCTCTGTGAAAACACCAACTGCTGCAAGGAACAGAAATACAAATGGCTAAGAATCCTCAGTTACCTTGGCGTTGATGTCGGCCTGGTGCTCAATGAGGCACTGGACCACCTCTTCTTGGCCCCACTCACAGGCGTGGTGGAGGGGACCCTGGCCGTCGAAGGCTTCGTCTGGCCCCTCCCCGTTTGGCCCCGGTCTACGGGGGCTGTTTACATCACACATGCTGCAGAAAAAAATTAAAAACGAAGAATTATCTCCACTGTACTCATACCAGCCAAAACGATTATGATAAAGATGGTTGGTGATGACAGGAATAGCAATATTACTGGTTATAAAATAATCATTATTATGATGATGATGACGAACATTGCCACCATCATTACCTCCACCAAGGGGGGAGGTTATGTTTTCGTTACCGTTCGTTTGTTTGTTAGTTAGTTAGTTTGTTTGTCCGTGTGCAAAATAACTCAAAAAGTAGTTAACGGATAGGGATGAAACTTGCAGGAAAGGTTGAGAATGACACAAGTAACAAACAGTTAACTTTTGGTAGTGATCTGGGAATTTTTTTGAAATTTATGAAGAGTTTTTGATATTTTTGCAGGTAGGGTCAATGAACTTGGGAGTTCAGGCTGGGCATATTTGAGGTTTGCATGCGCGCACTAAAGCGTGTGCTCTAGTTTCTGCTAGGGCGAGGCGCGCTGTGCAGCTGAGGGTTTATGACGTAATAAAGGCTTTCTATATTGGGAAATCGGGTGACTTTCAGCACACAATGCTATAAGTACATATGAGTGAAAATCACTGATATCTCTATGGAAGAACAAGATCAGTGGTGGAAATGAGCTGCATGCTTGGCGGAGGTCTGCGCTCTCAGAGTGCTTCTCTAGTTATTACTAGCATTATTATGATGATGGTGATTACATTATTAAGCAGAAATAGTTCTGGTATCATAATCATAATCAACATTGTTATTACTATTGTCATTATTGTGATTACAACTATTGTGAGCATCAATATGTCATAAATTTCAAGAACATGATGACAGCAATCTTACAATTACACTATAAAATGATGACAAAAATGTACTATTTGAAATGAAGTACCCTGCATATTGTGAAAAACAATCATGTGCAATGAACGAAGTCAAAATAAAAGCTGACCATTCCCAATACATGAATGCTAGCCAAATGTGAGACAGCACCAACAGAATGGACTTTGTTTTACCCCAAAACAAAATGTCACAAGACAAGTGAGGGTTACCTTCTGATGAGGAAGCAGGCCACAGACTGTTTGTTCTCATCGATGGCTCTGTGTAAGAGGGTTTGCTGCAAGCCACCCTCGCCCCGCCCCCAAGCTGTCGTGTCACATCCATGCCGCACCTGAGAAAGCCAAACATTGTGTCATTTACCATCACTTTTCATAGGGATGAATGATACTAAATAAACAAGATGAATAGAGCATCCATCCTTCAATGAATGGAAAACCTTGTTGCACTTGCACGAGTAAAGACGACACACTATTTGCTTCATCCAACACATTTGATGTCAATAATTGTGGTGCATGCTAATTCCTGAACGAAGTGCAGAAATGACAACTTATTTTGAATTGTTGTGTTATGGCACTATCGTACACAGAAGCAATCAGATGAAATTGCTGACAGTAAATAAATGACCGAGTGCTGCAAAAGTATGTATAAGAAATTGTGACCTATCATGGGAAAAAATGTAAAGGATGACATCAGAGTGCAATACATGCATCAACAACTACTTGACAAAAGTTGCATACTTAACAGCGGTAGTGTGCAATGGCACTTTTTAGTGATTGTCATGTGATGAGCAGCTGTCCAATCGGATAGCAAGAATCTTTGTATTGTATAAACTTGTGATGATGCTATGTTTTGCCTGAATATATTTATATCCATGATTCCAAGGTGAGAGAGGGTGGTGATCAGATATGACCGTGTACAAGTTGAAAATTAAAAGAAAAACAAACAACCCCAAAACATAATGCCTCTGACGACACTTTGTGGTGGAGGCATAAAAACAAAGATCTAGAGCAATTTGACTGCTGCTAACAGTAGACAGAGATGCCTCAACTTTCCCATGCAAATCAATTTATCTACTACAAATATTCTCTTTGTCATGATTTATATGCTGATAAAGCTCACTGACCCATACCCGACCTCAAGGACAGACCTTAAACCCTCCATGCACAAGGGAAATAGGACTTAAACCTAGTGGAATTTATGGCTAGAAAATGATATTTTAGCACAATTTGCACTTGAAATTTAGTTTTTTCTTTGAAATTCCTCTTTCTAATAACCAACAAACCTTGCAATGCTTGTAACAGATGGCAATCAAATCATAGATTGTTATGGGATGGTTACTTTAGCATGGGATGGTAACGAAATTATATACATATTATTATTTCAGCACTAAAATTCAATACAGCCCATTCAATTAAAAATGAATTTCAACTGAATTTGCATAATAGCAGTCATCACTGCAAACTTTGTCTTGGCCTCAGATTAACTGGTCCTGCTTTCCATGTTTGGTTTACCCACCAGAGTCGAGGCCATGTCCTCTTGCTCACTCTCAAGAGCCACCCACAGGGGCGGGTTCCCGTCCTCGTCAGGGGTGTTCATGTTGGCCCCCCTCACGCACAGGGCGTCGACCACCACGGGCAAGCGATTCTTGATGGCCAGCTGGAGAGGGCTCTGTCCGTCTGATGTTCTGCGTGATCACAAATACCCCAAAAAACACACACATAAACACAATGTTTCATCTTCTCAAACATCACATGAGGCATAAACCATGACAATGCAGTCTGCACCTAAATTTGAGTTACAAATCAATCCCAATTCAACAGAAGTCTTCTTGGTCATCACAATGCATACAACGTATCCAAGGGAAAAGATCTAATCCTGCTGACCATTTTAGCTCATGAGTGATCTGCCATCAAATTAATACTCAATACAGATTTTATGACTACTTGCATCATCTAAACTAAAACTCATTCAACAGAAAACTAGATATATCGCTACGGCGACTGATATGCCTCCGCCATCATGCATGGTTCTCCTAATAGGTCTATAGTACAATGTCTTGACAATGTGTGATGACAGTTTCACACAATTGGCAAAATATTAAAATGACAGGTTTGCCACAAATGTGCTGAATGTTCACTTTCCTAGAACTAGGTTCAATTGGATGAATTATTCAAATGTCAGAGTGCAGGTATTTGGGGAACTAATGATTTCTACTTGACTTTTGACCCTTTTATAAGTTTATGCTTTGAGTAATTTTCAAGGTATTGAGAAAAAGTATAATTTCAGTATCAAATGGGAAAATAGCATTATCTAAACCTGGTCTTTGACCGTTGACCTCACAGTTCCACAGAGAATCACTGTTAGGTAGAACATGCATAAATATGTAAGTTTCATGATGATACCTTGAGTTACTTTCGAGATATGGAGGAAAAAGTGCAATTTAGCACTTTCACTTGACCTTTGACCTTTTGGCAAGAAACTTCCCAAAAAATATATATTGGGTAATACATGCCATACATCCAGTTTAAAAAAAAAAAAAAAAAAACTTCAGGCATATTGCATTTTAAGGAAAGTAGTGATATTTTGAGGAGTTGACCTTGACCTTTGACCCCCCTGACCTTTGACCTATGACCCCCAACTTCCTTAGGTAATCACTGCCCATCGGTACAAGCATATATACTAAGTTCTATGAAGATACCTTGAACCATCTGCGAGATATGGAGAAATATGTGGAATTTCAATTTTTTTTCACAAAATAACCTGTGACCTTTGACCTTTGACCCTGTGACCCTAAAATCCACACAAAGTATTATCCCCCAAGGATATACCCTCATACCAAGTTTGATGTAAAACCACCACACGGTTCTTGAGATATCGACAAAAACAAAACGGGACGGACGGACGGACGGACGGACGACCTGAAAACATAATGCCTCCGGCCACTTCGTTGCGGAGGCATAAAAAGCTTGGTTCTAATATTGTACTTTTATTTGATCTGTGAAGACAACTTTATCTCATAATGAATGGGGTGATTTTATACCTGCAACATTAACATATGTCAAATGATGCATAAATACAGTCAATATCATACGATTACCTGATCAATACATCCTTATCTAATAATCTTTGAGGACTATAGCTGGTTCATGCTAAAAAAACACCAAAAACCCAAAACAAACTATAAAACAAATAATGCCCACTTGGTCCTTATCCACCCGACAGGATTGAGGTGACTCACTTGACATTGATGTCTGCCTGGTGCTCCAGCAGAAAGAGGGCGCTAGACGTGTCCTGCTTCTTGATAGCCAGGTGGAGGAGCGTCAGGCCGTCTGCTGTGGTGTAGTTGATGTTTGCCCCGGCGTGAAGCAGCTGCGCGGCGAAGCTGTGCAGTCCAGTCCAAAGGGCCAGGCCAAGCACGGTCTGGTCATTGGAATCCCGCAGGTTGAAGTCTGGAATGATCTGGATGCCGTCCCGGGACTGGAGAGCCATCGCTGGGGAATGGGCATGAAGCAATATGGACATAATGAATAAATGAATGCTTGTTGATGGTGGAGGATTCTCTACATTTCTTCTTCAATTTAGAGTGAATGCTATGCTCATCTCCTCGGCCTAAACAGAAAATGATCCTTACAAAATGTAGAATGATACAGGTTCATCATTTTAGATACAGGTTCATTATTTGAGATTAGATGAATTTGCCACTACTGATATTAAACAAATGTTAATTCATAATAAAACAGCTGATGAGAATCAATATCACAAGTGCTGACCCCTGCAGAACTCACTTCTGTGCTCCATAAAGACACTGACCACGTCGGCATGGCGATTAGCCACAGCCATGTGGAGCGGTGTCTGTCTGCTGGCCAAGAGGAGACCTGGATCTCCGCTTCCCCCTCCTCCTCCTCCACCTCCTCCTCCTCCTTTATCCATGCTCCCCCTGACAGACTCATCCTCAAAGGGGTTACTCCTGCTGCTGCCACCGCCACCACCGGTAGTAGACTCCTGGCCGACGCCCATGGAGCTGAACTGGCTGGAGAGACTGGCTTCCCGGGTCTGGGCGTTGGGGTTGGCCCCCTTGTTGAGGAGGAGCGCGGTGAGACGGGAGAGGCCGCAGCTGGCAGAGGAGTGCAAGGGAGTCTCTCCCTGCAAAGAACAAGAATGTAATCTTAATAGCACACGACACCTCTTAGAGTTGACTGACACTTTCAAAAGCATTCTCACTACTCACTTTGAATTGAACACTGCATGTAGAATTGTACTCAGTGTCCCTCCCTTTCTCATCCACTGTGTGATGATTTTTACGGTGCAATGATTTTCCATGTGCCTTGAGCAGTCAAGTGGAGAGGAAATGGCACATCCCAAACACTTGCTCTAATCCTTACTACAATGTACAGTGGACTCCTGTTATAACGAAGTCCTCGGGACCGGCAGTTTTCTTTCGTTATATTGAAATTTCGTTATAACCGAACAAATAAACAATAAGAATACATAGAGTGAATAATGTTGTGGCCTGAATTTTTACTTCGTTGTAACCCAAATTTTGTTATAACCGTGTTCATTATAACGGGAGTGCAATGTATAGTCATCACATACCATGACACAGTGTATCATTTAATGTAACTGTGCACAAATATATTGTTAATGCATGCTAAATCTTGCAGTTGACCATGAAGCATGCATCTTACTGACAGTATTCCATCACGGGAAAAGCATTTTAAACCTTGCTTAAATTTTCCATCTATTACAAAAGTTCTATTTACCATTGCAACAACAGAAAGGCTTAATTCTTGACATAGACATAAGTTCATCAGACTTACAGTTAACATTACAACCATAACAACACCTAGAATACAGATATACTTAACAGCTCTGTACTGCAACTAAAAGCACTGTGTCCTGTTACCACTGTGACACCAGCTTTCTGTGACTGTTTGTATTACCTTAAAATTGGCAAGATTCGGCGAGGCACCATGCGTGGCTAGAAACAGGGCTCCCTCTTCATTCCCTGAACGTGCAGCTCGGTGTAACAGAGAATCACCTTGGTAGGGAGAGAGAAATGAAAACACTCTTCATCTTAATATAAAAAGCACTGAAAGGCATAACAACCATACAATAACTATAGGGGTTTAATATTGAGAAAAATTTACATAGTCACAGGAACATAACAAAAGCACAAATTAACAAATCATGTATTCTGCCTAATTTCTTCAGCATATTGTATCATCACTCCCAGATATCTTACAGACTTTAAACTGACTGCATATTTGATCAATTCCAAACTAAATTAACCACTGATTTAAACTCTTCACATTATCAAATTCCAGGAGAAGTATCCAAAAGGCTTGACTACATTGACTCCATCCCACACAGAACTCTCATATGTAGTTTTAAATAGCAATTAGTTTTATTTCTTCAGCACATATCTCAGAGGGCTGGATGCTCCTCAAAAGGTGCCTTGTTTCTTGATTTTATGATAAAATCCACTATGTGTGCGAAATGAACAACAACAACAACAAAAAAAAAAAAAAAGGTTGGAGGCAAAAACTTAACCTCCCATATAGTCATATTTCAAATCCAGTATGCATGCGTAGGTACGGCAATTCACTCATAAAAGTACATTTTCAAAACTCATCATCTCATTTAAATATCCGATATTCCCTGATTGCATGGTTTGAAGTGAGCACTTTAGCCAAGCTAAAGAATCATTGAAGTCCAGCAGGGTTTGAACAGTTTGTTTATGCGGAAAATGGAAGCAAAAATATAAAGTGAAGAAATGGTACCAGTCTGAGGATTGATGGCGTCTGGGCTGCACCCCCTTCGGATCAGCTTGGCGGCAAAGCTGTCCTCCCCGTAGCTGACATTGGTGGCAGTATTGTCCAGGGCCCACCAGAGGGCGCTGTCTCCATCATTATTCAGGAGGTCAAAGTTTATCCTGAGGAGAGCATGGTTAAGATACATAATGAGGAGAAAATTTACCTTCAGGACGGCATCAGCTCTACAGACTAGCAATTATCTTTCACAAAATGATCTTGGAATGTTATAATGGACCAACAACATACCTACAACTGCATACTCAAGACGCATGAACACATAAATACAATGAGAACTCGAAGTGACTTATACAGCACAATTACTTCAGAAAGCCCCAACAACAGAGTCCAATTTCCTATGAAATAAACCTACACTCCAGCAACATCAGCTAAGACCTCACTTTTGAGTCCTTTGAAACGTAAATCACACCTTTTATTTTTTTCAGAGATGTGTCATCCAAAGAGACAATAAATTAACCTAACACACCAAAGTACTACCAATAAAACAGATTCATCCATAAATAATACACTGGGTAAAATAAATCCTGAATTCACTTGCAGCACTATTCAAGACCATACAAAAAAGAACCAATGATCCAAGATACATGTATATTGCCTATGCAGAATAGCCCTCAGATAGCTATGGGCTTACAATGGTTTAGTGACAACATGTAATTCGAAGGCATGGCTCCATTGCAGTGAAGACAGAGAATTGAGAAGACTTTTGACGAAAAAATTTACTCACCCTTTCTGACTGATAAGGAGGTCAAAGACTGCAACATTTCCACTTCCTATGGCGATGAAAAGCGGTGTACTGGGGAAAAGAAATAGAATTAGAGTAACAATGAGGGAACTCAATGTCACTGTGGTATCATCAAACATTCCACAGTTCTATTTTTTTGTGACAATGGTGCTGAAAAAGAAATGTTAACAAGAAGAGTTCTACAGACATATGGACTTACTTTTACATGTGCATAGACACCCCAACCTTGTACTTCGGTGCTGATATTGGGGGATGGGCATAATTTTGAAAAGTATGATTGTGGCAAATGACAAACGATAGATGATTTCTATTTCCTGATCAGAAAATACTAATCATAAATTTAGGAATGCATAACACATGTACATCATCCCAACATAGTCTGTTCATCCGGATATGTCCAATACGGGTATGTATTCATTATAGTTTCCTCTGCTTAATCATGTGTCAAATGATGTCATGACACATTGCATACATGGACCTGCATTCTCAATATCTCCTAAGCATTCAAATATTCCAATCATGTTTCACACTATGGAGCACACGGCATTCTCAGTGGAGTTCATTTTGATAGGGCACCCATGTACAGTGTATATATAGTAGCCTTGCTCATAATGATCACACTAAAAGCACATTTCTTGCTCTGCGGAACTGGATAATAAATTCTATTGAACACTGACTACAAAGAACAACATCAGGGAGAATATGGGAACTACTGAAAACCCCCATCATGGAGGTGGAAAGTATGCAATTTTGAGTCATTAAGCAGCTGATTGAAATCTCAAGGACATGTTTTATAGTCCCATGCATAAGATTTGATGTTAGAACATCACGTCACTCACTTGCCCTTGGCATCCTGTGCATTGGGGTTTGCCCCGTTCTGCAGGATCTGTTCAGCCACCCTGACCATCCCGTCCAGCTGGCTCTTCTCCGTGACAACGGGATTGAAGCCCGCCACCATGTGGAGGGGTGTCTCCATGTCTCCCCTTGTGACGGCATTCACGTTGGCGTTGGTCTTGATCAAGAAGTTCGCAGAGAACTCGTCCACTGTTGCGAACAGAGTGTGACAAGAGCCGGGCTTTAATTTCAATACATTTAATCTTAAAAGTCCTCTGGATCCTTTCACAGTATCCTCATAGCAAACAAATTTTGTCATGATGCACATTATATTCATCGTATAATGTTTAAAACCCTATTCTAACTGGGGGGGGGGGGGGGGTCAAATTGACCCCCCCTCGACGTTTTGCGCCACGATTCCGCAACGCGCAAAGATTTTGCCGTGTCGTTTCATGACTTTTTTCATTTGAGTCTCCCGCATATTTTGAGACCAAATTTGCGACATCCGGGTACACCGTTCTGAAGTTATGCAACGTTTTGCATATGCATGTCAACCCGAAAAACGCTCGAATTCATGATTTCGTGTGCAAATCCAATGAAAACTGTGTTTTTTTGTTTAATTGGTATAAATTAGATTATTTCAACTTTTAACCATTGAAATAAATCAATTCTGATGTAGATAAGCTTGAAAAAGTGCCTCCAACAAATTTTGGCAAAAAAACAATAGAAAACAAAAGATCGAAAAAACAATAAAATACATAAGAAATTAACAAAACAAAAAAACAAAAGAAAATGATTTTGATTGCGCATTTTTTTTACTAGAAAATTGTTTGATGTGTCTTGAGGAACTCTGACACAAAAAATTAATAATCCTTCAGTCTTTTTGATGGAGTTATAGGTGAAAATATGATTTCATGTGTTAATTTGCATAATTAATTTATTAAAAAATATGAAATCAAAATTTTTCTATTGTATGACCATGTAATCTTGTAGTTGACATTCGGCTCTATGTTCAGGCAAAATTTTGCGGCGATCGCGCGATCGGTGGCCGAGATCTGAAGGGGGGGGGGGGGGGTCAAATTGACCCCCCCCCAGTAAAAACTTGGTCTCAAATAGCCCAGTTAGAATAGGGTTAAAATGAATGTTGGTGGCAGTACAAAATATCATCATATTTATGACACTCCATTTTGAACATAACACCACATCATTTTAGATCTAAACAAATTCAATCATTCAATTTATCAGCACCTCAAAGGATATATGGAAATAGAAACAACTTAATTCAAGATGATGTAAAAATGTTGTTAATATGAGAATTCAGACAATAGAATCTTGACTCTGCTCCTTTACTATCATCCAGCTCTTGCCATTAAAAACAAACAAACAGATAAACAATTTGAACAATAAGTTCACCAGATGTTAGTATCAAGTTTTTACCCATTATTTCATTGCATGATTGCAAGAACCGATTGAACAAAGACCAAAGACCGACACTATTTTCTCATAAATCTCATGATGCAGATCAGTGAAAACTCAACTGAAATCAGACAAACAGTAAAAATAATACCAAACTTTTAAAATATCAAATCGCTTATCTAACATAACAGTCAGTTAGGCATGGAATCATAATAACTATCTTTGTCACAAGACACTATTAGAGCAAGTAGAGTCAAATTCTGATTTCAATTTTCATGAAATATTTAATTTTTTTTCACATCCTTTTTAAATAAGAACATGATATCCTATGTACTTTTTGTACAGTGTTGTGAATAAAAAAGATAACAAAACAAACAATTGTTGAAAAGAATTACAAATCTTTACAAAGAATGACAACTTTATGCAGAATCAAACGATTAATAATCTGAAACCAACATTACATTCACAAAAACATGTCTACTTTCAAGCGGAAAGCAAACTATTAAACTGGGATTCACACGTACACATCTTTCTCCTTTTTCTGCAATAACTTTTTGCATGGACCTGTTTCACACATTCCACAGCTTTTATTCAACACATCTCTCTCTGTGATTACTACATTGAGGACAGGAAAGTTGTCATCTCAACAGACTTTGCTCTTCTGTATCATCTCAACTAAGTACTGCTTCTCAGGACATTCTATTCTAGCCATCAAAATCACAAATAATTGCAACATACAGACACATCACCTCGAGTTTTGAGGAGCTATCACTGACCTCTCTTAATGGCCTTGTGGAGGAGGCTGAAACCCTGGCGGTCAGCTCGGTCCACGTCCGCCCTGTGCTTGACCAGCTCGCTGGCAATACTCTCCTGCTTGGTCGACAGGGCGAGGTCCAGCGGGAGGTCATTCCTCTCGTCCACCTCATTTAACTTTCCTGGCAGCTGATTGGGTGGAGGGGCACATGAGATGAGGAATGAAAACAATTGGACTCTTACAAATTCACTTGTTCAGTGCAGTGGAGGCAAAACAGTAACAACAACCTAGCAAAAGCTTGGTGGTCTAGTGGATAAGATGCCTGCGCGGGAAATCAGGAGGTTGTAGGATCAAATCCTGCCCGAGTATGTATGCCCATAATTTCTTTTGTCATGGCTAAACACTGATCAATTAAGTTTTTATTTACATTGATGTACAGCAATTTGTTAATTAGTTGCAATAAAAACAACTCAATGGAAGAATTTCATGAATTTGAAGAAAAAAAATTCACTACACTTACCTGAATAAGCACTGAACTTATCAGTATTTTAGAAGTAACCATGATAAAAAATCATGGACATAGATGCTCAGGCTGGACTTGAACCAACGACCTTCTGATCACGGACAGGCATCTTGTCCACCAGACCACTGAACTTCCACTTGACATCCAGTGCTGGTTTGAATCCAACCCCAGTATGTACGCCCATGATTTTTCATCAAGGCTACTACTAAACACTGATTAATTCAGTATTTATCTACATTAATGTAGGGCAATGTTTCGATCTGCTGCAATAGAAACAACTTGACGCAAAGAATTTTGTGAATAAAGGCAAAGCATGCCGAGTATGGATACCTCTCACTGCAATGGGACTGATAGCAGTGCAAAGCGAGGTAACCCTTCCTAGAAAACACATTTGTGTAGACACCCTACCTGAGCATCGAACTCAACGAGGTAGAGGAAGACGATGTCCTCCCTGCGATTCCTGATGGCAGTGTGGAGAGGGAACGGCGCTTTGGCCTTGAACATCTTGTACAGCAAGGAGGCAGCCATGTTGCCAAAATCCTCACTGGTAAAATCATTCTGCAAATACATGTACACAGGAAGCTTTTTAGTTCTCACAGCACTCCATTCCCAACAGATGCATCACTGTCTGATTCCACTGGGGTAATTTGATCATACACTACCCCTCAATTCTAATTCTGTGTGTGATTATTGTTACGCAAGTTTTAAAGGTAGGGAATCCCATTTGCATGCCTCAAATGAAGAGTTGTATAAATACAGTGGTATGTTGAAGAGAGTATCATTTTAGAAACTCTCATAAAGTATTGGAAGTGGAAGGTAACATTTAGTACATTTTTGTTGACCGTTAGATTTTGAATTGAATTTTTTTCGGGGCTCACCGTAAATTCCAGTACATTACTAGGCTACCTTTGCAGACCCATGCACTGCATGTGTGTCCATCATGTATATTTTGTGAAGAAAGTTCATCAAAACTTATAAACATTTCTATATAATACATTCTTGCCACACACTCTATATGTTATTACATCAGCTCTTATACTTTGAGATTTGTGTTTATAGATAAAAAATACAGAAGACTGCAACAAAAAGGCTTAAGTGTGGCTGACACACAGAACTACTGAGTAGTTGAGTTTTGTGCATTATTCAAATTGTAGATAACTGTTGATTTCCAAATTTCTCAGCAGTGGCCTAAACAAGTCCCCTGAGGTTCATATTTAATGTTTTGCTGCATTTTGGGAGGTCTGTAAAAGGTATCCCCTACCTTTAAGACCTATATTTGGGCCCGACTGCATCGTTTGTAATGACCATATCTTGTATTTATGTGTTGTACTCTCATACCCCGGAATGGGGTCGGAAGAGTCGAATAAAATCAAATCAAATCAAATCAAATTCGAATTGGATGCACAAAATGCTACAGTGTATGTCACATAATGCTGTACAGAACTGCAGTATCTGAGTTTATACTTCAAGCATTCAACCTATATAATGGTAGTACACTTAGTGTTGAATTCTCTGTGCATTATCTGCATTCTACATCAAACTGTTTCAGTTATGTCCTATGTTACAGAGATCATTTTCAATGTGTGCATGCATATACAGTACTGTGTGTATTTTGCCACACTGTAAACATCGAGTGGCTAACGATTTAAATTGATGAAAAGGTGCTGTATGAATACAGTACAAGCATAATAGTACGTAATTTTCACATTGAATTTTTTTGGTAAAGCTTTTTTTTTCAAATATTATTCATGTAAATTTCACAATCTCACTATGAATGAAGCATTTGACATGCACTTTAAACTTAAAAAAAACAACAACACAGATTTCATTTCCAAACTATATGACTGAATGCTACTATTTTAAGAACAGAAACTTTACACAAACAACAAGAACAAACAAAAGCAAAACTCTCTAGAGGAAGCACAGAGGAAGGAAGCAGGAAGGAAGAATGCTATGCTAAAGCCACATTGTTATTTTTCCAACTTGCTTTAATTGCCAAGAGCCAAGTAGCACTCTTTTCCTCTGTCAGATCTCCTTTCTTGCATTTATCTAGCCTTTTGTCAAGGCCCTCTCGCTGTATCAGGTGAGCGAAGTGAGCCCAGCTGAGCGCCACAGCTGAAGATCAGCTGAAGCAGAAGATCTGCTTCACACATTATCTTTCATGACACACGAACCCAACTGAATAGTCATATCAACAGGTTCTGGTCAACCAATGGAATAGCGCGCTCCCCACATCCTCCGTCTTGGCGCTGTCTGGCCTACATCACCGACCACCCTTAATTGGAGGTCTGTGGCGTGCATTCGCCATATGCAAATTAGGCTTGGGCAGACAGACACGCAGATCGGTAGACTTTTGCTCCTGAAATCAGGGAGCAAAAGTCGGTAATTCAACAGGCTAACAAAAGGATGTGAAGCAGATCTCAAAAGGCCCTCGCACAACCCCACTCGACTGGGCTCTCTTCACTATACAGTGACAGGGCCTTGACAAAAGGCAAGCATTTATCAAGCTTTGTGAGTCAGAAGTCAATGTCATTCTTTGAGTGCCGAGAGGTGAACCTTTTTTTTTCTTTGCCCCAGTGATTGCCCACCCATCTCATACAATAAATTCTAGTGTACTTATTCAGCGAACGAATCAAGCCATTGAAAGAATCTGTTTGATGAACAAACAACACATTGGAGTTAAAGGCACTGTTTCCCACTGGGAGCAGTGATTTAAAAAATGTTCAAGTTATCACATTTGATGCATATTTGTAGGTCAGTTGTAGTAAAAACACCCTATCATATGAAAATTTCACAATAAAACCTAAAATATAAGGAGATGTCACTATTTTTCTTAATAGACCATAACTGTAGACGGTTTATTCTACAAACAATTTTATCCTAACTATTGTTCAAATTATGTATATTCAACAGTACTTAACAATGATTATACTGATTAGCATTTTTTTCACATTGGTTGTCTTTATCCCTAACATTTTAGAATCATTTTGAAGCACTAAATCTAGGTTTTTGTTTCATCTGCAAATGGTAAATGATGGCTTTAATATTTCAGACATAAATAGGACCCAAAGTCATGCGATAGCTCTTCAAATCATCCTCAATCCTCAATCGATCACTTACCCAATGGTTTGAGATGAGCTGAGAGCAATAGTTCTTGAGTTCCAAGGCAGCAATCTCCTCTGCCACCTGGTAGTATCGAATGCAATTCCTCACCGTGACAGATGACATGAGGGCTTTCTCACACCTGAACAGACAGAAATTCACATCCTACCATAATTGAGGGTCTCTTCATTATGCCTCTTTTTAATTCAAAGAAACCATAACAAATATAAAAACAAAAATATGATACATTTGTACATTCAAATTAAATGAATTACAACATTATGACAGAATGGTAATAACAAATAAGACTGCTAATTTGTCACTGAAGTGCAAGATTTATTCAAATGTTTTATAACATTTAAAACAATTTCACGGTTCTGATTTGTAAAATGTGAAAAAGCCAATGTACAGTATGTCCCAACCCCCCCCCCAAAAAAAAAAATACAATCGGATTTCTGCATTATAACTGTAAATATTATTAAACTATCTGAATGCACCTGAGGGTCTAAAAATATAACATCTTAGCTTTAATTTGCAGAAAGCCCCATTCAATTTGGTTAGGTGGTCACAGAGAAATGTGGATTGTTGTGAAGTATGTCATGGATCTGTTTCTTCCAAGTTTAGCCACTGGGGTGCTCTTGGAACTGCATATTAATGTGTGAACACAATAGATAGAACTTGGATAGAAGGGATTCCTGACATGCTCTACAAAGATACTCATTTCTTTTTGACCACTGAAGTAAATCAGATGGGGTTTCCTGTAAGATGTGGGAAATAAGTTATAGTTTCAAACCCTGAGATCATATTTGGATTGATTCACTACTTTTAAAATTATCATTGCAGAGGTTCCCATTGTATATATATATTTTTTTGACATATGGTACGTGTATAGTGTAGTATTCAGAACATTTGTCTAAACATCTTGTCAGTTTACATGACCTCATGAGTACACACACACAAAAAAAACCCCACACACACTCACTACCCCCCCCCCCCACACACACACACACCACACTGATTACCTGTCTTGAAGTGGACTCAGTTTGAATCTACTAGCCGCCCGAAGAAGCTCCAGGATAAAGGAGTCATCCTGCTTCAAGGCGATGACATCGGTATAGACCCATTTTAGGAGAGTCATTCCAACCTCCTGGGAGATGTCTGGTTAGGCAAAATGGGGGAAAAGATATACTGCATAAGCCATATATATTTATTGAGTCTAATTTTTTTGTGTGGCTCGGGTCTTCCAGACAATTTCACAAGTGGTATAGTTTGCAATTGTGGAGTACCGGTACCATACTGAAAGGAGAAATGTACATGTATGTACAATGTATGCCAGTCACATTCACGTCAAGATTAGAATTGATATCTCTGCAAGTTTTTTAAATTCTCAATGAGAAATATATGGCGTATACAGTACCAGTACAACAGGCTGATAGCGTTAAATCATACACTATAAATAGTGTATGATCTCAAATGCACTATACTTGATTATGTGTATGACAAATGCATAATTAGACCCAAGTGCAGTTCTACTTTTTCAAGGTCCAAGGCTGTGGTGAAATAGAATTACATGCAAAGACTTACTCATAATTTTTGGTGTGCATATTATACATGTGTAGTCTAGAATAGTGCATGGCAATGACAAAGCATGCAACATTTGTTTTGATAGTATATACACTGTACAATTAAGTGTATAATACTGAAATCCTCTTGCAGGGATTTGTAAGTTACCTTCGTATATTGCAAGAATGAGCCACATAACAAACAAACAAATAAACAAACAGTGAGTGTCACATGGTGCTAATTTAGTCAAAAATCATCTAAATAATAACCTACCGGTATTTAACATGACATGGTATAGCACAATACAATCCTATTCAACATTTGGGGAGGGGCATTCCCTGCATTAGAACTGCTAAGTGAAATTTCTGAGAATATCACTTGTTCAAACTCTCATTGACGGAATTGTTTTTATAATCAATTCAAACTTTCCAAAAAATACTTGGTGGTAGTGTGTAAAATCTTTTTCACACTGGAATGGTAGAGTGAAAAAAAAAAATTCAAGAATCTCATCATTTGTTACAGTGAAATATTCACATTTACAATTGGCTAGTATTCTAACAAGATAGATAGCTAATGCAAGCACTATAGGTCACAAAAGAGAGAGAGACATGCTTGAACACAACAACAGTCTTCCTTTACCTGTGAAATCAATGGCTAAGACATCAGCGAGGTTGGGTACCCCCCAGCTATCACTACGGGCCGCCAGGACAAACTTATGGGCTTTGACCTCCTGCCCTGCCAACCTCACCACCAGATCACTGCACAGAGACAAAGAAAATGTATCATACATGATAATATCCTTCCACACTCTTTCACTGATTACTGTAAGCGTCAAAAGTTTTGGCACTGGGTGGACCAAATACACATCCACAGGTTTTTGAATCCACCCTGCACAATATTCGACCCATTCAAAATGTGTAGAGAAAATCACGAAGATATTTTCATAGGTTTAAGAATTCACGCTTGCCAAAAGCAGCACAAAATACATGAAAATTAGTGTACCACAAAAATGTCCTTGTTTACAGTACACCAGCAAACAGTGCAAGATGCAACAGCTGCACCTCTCTAACTCTTCATTACCTCAATCGTCCACAGCCTCTTTTATTGAAAATAATGGAGGTTGCTGTAACATCGGTTCTTGTTATTTTGTGGTCTTGTTTTGTGATTTTACTCATTTGTTCTGGAGTGGTCAAATTTCACTGTTGTCAGTAAAAATTAAAAGGAGACAGAAATCTATAAATGGTACCCTACAAATTGTATAATCTACCCTCACATAGTTATGAGTGATATGAACTTATCAGCAAGAAATAGTTTTTAAATGTGTCTACACCCATGTGAAACAATGTGAACATTTTTGGAGAGTCAAGCTCAATACTGTACAAATTTCAACTGCTAAAACAGTGAATGTTGAGTACAGCATCCAAAACTCACACCTGCTTAAGCATTTTGAAGTAGTTGCAACTTTATAGCACCTGAGCTGAATCTCACAAAATGAGACCTGCATTATTGACCTTGAACAATACAAGAATACTAACTGTGATGCTACCTGCATATTTTCATTTGTTTTGCTGTTTTTTTTTTTTTTTTTTTTAATGCTCAGACTTTTACCACACTGGCACAATCTCACACACACACACAAAAAAAAACACCTCCACTATTGCAACACAATGATTTAATGTTTCTCGGTGACTACTACTATACTACTACTACCAGTATAAATCAATTGTAGCATTATCTAATGCATAATCAGTATTATCATACCACAGCAAAAAAAAAATAGCAAAAAAGACAATGTTTGGCTTGAAAATGCAGACTCCATAACGGGGGCTTTTGTTAACACAAGTACTTCAAAAATTTTCTGTAGTGACGACAAGAATTTGATGGATTCCAACGCATCAATTGTTTGCACATTTTGAAGGGCTACAAAACAGAAACATGTAGAGTGCAGATAGAGCTTAACAGAAATACAGCATCTGGCTGCTTACAACACAGATGTGCCAACAACACAGGAAATGACAATTTGCTTTGATATTATGTCTACAAAACATGATTGAGCCAGCAATTAATCACACCTTGGTGAAATACAGAGTACAACATTTAAACTACATTTTGTACATTTATATCTCAGTTTACAATGCAACATAAACAGTAATTGGAAACAATGCTAAGAGACATGCAATAAACAAACAAACACAAACATATACAAATGCACACACAAGTACACAGATACTTTTAAATGGTAACAATCACCATCACATACACATACAGTACACACACAGAAAATATACAAATGTATACCGCATACATGACTCATAACAAACACACGTGCACACACAGAATCAAATACAAACCCACAAAGCACACCAACACAAACACACAAATGTACACACATGAACAAACACACACAGACAGAAACAAAATGCACACAAAAACACACACAAGTCAAACACACTTGTACAAACAAGCACACACTCACAGACAAAAAAACAAAAAACAAAAACGCAGACACAATCTGGGCTCTGGACCCCTGCCCTCTTTCAGCATGTGTCAGATTGGCTGCTCTATTCTGAATCTATTGATCATCCCTTCCCCTCCAGGGCACACCCCGCCCACACTTCCAGCCTATAGCTGGGTTGATCCCACACACTCAGGATATAACACATTATGCTGGAGTTGCCCTACACAGTGTGAATGTACAAGTACATAGAGTGCTAGAGTAGCCTATAGTCCCGCTCTGTAAGCCAATGGAATGACAACTTGAAACACAAACACAGACATACATACACACACTCATCCACACACACACACACACACACACACACACACACACACACACACACACACACAGATGCACAGATTTACATCTAGTCACAAACCAGAAAAAAAAAGAGAACTAGAAATGTCGCTTTGGCGACTGGTATGCCTCCGCCATAATGCATGATTTTCCCAATAGGTCTAGATAGTACATGTGGACACTGTGTGATTACATTTTCACAAAATTGGCAAAATATTGGAATGACAAGTTTGTCACAAATGTGTTGAATGTTCACCTTCCTCGACGTAGGTTTAATTGGATGAATAGGAGATCATGTATCTAGGGATTTAAGGACTTTAACTTGACTTTGACCCATTCATACATTTAGGCATTGAGTAATTTTCAAGGTACAGGTGTGGAGAAAAAGTGCAATTTCTGAATTGAATAGTAAATTGTTACCATTTTCATCTGGCCCTTGACCCTAAAATTCATAACATAATTACTTTCAGGTAGAACATGCATAATATGTACTAAGTTTCAAGGTAACTTGAGCTTTCCGAGATATGGAGGAAAAAGTTAGTTCAGCACTTTCACTTGATCTTTGACCTTTTGACCTTTGAGGCAAAAAGAGAAAAAAAAAAACTTTCCAGAGAATTTTTATTAGGTTACACACGCATACACCAAGTGTAAAAAAATAACCCTGCTGGCATTGCATAAATATGAGGGTAATTGACCTTTGACCCCATGAACCCTACATTCTCTAGATAATCACTTTCAGTCAGTATACTATGTTCCATGAAGATACCTTGAACAATTTTCCAAGGTACGGAGAAAAAAAAGAAGTTTTAATATTTTCACTTGACCTTTTGACATTTGACCTTTGACCTCATGACCCAAACTTTCACCAGAGAATCTTAATTGGGTAATACATGTATACACTAAGTTTCAAGAAAATATCTTCAGGCATTCAATAGATATGGTGGAAATAGTGAAATTTTATGTATGTTACCCTGACCTTTTGACCTTTGACCTTTGACCTCATGACCCAAACTTTCACCAGAGAATCTTAATTGGGTAATACATGTATACACTAAGTTTCAAGAAAATATCTTCAGGCATTCAATAGATATGGTGGAAATAGTGAAATTTTATGTATTTGACCTTGACCTTTTGACCTTTGACCTTGAGCATGTGCACCCAAAAGTTGATAGGCACAACTTCACCCCCTAATACACATACATGCCAAGTTTCATTCGGATACCTCAACAGCTTTCGATAGTTACCTTGTCCACAAAATTCATTACGGACGGACGGAAGGACGGACGGACGGACGGACGGAAGGACGGACGGACGGACGGACGGAAGGACGGACGGACGGACAACCCGAAAACATAATGCCTCCGGCACCACTTCGTGGCGGAGGCATAAAAAACACTGACCATTGCTTTCTATTGCCACTGATTGAGAAACTGCCCTACATTGAAATAAATAAACACAGATTATTCAGTGTTTAGTAGCTATGACTTAAAAAAAAAAATAAATCATGGGCATACAGTATACTTGAGTTGGACATCTCTTTTTTACATGGCTACTAATGAAGCACTGAATAATCTGTGTTCATTTACGTCGATGTAGGGCAATTTCCCATCAGTTGCAATAAAAATCAACTTGATGAATCATTAATTTGAACTGACAGACTCTGCTTACCCAATGAATTTGAGCAGATTAATGATAAAAGAGGCTTTATAATTTGTACTGTTTGACATACGTGACGTACATGTGAGTAGCACGATGAATAGGAATGCTAAAGTGCTGTAAGCAATCAGGTGTTTTCACTAATATTTCACCAGTGTTGATGGAAATTACAAACTTATCAAAACAAGAGATGTGACAAAATACACTATATACAGGGAAATTTTCTATATTTTCAGCTCACATCTATGTGACACAGTACACACACTAAAATATAATTACAATCAAGCCTTGATTTTACCTGAAAAAAAAAATATGTTGCATTTGATATATATTCTTATATAAAAACATAACATATAATTTTTTTTTATATGGAAATAAATGAAAGTAATTGACTTTAAGGCATAATTTACCATATTTTATATGCAGAAGAAACGAAAACCTAGCATTAGTGCTTTAAAATAGTTCTAAAATGTGAGTTAGGGATAGAAACAACCACTGTAAAAATTTGAATCCGTATAATCGATGTTAAGTATTGTTAAATACACAAAATGTGAACAATACTTACAATAAAATTTTTTCCAGACTAGACTGTCTTCACTTATGGTTAAATGAGAAAATTACGGATATCTCCTTATATTTTAGGCTTTATTGCAAAAATTTTATATGGTAGGATGTTTTGTGATACAACAGCCCTACACAAATACATCAAATGTGATATCTTGAACATTTTTCAAATCACTGCTCCAAAAGTAAACAGTTTAGATACGTCCATGGAATGGCTCTGCATCTCTCATGTTCAAAATGTTTTTTTTTTTTTTTTTTTTTTTTTTTACAGTGCCATTGGTGCAGAGGCTGTTCTTAGATTAAAAACAAAAATTAGCACTATGGCAGACATTTTTGGCAACTACATGTAGTCATTCCTCACAACATAAACTCCCTTCCAATAAGTGAGCCTATGAACACTTGCTACAGACCCCAATTTGGCCCTGATATGCACCTTTGAGCCAAGGTATACATGTAAATTATACAAATTTAGCCTTAGTCCCATGCCTACCTGTATAGCTCTTTGTCAAACAAATCTGCCACCGTGGCCAGCAGCTTGGAGACGAAGTTCCCCTCCTCCTCTCCGCCCTTCGCATTGGTTGCCGTGGCGACATTGTACTTCTGCTCCAGCTCGGCGAGCCGCGTCTGGAGTTTGACATACTCCTGCCGCAACAGGTCAAGATGGCGCTGCAGCTTCTCTGCTTCTGCAAGAATTTTGACGAGCATAACGGCCAGTTAGGTGAGAGGAAGCACATTCCAAAGCAAACAAAAAATCCACTCTGGCTCTGAGAAGTTCCTTTCAGCGTGATGAGGAACACAGGAATGAAATGATGCAAGAAATGTGTCTTTCCTCTACTACATTGAAGATTGATTCAACAGTTCCACCTGCATCACATAATTTCACAATTTTCATGAGCACGGTATATATCTACAATACAAATTGTTGCTGCATGAAGTTTTGTAGTATATTTCAGCCAAGCTGGCCATAGAGTGCACATGTCGATCTCACATTGACCTTCTCATTGGCCACAGTATGATGGTAATATTCTCCAAACTGACACTACCATGGCCCATTCAAAGCAATAGCATGGGGGTGGTAATAACATCCAACAATGTCAAACTTAATACACTCATCATTTCCAATTGGTGAATTATCCTTGTCCAAAAACAAACCTTGAAAAGACACACACACATACAAACACACAAAAAAAGAGGAACTACCACACGATGAAATAACATCTACACACACATCCCATTCGGTATGACGGTTGTGCTCCGGATAGCTATTCTTTCGGGATATGCATTGAAGCACACATAATATCTTTAACTGTTTTGTGGGGGTGGTTAAGGGTTGAACAGCTGGGGGAAATGGCCCATATATGTCAGCTTACGCCAATTTGGATGGAAGGAATTAGGTTGGATGGATATATCATACATATATATACATCAGAGTAACAAGATCTATTTGTCAGCATGACTGATGATTGAATTTGATTGAGTAAATCAAATCTTTATACTTTAAGCAAGAAGAGCAAAAAAAAAAAATAATATATCCTTTTTTTTTTCTTTCTTTTTTTGCCAGTTTCAGGTAGAAGTGTTGTTCCCAACATTCCAAAAAAGGAGACACCAAATACATTTTCACAACTTCTTTGGTCAGGAGTTACATCAAATTAACTCCACAACACTTTGCAAGATACATGAATATGGGAAATTATTTCATTTTTTTTTTGTTTAAAGTACATAATCTTCATGGTGGTTGTTACAGTACCACTATTTGGAGTGCAAAAAAAAAACCAACAACAAAACAAACAAACAAACAAACACACAAACCTGGTTTAATCCTTTGCAATGCTGGGATATCAGACTACTTTGACTAGAACTTTTAATACAGTGTACTAGCATTTACTGAAGCATATAATTACATGTATGTTAAATAGCCCCATATCAACACAATAAAAGCATACCTTTTGCGTCGAGGAAAATAACAGCTCTATGAAGTTGCTATACACAATCAATGTACAAATATCATTCATTGCACATGAGTTGACAGTTGATGCCACTTGCTGTTCCTGAGAAGTTGACACTGTACTTACTTTGGTTGATATTTTTGACATGCTTCCAGGTAACAATCAACTATCAAGTTTAAAGGGGATGGCTAGTAACTGATAAGTGGGAATCAGTGGGAATGCTGGGGGATGATTGTTCCAATCCTTGTGGGATTCATTTAAGAGTACATTATATATCTAGTGTTGTGTGAAAACTATTCGCATCAGAATGCTCTCATATTCAAGTAATGTGCAGTTTAATGCCCCGTCACTCAGGCATGCTAGCCTGGAAATTACGTGAATATGAGATCATTCTGAAGCAAATAATTTTCACACAACAATAGATATGTAATGTACTCTTAAATGAATCATACAAGGATTGGAACAATCATCCCCCAGCATTCCCACTGATTCCCACTGATCAGTTACTAGCCATCCCCTTTAATCTATTTCTTTAACTCCCTCCATTATTGTTGTCGCATTAAACTAAAAAAAAAAAGTCACAAACAAGTCTCAAACAAACAAGTCAAACAAGTCACAAACAAGTCACAAACAAATCTGCCACAGCATAGGTCTAGCTCTACTGTCATATGCTATGCCTAATCTTTCACTTGATTTTTTTTTTTTTTTCAACTGAATGTATAATTTCTATGTATAGTGTATTGTTGGAACACAATTTCACACATAACATCTGCTAAACTTTCAAACTTGTCCCTGACATCTTTCTTTTTTTTAAAACCTACTGATTAACTGTGCATGCTTTTGATAGAGATCACATCTTCAAAGTTTGAAGAAAGATTGATGGCAACAAGACAAACGGACAGACAAAATAACAGAAAACAAATCCAAAGCATAATTCACACTACCCCTTTCATGCAAAGGCTTAAAATAAGCACTTACAAACAAACATACACAGCAATGATGAGCCATAAAATTGTGTAATAACTGGTCACATCATCTAAGAGCCTACAACATGTTTGAAGTATTGAACATTATGCATTTAAATTTGCAAAGAGGCAATACAGTTTGTGTGGTAGCACAGAACATAGCTACTTTCAACACTCGGTACACAATGTATACAAACACAATTGGAGGACTGAGCAATGTATCAATACCCAACTTTGGATGTTATACTTGTTCAAATTTCCTACAATTGCACACACATACATTTCATATGCACATGCAAGTACAGTGTAGCTGTACAGAATACAAGGGTACATAAATTAGGTCACAGACCAAATGTGCCTGTCATGTAGTACATCACAGCTGACCAATATTGAAATGCTGAAAAAAAGCAACAAATGCAACACAATGAATGGAACCTTCTCATCAAAAGATAATTCCTACATGCTTGAATTTCATGGCAATATTATTATTATTATTATTTCTTTTTCTTTTTTTTTGATCAGCTATAGAAACTTATTAAGTGATTTGTGGCTCTGGTTGTAAACATTTGCCAAAACAAACAAAAACAAAACGAAACAAAATTTGATGATACAGGACAGCTTCATACAATCAACAATGAAGAAAATAAAAAAAATGCTCACCTAAATTGATTTAAATACGTCCATCAGACAGCGCGCAAGCCATGCAATAAAATGCTATGTACAGAAATCTCCTCCTGTGCATGCACAAGCTCACTCTGAAAATCCCACAGCTTGCATAGCTTGTGCGCCGTCTGCGCTAGACAAACAATAAGCATGCAGCGTAGTGGGACGCTTGCACGAAAGGCGCCCAAAGGTTGGTAGTTAGACGGCGGGATTCACAAGAAAGTCAACCCATAATACATTACCTACAAAGTGATTAGTTTGTTGACAAAATCGAGTGTGGAATAGTAATTTGGTATACATCATTGTATAGGCACAAGATCAGGTTAGTTCTGATTTTATTTTTCTTGGTACGAATCTTTGTAAAATGATGTCAGATTTCACTTTTGTGCTGTGGGGCTGATTCGTATGTGAAGAGGCGAGAGCCGCAGAAAAGAGCACCAAAAACGTTGAGTTGGATCAGGCCGATAGGTGTGGCAGTCCTGCATTGAGCGCACCCGCTGGCACCTGTGTTTCAGTGGGTCACTGCGTATCAGTCGATTATACTTGATTTTTGTCAAAAAGCACAGACAGAATGTTTTCTTCTTTTCATCACGGAGAGTAGTAGACATGTGATGTGTTGTGTGTGTGTAACAGTAAATCACTGTGCGAACTTGCAACAACTTTGTCAGATGTGAGATGGACGACAACTGAACAGGGGGCCTCATGACTCTACGTCTCTATCTAGTCTAGATGAGGATTGAGGAGGAGGGATCCTTATGAGCAGGAGAGGAGTCCCCCTCATACTATAGTCAGCGGGTTTCCTGATCCTGGACTGATTTAATTTACTTGTTCCATTTTTACTGATTTATTTAAAGAAATTCAAATTTAGATACCGAGTACATAAATTGAACTATCCATACAGACCATACCAATACTAATAGCCATAGCTGTTAGTTCTGGTTGATCAGAACGAGCACATGTTGGTTAGGTATATAAGCCTTCTAACAGTTAGTACTACTACTAACACTGTTACTTGAGTGTAATAGGTCTAGACTAAACACCCGCGTCCACGCCTACCACCACGTACAACGTACCAAGCACCTACCACCCGCACACGATCTGTCCTGCAACGCCAACGGGACGGATGCCCGAGCCGTGAGCAGAGACAACACTCTCGGTGCAGCGGTAGCTCACATGACTCTCGCGTGTCACTTCAATTCACTATTCTTTGTCTACGAAGGCGCAGTTTTCAACTGCAGTGAAATTACTATTTTCCTAAAAACAAAAGTTGTAACAATCTTGACTCCAAAGTACAACATACTACAGCATAAACGATAGTACACAACGAATAAAAATCATTACAGTAAGTAGGCCTATTCAACAGAAACACGCGTACACGCCCATACCTTCCGCCATGATCCTTCGATTCTTCAGTGACAGGCAGGCTGCAAATGCGATGCATGTTGCGAGCACTGTAGCTGTGTGTGTACGTACCAGTACAGTGCTATGTCTAACGTTGGTGCGCGCGCTAGCTGCGAGAGTACCGGAAGTGATTGTACTGCTGTACGTACGAGAGCTCGACAGTGTTTTGCGGGAAAATCCCGAGGATTCAATACACCATTGAGTACGCACTACGTCCATACAGTACGTGCATTCGACTGGATCCGTAGTTAGTAGATGATGATAGTGCTTTCTATAATTTTACAGCTCTCACACCACAACTTTCCTACCGGTCTTTCTGCAGAGTTGAAGTCTTCATTTATTTACGATCAGAACTGCTTTCCTTTCAAGTCATTGGAAGGGTGCAAAAAGTGAGTACAGTTCAGCTCTAGCTAACAAGCCAAACCAAGCAAGCCGGCCGGCTAGGCCGCGGCCTCCTGGCCTGGCATTCTGACATTTCTGTGATTTTATGAAGTGACTAGCTAGCTCATCGATCATCTCTCCATCATCCATGCATACCCAGGCACTGGACACTGCACTGAAGTTTCATGATTTGGTTATTTGCCTGGCATGCAGTGTCAGGCAAGTGTACCACTAGTCGCACTATTGTCCGTATTGAGTATCATGACTACCACCAGTACCACGTAGTGGTATAAAATAGGCGTACGTGCACTAGGGCCTACCATGATTATGATTAATTAAAATCGTAGTAGGGTCCGCTACCACTCAGACTCTCAGACTTGCAGACACAGTCAGGATACGTAGAACGTTCTAGTGGCACCCATGTGGCAGCATGCAGCAGCAGCATTTTATTATTTTTTTTTTATTAAAATGTAAACATAGTGAAATAGGGTAGACTAACGTTAGAGTTCTATCTAGAAAGTTAAATACTGAAAATATTTACGTCTGCTACACTACTACTAGTAAAGGGGACGATTGTTTGATCTGAATGTAGCGATCAAAGCCGCTATTTCTATGGCGTATTTGAAAAGCTAAAATATGCTTTTCCCTTTTCCTCGGCCAAGTCTAGCGTTAGCAGTTGTAGCATCTAGATACAAAACGGTTTCAGAGAATGTGCATGTGTGTGTGCAGCAGTCCCTGCTGAAGGCCCTCCATGCATCTTTCTCTTTCTTCTTTATCTTTTCTTCTTTGATTTTGAGTTATTTCTAATTTTCCTTGTCCTCCCAAAATTTCTTCATGGATTTCCTCTTGTCTAACTTTCTTAATTTCCTGTTCAATATTACTTTTTGCCCAATTGTTCTTTGTTTCCTTTGAGAGTTATCTTTCCCTCCATCTACCTTTCCTTTCGTTCTGACGTACATTATGTAGGCCTAGTAAATCTTTTCTTAAATTCGTTTACAACCTGTATAATTCTTTCTTTCCTTCCTATTCATCTCTGCTTTCATCCAGTTTTGCTTCATCTCTCATTCTTTTTTTTTAATTTTTATATTCAATTTTTATTTTACTTTGCTTTCCGCTTTTTTCCAAACACATCCACCTCTCCCTTTGTAATGCAAGTTTCTCTTCCTTATTTCCCTCCATTATCTTTTGTTTTTATTCTGAGTATACTTTTTTATTTTGTAAACTTTTGTTTTATTTTCATTCATTTCCTTTCCCTCTTTCCCTATCCTTTCTCTTTAAATTATATTCTTTCACCCGTCTTTATATAACCTCATTTTTCACAATCTTTTTTCCTTCACACACACACACACACACACACACACAACACAAACAACCCCAAACCTCAGTTAATCGTTACTGCAAGCATGACTCGGTACAAGGTGAGGGAAAGGCGGGGAAAAAAAGCAAAACAGGCTTCTACATTCAGATCAATCATGGTGCTCACTGCCGTGCCATGAACATGTGTTGTACACTGTGCGCTGCGCCGTCTGCTCTTGTGCAATGCAGTTATCCCAGAGCGAAATAGCTGCGATTGACACATTCTGATAAGTGCTAAAGAGTAAAAGCGCTTCCATTTCACTGGACTTGGATCTCACTTAGATGCAAATATCCATGGCTGTTGGATAAATTTAGAGTGAATTTGTGCATATTTGGGGATCAATTGACAAACAAGTGCGAAAGTACACTAGTTAGCGCCTGTAGGTTTTACATGTAGCAGGTGGTCAAAATTTGGGATGGTGTTATGGTGAATTACTGTATGGCTATGGGCAGCTTGCTGTAAATGTTAGGTCTGAGGGCGGGGCTCTAATATATCAGTATTTTGTTGTTCATCTCATCTTTGTTTAATATTGATTTCTTTGTCTCCAGTGATGTCCTCACATTTGTGATGTAATTAACAATTACTTCTCTTTTTGTATTTCATCTAGATAGGATGGTGTTCTTTTCTCTGTTTCTTTTGATATACACATACACACACACAGAATACACACATATCTACACAAGAATGCTGCTCTTCTTCTTCTTCTTTTTCTTCTTCTTTTCTTAATCTTCAAAATAACATTGTGTCATTACAATATGAATATGTAGTGTGAATTCTGGACCATTGTGAAGTTGTCACTAATTTGACCCCAATACATATACTTGAACTAAGCCCTCACCTAAACTGCAACATTGACTATCATTCTTACACTAACCCTTAGACTAAGAACCTGTGCTTTTTTTTTTTTTTTTTTACTAATATCCATCCTGACCATAAATTATTTATTTCATTATTCTGTGGTACATTTTTTCCTTCTTTTTTTTGTAGAGGGTGTTCAAGGAACTCCTTCAGCATTTCCTGAGTCTATTTTCTTCTATGTGATGCAGGAATGGCTCAGAAGCGGCGAAAGGCAGACTTCAGCAACGTACCGACGTACAACCTCTTCTCAGCATTCAATGATGATGGCGTACTGAAAGCGAGAACCTTCAACATAGACACGTTGGACTCTGGTGAGAGCAAGATAGATAATTTTCTGAAAATTTTGATAGTATGCAGCATAGTTTCTGCAGCATTGGTATTTCAAACTAAATCACAAATGATATTATGACACCAGGATATTTGCATTACCCACAACTGTTGAAATAGACACTTACACCTGATTGAACTGGCTGATTATGATATTTCTGTACATATTATCTTCTAAAAAATGTTTGTATGTTTTGTTTTTCACACCATATCAGAAGACCACAAAGTTTTAACAGATTTTTATGCCTTAAAATATCCCACATATACAGCTTTTCATTGATGCCATTGTGGCGTGAATTGAGCAAATGAAACAAATTGTCATAACAAAAGCTGGTACATGCCTTTGGTAGATATGCATAATTAATTAGTGGAGATAACTAATAAATTCCTTGATAGATTTTAGCAAGAAAATTGTTATGTAGTTCAGACTGATTACTATGAATCAATGATATAATGTTTTTAGGAAGATTGGTGGTTGTTTCGGCTGGCTGCATTTTCTTTTTAAAAGTTTGTGTTCCCTTTGATATGCAAAAGATGTTGCACCTTCAAAGCTTTAAGGAAAATGACACTCACTAGCAAAGTACAACAGGGTGTAAAGAAATGGCTGAATGAAATAAACATTATAGATGTAGTATATTGGGAAAGTATGACAGAACTAAAATCATGGCTAGACTGGAACATTCACCCCCTGAAGGTGGCAAATTTCCCTTCAACCTTTAAAGATGCCTTTAAAGTTTTCATGGAAGTAAACTGATTGCTCCAGGAATGCTTTATTGGCTGAAGCAGTTTGCACTGAAAGTTTGCATAGGATTTCCTGCCGCTTAGAACTATGGGTACCCTATTGCAAGTTTGTAGGATTTGCAAGCGAATTTCCATGTATGTACACAAGCCATAATATGCACCTTTGACTTCATATTTGCTGACACAGGGCACTATCTTGAAGATTTCTATCGATGTATGTATGTCATTTCCCCCCTCCCCCCCCCCCCCCCCACTCCAAAGGGAAAAAAATCCACTTGAACCACTTCTTCACAAGTGTTTGGTTTATAAATTCAAGATGAAACTAAGAGTGTCTCTGCAACTGATTGACAAATTGCCCTACATCGACGTAAATAAGCACTAAATTGATCAGTGTTTTAGTAGTTGCCATGATAAAAAATGATGACGCCTGTCCGGTGATCGGGAGGTAGTATGTTCGAATCCTGCTCGAGTATGTACGCCCATGATTTTTTTATCATTGCTACTACTAAAACACTGATCAATTCAGTGCTTATTTGCATCGATGTAGGGCAATTTGTCAATCAGTTGCAATGAAAACACCTCGAGGGAAGAATTTCATGAATTTGAGTAGAGTGTCTCTGTCTATATTTTCTCTTTGATGTTTATGTAGATGAAGAGGAAGATATTGAGGAATTGAAGGCCAGGATACAGAAAACTTCCCAGAGTCACATGACATCTTCTAAGGGCGGGAAGATGTCGAGGGCAAAGAAGCGAAGAAACTACAGCAACAATGATGACGATGATGACGATGATGATGTAGTGACTATATTGAGGTAGGATAATGCACGCTGCTGCTTTAAGGTTACCATACATGTATGTAGCCATAAACCCATAGAAAGTAACTCGGGATGTTCTTCCAGTTGGTCTGTAAATGAAGAATATAAGTCAACTCAGATATTTTCATCCCTTTTTTTTGTCATTTTTACTGAGGGAGCTACCCTTTTCCATCTAAAATTCCCACTTTTAATGCGTGGAATTATGCAGAAGATCCATTTCTAACAGTTTCATGGCCTCTTTTCTCCTTCATCAGTTTGCTTTCTTGGCTTTACACCCTTGACAGTGTGCATGGAAACTCTACAGAAAGTTTAAAGACATTCAGCAGTAGCATTGATACTTAGACATTCTTATGGTTAGGATACTATTCATGAGTGTATCATGTTGTAGATTAATATCACAATCCCTTCCAAGTGGTTGCCATGACTCAGTGCACTTGACTACACCCTTAACTTCAAAGTCCCTTTGCTCAAATGAAGCTTTCCTACATGTTGCTGTTGATTCTTTCCATTGTTTATTCTTGACCTGTTGGGAATATTGGTATTGAAACTTGATGACTTGTATATCATTTTAAAGCAGTTAACTCAAAAATCTTTTCTGGAGAAATTTTCATAGGTTCAACTCATGCAGGGTCAATTGTAAATTTTGTGAATTGTTTTAGGTCTTCAGTCATGCACTGTAGAACCAGAAATTTTCTGGTTCACAAAACTTTCACAAATTTTGCAGGGAGCTATGATGTGCGAAATTAAAATGCATGTGAAAGTTTTTGTGTGCAAAATCCAGTAAATGTAGTGTACTCATAATGTTTTCATGGTTGGCGATTTACAAAAGTTTCATGCTGGAAAAAAAAAAAAAAAGCTCCATTAGCTCCATATCACAAAAGTTTTATGCCATTAATGTTTCGGGCTTTACAATGTACAGTTAGAAAAAACAAAAACAAAGACAAAGATGAAAACATACAATAGATACATCCACCATTGACTCGTGCTTCTGAGGTCTTGCTCTTATTCTTTTTTCTCCCCAGCTCATCAACACGAGCGGAAAACCCCACGACTACAAGGAATAGAGACTCCCCATCCCCTCCTCCTCCCACACAGCTTGATGATGTGACAGTGATGAGGATCCAGCAAAAGAGCAAGAGAGCAGCGAACGTTTTTAGGTGAGAGGGAAAAGGGAGGTTTACCTTTTTTCTTCCTCTGCAATCTCCACTGTCTGTGCGCAAAGCTATTAAAAAAAGAAGTCATGGTATTTGTGAATGAAAATCCATTCTTAAGTTAACTTTAAAGAATTGAATAAAGTAAAATCTGACAGCAATGAAAACTTTTATTAAGATATGACTAAAAGAACTAAGAAAGACATGTAATTTGAACATCTTGCTCTACGATTATTAGACATTTCTTGTGATTTGCAGATGCTAATTTTTTTTTTGTCCATAGTATCACAACTTTAACTACCCCCCCCCCCACCCAACACACACTTTGTAAAGTCATTGAGGCTAAATCTTGATACACTTTGATGTGGAGGATGCAATTCCCTGCTCTTGAATTATGAAACGAAAGCATTTAGAGAAGATTTGTGTGCAGGCAAATTGGAAACTTGTTCAGATGTGACATCGTGTGGCTGTGACATCGTGTGGCTGTGACATCGTGTGGCTGTGACTGATATTACTGGTCTAGGAAAACTATGAGAATTTTCTTTTAACCCTGAAGGGGCCGGGCTTTTTTGGCTATGCTCAGACCGGGGGGGGGGATGGATTCCGCCCCCCCTGAGATCTCAGCCATCGAAGGTGCGATCGCGATGAAATTTTGCATGCGTGAGACCCGCGTCATAATCTACAAGATTGTGTCATAAGATTTTTTGAAACAATCAATTTCTAATTTTAATTAATTAATTATGCAAATTAAGCTCAAGGTGATATTTTAGCCTAATTAAAAGCATTGAGAGTCTAATTTTTGATCTGTAAATCTGTTTTAGCATATTCAACAATTGTACATCACAAAAACTTCCAAAACTCATTTCAATTCTTATGTATTTTATTGTTTTCAGAATTTCTTATGTATTTCCTTGTTTTTCAACTTTTGTTTTTTCTTTGTTTTTTCATTGGAAATTGTCACTGACCACTTTTCTACCATAATTAGCACAAAATTAATTAATGAAAGTGATTAATTGTAAAAATAATCAGGTTTTTATGACTTTCATGACAGAGCACTGTTTTCCATAGGAAATGTACACAAAATCACAAAATTTTGCCCGTTTTGGGGCGACATTCTGTTACAAAAATGGGCGTGGCTTCGTGAAAGTATGCGCGGTCGTTGCAAATTTGGTCTCAAAAGTTGCGCGAGACTTGAACGAAGAAAGTCAAGAAGCCTCGCGACGAGGCCTTCTCGCGTTGCAGAATTATAGCGCGAAATGTCGAGGGGGGGTTTAATCCGCCCCCCCCCCCCCCCCCCCCCCCTCCGGCCCTTTTAGGATTAATCTTATGTCTGGATCCAATGAAACTATCTTTAATTTTACTCTGTTCATTTTAATATCTCATCCTAAAAGTCAACCCAAATCCGCTATTGTCTCTGTAAACACAATTGCACCTGTACAACCATTATGCATTCACAGAAAGATAGTTTAATGAAGGAATTAGTGCGTGATGACTTGTATGGGAAATCACAAGATATTGCAGTGAACAAAGAGAATGCCATGACATGTAATTTTTCACAATTTTTTTTTTTGCTCGGATTGCTCTCCTGAACTAATGTGAAAATGATTGCATTCATTTTTTTGGGGAAAATATCAAAATACACTGTACATGTAGGTGCAGCAGTATGCTCATCTGTGATAGATTGCACTTACAGTTGTGTAATTGTGTGGTCATGATATGCCAAGGTATGGTTAGATTATCCTCTCTCATGTATAAGTTTTGTAATACTACACCTCTCTTTTCTGCGAGTAATAGAGATTATCAGATTGAAAAGGAGCAAATTTTTCTTTACACATGATATCACACAAGATTATACCATCTGTTAATATATTACACCTCTCTTTTCTGCAAGTATTAAAGATTATCATCTATATAGGACGTTTTAGCGGCGCATTAAAAACGTGTACTGTAGTCTGCTCAATTTTTACCGTTCAATATCAGAGCATATTGAACGAAACGCATAGGCCAAAGTATTAATTCCCCATAGGCTACCGTTGTTACTTGCCGTTCAAGATCACACCATATTCAATTCTGTCTCGTTTATTGCGCGAGTGCTTGCTGAATGCGCAGACGCTTGCTACAAGTGTGCGTCATTTTGTTACAATTCACAAGCGCGGAAACATCTTGCCTGATACGCAGTTTTAGGGGCTTCCCCTTTTCAGCGCTGGGATGTGACTGCCGAGTCAACTTCAAAGAAGAGTAGAAGCCGGGTAATTTTGTGCAGTTTGTGCTTGCTCTACTTGATTGTATAGATGATGATAATTATATTGGATGGCCTTGATTCATGGAATACCAGGGAATATTGCACTCGTTAGGGCCAATATTGCACTCATCTTCGATTCGTGCAATATTGGCCCTAACTTGTGCAATATTCCCTGGTATCCCATTCATAACCATCCAATATGATATAATTACTGGATGGGAAAGGAGCAATTTTTTCTTGACACATACAATATCTCACAAGATTATGTCATTTGTGTCCCATGGGTGCCTGCATATCTGTGGATGAATATTATTGACAAAAACAAAAACAGTACATGTGTATCATAGCATTCCTTGTCGTTCATCTATGAAAAACACTTTTTCAAGCTTGAAATGGCAGTTGTGCTAAAATCCCCTTTTCTCTCTGTTTCTGCATACTAGGAGCCTTGAAAGCGAGGTGTCGAAGTACCACGTATCCAAGCTGATGTCAGAAATGGAGAGCACCATGTCACCTGTCATGACCAGCCCCACAGAGCTTGTTGAGGACGCACACACACCCGGCCAAAGAGAAACGATCACGGTCAAAGTTCGGACCCGCGTGGGACTGAGACGATATGAGAATTACCCAATGGTGAGGACCAGTACTCAAAATTTCAGTAGCATGTTGACACTGTTAATAAAGGGATGGTATAGTAATGGTGGAGATGAGGATTGGGCTTTTAACCTTTTGCGAGATACGCTGTACTAAGAAATCAACTTAGGAAATATTACAGTGCACTCCTGTTACAACGAACACAGTTATAACGAAGTAAAACTTCTGGTCCCAAAATTATCGCCACTAAAGTCTATGGTACAAAATTCACTTATAACGAACACGGTTATAGCGAAATTTTTGTTATAACGAAGTCTTTTCTTGTTACGATGGTTCATTAGTCCGAAAATGATAGGAATTCCAAACGTTTGTTAATCGGAACATTTAAAAAAAGTTTAATTAATCCAAAAGTGAAAAAGGTGAGTCCACTAACAAAACTTACGAATTTCAAACCTTATAATCGTCTTAAGATAACCGAACCTTCGAAAATAACTAACCTTTTTCATTTTTTAAAATTAATAAACCTTCTTCGGAATAACGAACAACCTTATTTCATTTTTGGATTAAAAAACCTTCGGAACAACGAACCTTTGGAATAGTGAACCTTTCTCATTTTTTTGATTTACAAACCTTCCGAATGACGAACCTTCTTTCCTTTTGTGGTCAACGAACATCTGGAAAACGAACGATATACTTCTATCTAAATTATGAGCTTTCGGAATAACGAATCTTCAGAAGAGCGAAGCTTCGATCGTTATAATTATATTGCATTTGTTCGGTTATAATGAAATTTTGTTATAACGAAAGAAAACTGCTGGTTCCGAGCATTTCGTTATAACGGGAGTGCACTGTACAAAAAACATACAATTCTAAAAGGAATTCAAAGTTTGTTTGATGAAAATCAGTTTTGGAATGGCCAAGACATCTGAAAACAAGGTAAAACAAAGCAATCATAATAAAAGGTGGATCACACCGATCACTCCGTTTTGGATATCTCAGCCATTTCAAAACTAATTTTCATCAAATAAATGTTGAATTCATCTTGGAATTACATGCTCTTTCTTATTTTATGAGAGGTTTCTCCTTATCTCACCAAAGAGTTTTAGACCTATTAACCAGAAGTTAGGTCTCCAACAAAACTGTATGACCCCTTTGATTCTCCCTGGAACTCACTTTCCGAATCATCATGTTTTCTAAATAACATTAGAGACTATTCCAAACTACAGAAGAGCTGAGAAGCAAAAAGTGTGAATATTTCTTGAGAGTTTGTCTTTTTTTTAGTGAATACTAAGACAACAGTATATCCCAATCATTCTGAGTGCAAGATAGAGGGACTTTATTGCATATCTAAAGAGTACACTACCAATTCATGCTGGATATTTTAAGACATTTATTGCACAAGATATTTCTTGGACCTACATTGAGTTCATTTTTATACCAAGACCTGCATGAACTTGCAGAAATAAGTGGTCCTACATATGAATTTGAAATGGATGACTGCAGTCATTATCACGTAATCATCAGAGTTTCAGAAAAAGAGCCTCAGTAAATTATATGATGTAAACTTGATGTCCAGTGTAAAGAAATTGTTGCATTTCACAGTAATTGCCTTTCGCTACACACTGTAAGTTGGTTGAATCATGCTCTTTGGCATGTCTCACAGATGGTGACAGGACATTTATTCCTGCGACAATTCCAAGGACTGAGGGTTAGGGTCAGGGTTGTCATAGGGTTTTAGGTTTAGTTTGATTTGGGGATTAATATTTAGGGTTAAATTATGTTTGTGGGTAGAATTTGTGTTTGGCCTAGTGAGTGGATATTTCATGGGAGCAATTGTTGGGGGAGGATATGTCATGGAACCCTCACAGATAGCCCTTTGTACCCTATTAACAAAATGGTACTGAATGTAACGTCTCGGCACACCCTTGGCAAAAATGCCAGTAAAACTATCTCAAAAGTGCTAAGTATGCGGTACTGCTGTGTTTCACACACAACTACAATGGCACACATGGTATTTCTAGTCCAAGTTTCCTGTTCTTTCATTGATTAGGAATGAAAGGATTAAGCAAAATAAAGAAAAACAAAACTACCAAATGTGAATTGGATAGTTTATATTTACTAATCGTCTTTGACAAAGGATGGCATTTTACTACTTACAATGTGTAAGGTTTATCTGTTATTCTCATGAACTGCACCATTTCATTATGGCATAGTACCCCACATATAGTTAAGATGATAAAAACCTTTGCTCTGTTTGAAACGGGGGATTTCAGAATGGCAATTTGAAAGTCAGTGATTTTTTTTTTGTTATAAATGCTTTGAGTATAAGGATAAACAATCTTGTGTATCTTCAGTATATGTGCCATAACCATTTTCTGTAGCCACATTCAGCCTTTTTTCAAACCAGTCAGTGTGTGAGGGAGTTTATGCATGTTCATAACACCCTTCCATATGGCAGTGGATTTAGTGAAGAAAAAATCCTTGTTCGTAAAAATGCATTGATACAGTGTGCAACTGTGCATCTTTGCATGTCATATTTTCTTTCTGCAATGTCTCCATCTGTGTCCCGGAATTACCAGGACCAGTCGTTTGGCGCCATCTTTGAGGACTTGGCGAGATTGTCCAGCGTGGAGAAGAAATGTATCAGGGTTACGAGGAAGGGAGAGGATGTGTCAGAGACCGACACACCACGAAATATATCACTTCATGTCGCAGATATTTTGGGTAAGTTGGTCAAAAAAACAACAACAAACAAACACACACATTGAAAAGTGCCGGTAAATAATCAACATACTGTGGTCCCAATTTTGCTGAAAGTATGATACTGATGCATGCTCTCTGTAATGCATGGATTACTCTTCATTGTTGTGAACATGCAGAGGATGAAGTCTGTGTGTGTTTTATATTTCCTAATCTCCATAGCATATCTGATCTTTGTGTTGCAGACATTTGGGGTTTGTCAGTTACAAAATTCATATGTACATGACCTGATTGTGGTCTTGCTTTTGCTTAAAGTGAGATACCTGGGCTTGCTCTATGTAATGCATAGATTGCATCTCATTGTTATGTACTTGAAGAGGAAGCATCTATGGGTGTTCTGTGTTTACCTTGTCATTGGGACTTACAATATCTGATGTCCAATACATGCAGTTGATATTTCTGTTGGTTTGCAAGCAATGTTGCAATTGTTAGTCTTACTTGATTAATTCCTGACTTCTGGAGATTACTGATCATGTATTTAATCTTCCTAACTAAGTATGAAGTTTGGCTGCCACACAAGGGTGATAAATTCCTGAATTATACTCCGCATTCAAGGTTTGCCTGAGAATCTAATTATAGTGCTTGACAAACATGTAGTAGAACAAGTAAGAGAGATGTATTACATTATTTCTTGTCTTTTTCTTCCTTTTTTTTTTTTTTTTAAATGAGAGTCCATTCTTCACTCCGGAAGGTTCTTGGAGATATTATCCTGTGCTTAGCATGCTGCAGTAATCATACACTTTAACAAATCTTATTCTTCTTTTTGTTTAGTGTAAACCTGTATTTTGAATAAAAGCGGTGCATAATGGCACAAGTGGTAGCAACGTTTGTTGCCCTGTCAGTAAAACCTCCGGCAAGAGGAATCACACCTCATGATTGCATCGTTTCAGATTACGTCGTCGTCGACGGACAAGCGGCAGCCATCAGCTACTCTCTGCTCGACGAGGAAGATTTCGTCATGATCAGGATACGGACCCGAGAGAAAAACTCTGGCATGACGAAAAGAATAGCCAAGGTATGCTTCGTGTTATGATTTGTGACATCTTCTCTCACAGTCGGTGGATATGTCAGTTAGGATTATACCAGTGGAACCCTGAATCATTGGTTTTGGATTGGCACGCATGGATTCATTGTTCTGCCTTGTTCATCAGTAGAAGTTTGTCCTGTGTAAGTCATTCAGTGCTGCCCAAGGCAGGGATCTGGCAAGCAGTTTCAACTGTATTTGCCAGTCAGCTTTCATATCAAGATACTGATAAATCAATGAAGAAGTGCCTTATCACTCTATTCCTCTTTCTATCACTTCAGTCTTTAATGTGGAACCTTAGTATTGTTTTTGCCCAATTTGGGTTTCTAATTTTGGCATTACTTTGCCCAATTTGGGTTTCTGTCATAGAGTAAGGTGAAGTTTGATCATGATTAACTGAAAATCACTGGAGAGACTCAGCAAGTAAAGGTTTAAGTACTTTGGCACATAAAGGGTTGAATAAAGGGTTGACGCAAACATTAACCTGAGTCAAGGTTCATGGACACATCACAGTATCATTTGAGTGTCTCACCAAGGACCAAGTAAATTTAAGTTCAAAATCGTTTTTCTCATTTCATTCATTCATTTCATTCATTTATTTTTCCATTTCCAATAGAAACATGGAAATATTTTACAGAAATTCTCATGTGAATTGGTTGATTGCAAGAGTCATTCCAAAAGATGGAGATGTTCAGATGATTGTCAAGAAAAATCATGTCATTTGAAGAGTATTGAATATTCTTTCTGGCAAGTATATGCAGGACTGGCCATGAGTGGGTCAGCTTTATAAAGTGAATATTAATCACTTTTGATCAATAGGACAAATATTGTCATGCAAGCAATATACTACTTCCTCACCAAAGTTATCAAATAGAGACAAAAAAAGAAAAAAACCAAAGAGAAACTTAAGAGCAAAAAAGAATAAAATCAAGAGCAGTAGTGAAGGAGATTAATTATTGTGCTTTCGAGAAATTTATTTATTGGCCTAAACAGTAAAAAGATACCATGTCATGACTTTAAAAAGGAATGTGTCTTTTGTTTGTTTGCATCATCTCATCTCGATGTGAATCACAGATGGAACCAATTGGCATGGTGCTGGAGGAGTTTGCAGCATCCCAGAAGACGACGATCAACTCTTTCAGGTTCATGTTCGACGGAGAGGTCATCACCCCGGACTCGACGCCGCAAGATCTCGACATGAGCGACGAAAACGTGATCGATGCAACAAGGTGTTTGTGATCATAGTTGTTGAGATGTCTAACGTTCTTTATGAAGCCACAATTGCTGGTAGCACTAATCACTCATATTCAAGAAGATGAGTGAGGAACGTGTAATATTTCATGGCAATATTCAACAAATTGTTGTCAAGGCAACATTCTAGTGCAGTTTTCCAGAATTCTCTGACATAACCACCTTGTGTAAATGCAAGCAAAAGCGATTCTTTGCAAGCATGTTTGGCATATTTTGTAGCTTCAAGTATTGCCTCTTGTGTGTACCAATAACAACTTGCATCATAAGAGAGAATGGAGCAAAGATTGATTACTGTGAAACCAGATATTTTCATGACTTTCACATGGAGCCAAGATTAGCGAAAGTAAAATACACAAGAAGGGTTTTGTCACAATGCATTGAATGCCAGAGCCATTTGTGAATTGAAGCTGTCATGCTGTGAGTGTTTCTGGTTTTACACTTCATATAAAATGAATCCAAGCATTGATGTCCAGCTAGCTGTATTCAAAAATAGATTTTTGACTAGTGAGTAGAATGGAGCCTTCCCCACCGTGCCCTGCAGTCATTTCAATTTATGATTTGCCTAGTACTGTTCAGCATGGTTCTTCAACATTTTTTTTTCAATATTCCACCCTTCATTCAATAGACTGTAAGAAAAAGACTGTTTGGGTAGAAGTTGACTTATTTGAAAATTGATAGCTTCTTTGTCTTCTACTGGCCTAACTGTGAAGGTCCTAAAGGATATCTGCTGCTCTACTGTTGCTCTACTGTTATGGCAGAACTGCTCACATGTAGCAGAGGCTATTCCAATTATCCTCTGTTTACGGTAGACGGCAGAAGTAGCAGCCCAAACTCTTCACAACGTATGACCAATGTACAGTCTACCTCTCCTCAGTTGACCTCACACAAGTCGCAAAATTGGCTTAAATCCAAGAAAAATTTTACACTGGATGGGCATGAATACAGTACTTGTTAATTCTATTGTGAAAGTCAAACTTTTTTCCTTAGATTTGAGTGTAGGCAAGGTTGACTGTATATGTATGGCTAATGATATCCTCATGCATTTATGACTTCATATCTAGGGATCGCTAAGGATAAATCTAATGTGGTGTGCAGGCAAAGGAGAATCCACTAGAGCAGTTCATCTTCTGTATTCCAGCATTTACATTGAAACTTTCTGTGGGATGCTGTACAATTCATGACTTTATTGCTTCAGTATGACTTGGCCTTTGCAAGGTAGGAATCATACAGTCCCAGTTGTGATTGATTGTCAAGTTGATGAAAGGAGTTGCATTTATTTCATTCAGTGAAAACAGAATTCATGTCGGGCAATATATCTGACAAAGAGGGGAATTAATAGAACCAGAATGGCCAGCAGCCAGAGAGGACGGTTAATATCTTTATGAAATGCTGAACCTTGCAAAAAATTTGACAAGTATGTGTATTTCTACACCATAAAGAACACATGAGGACACTTCCTACTGCACACAATACACACAAAATCTAGTGTTTTGCTCTCATTTTTGTGATATGTTACCGCTAGTAACTCCTGCAGAAGATTTAGACCACAATTAAGATCAGTTGTAGGGTTAATTGTTGTATTGTACTTGGTATTAGACCTTGTTCCCATAACTTGCGAAATTGTATGAGATGTTTCTTGTTGAAACTTTTACTGTGGTTATGTCAAAGGACAGACCCATGCAAACAGCCCTGACACTTGAGTATTGTATTACCCCATAGTGTAATTTGCTCTGCCAGGTTCACAAAGATTAAAGAAATCATATTTTTGGAATACAGTGACCCATCTATTAGTAATCATTCTAGGCAGGCTGCATGTTGATTAATGGTGACTGGCATGCTCTTTGATACTATGCACTCCCTCTACGACGGACATCGTCAAAATGAAATTATGCGACAACACAGTCAAAATTCAGGTCGAAAAATTATCATCATTAAAGTCTACAGTTCAGAATTCCTTTTGGTTACATCAAAATTTCAACATAACGGGAGATAACTACCAGTCCGGAGGACATCGTTGTAATAGAAGTTGCTTGTACACCGTCCATGAGTATTTGAAAGGTTTTGTTACTTGCTATGTGTGTACGCCTTAACTTACTTGTAAAAATGTGTGTATGTGCAGATATGTAGCCGCTACACTTTATCTAGTTGTTCGAAATACACGTCACCTGGACCAATATAACTTAACTTATATTCCAGCAATTTTGTGCGACTCTTCGTGCTTTTATCTGATTTTGTTGTAAACGTGAAAATCATAACTCGGGTAAGCTATGTATTGACATGACCTGTGAGCTCATTGACTTTTGATTGATTAATTGTATATGTTTGTTGTGTGTGTCCTTTTTTTTTTTTTTTTTTTTTGGTACTTTGGTAGGAGAGCTTGTAGGTGTCCATACACAATATGGTGACTAATTATACACAGTCCTATCACTGTTCAGAATTTATGACATGCTTGTGTCACACATGTCTGCCAGGAAAGTGTAGACCAGTCGATCATGCCTTGTGTGCGATAAAGAGGATGATAATCAAATGATGACGATTTTACTAAAAAGAAAAAAGAACTCTGCTTTTTGTGGGTTGTTACGTCGCTTTGTGGTCCTGGAAAAAAAGTGTATTTTGTGCCTTATTAGAGTTCTTTTAATGTAGCAGTACAGACTAAGCAACCTCTTCATGTCTAGTTTGACATTTAATGTCCGTCTATTTGTAGAATTAATAATGTAATGAACTGGTAGACAAATTGTACAGCGTTGACACATTTTTAACCTTAAGTATGAACTTGCTTCAGGAAAGAGTAATCCTAGTGTGTGATGATGAGTCACACAAGTGATATATATAAGTAGTATGTATAGATAAATATTAAGTATATTCTGTTGTATGTTCTTACTGTAAATACTGTAAACAATGTTTCTATACCACTGTACAAATTTATTCAGCATTAAATGACAATAAATGTCAGATAACTCCAAAAGATGCTGTCTGTAGTGTGTCTGATTTGATGTTGCTTATGTTATGGGAGTGAAAAAAAAAATCTTTTATGACCAAAAGATGTGGGTTCTTTAGATAAAATAATTTGTTGTTATGTTGAAGCAGATTTATCAAATTAAAGGGAAATTGCATTCTTCATTCAATTGACATTAGTCAAGACAATCATGTACTTGTACAACATAGAACAGACATGCAAGTGATGATGATGTGAATCATTTCATTTCATTTCATTTCATTTATTTATTTATTGTCCATAAAATGGAAAATTTTTGTGATTCAAGTGGCATACAATGTACATTATAGATACACATATATAAAACACACATTCCAGAATGAAGTACAGAAAATATAACAACACATATCCTTAATTCATATAAAGTAACACAGAGAAACTTAACACTCAGTAACGAAATACACATCCATGACATCCAGTATTGCACCTGTTTTTTTTGTGTTGTTTATATATATATATATATATATATATATATATATATATATCTGTCCAGGCATTATATCAGCAGTTGTAAAATACAATGAAATACAGGGGGAAAAAAATAAGGCTGATGCAGCACATGCAAACAAATACTGACATATCATCTTTAAACATCTGAAACACTACTATGAATAAAAGAGTTACTACCTGCATGAAACTCCTCTTAAAGAGACTCAACAAATGGAGCAACATCCCACAGAGAATGTGGCCACAGAGAATCAACCTCGAGGGGGAAAAATATTTTCACGTTTCTCTTTGTTTTCAAAAAATAATTGTGGATATCAGACACAAGCATACATAAAGTGAGAATGAGGAGATTCATCACCTTGTAATTCTCCCATAAGTTTTAACATCAGTAAGTAAAACACGTGTATATGAATGATTTTAGGTGTTTATATTACATGTTTGTATTTGGAAGGTCTGCAGTAGCTGGTAGAACTCCATTTTAAAAAGGGGTCATTGCCCACTCATTACACCTCTAGAATTCTTTGATATGAAGTAAAGAACTTCTACTTCTTTCAAATTTACTTTTGTAAAGAGATATTTTGGTGAAGATTTGTATGTAAAAACCTATTAATGAGAGAATTGTGAGATAATGCGCTCCCCATGAAGAAGTTGATATTGTTTAACCTTTGAGCCAGAAAATAACATTACGCCAAGAAGGAATATACTGTAGATGCCGGAAGTCCGGCTTTGTCTTGTTTTGTTTTGTGTGTTTTTGTTGCTTCAGGATGAAAAATCTGTTTCTCCAGAGTGGTTGAACAGGTTTCCCTGTAGTATTAACGATTGCTTTTCCTTTTTGCTTGAATTCCCATTTAGCCTTGTTATCGTTAGGGGAAGCGAATAAACGCTGACCATGCCGAGAACAGCCATGCAATTTCTTCGAAGGCGGCGCTTTTGTTTTCTTATTTTTCCAACAGCGCCACTCTCCCACACAGGTGTCCTTGGCTGTAGAACAATAGAGAGCATCGCACAAGGTGTTCAATGGAGAGAAAGCCACGTCTCCCACATACATACCCACTGATCTCTAGGTACATAGAGATCAGCGACTGAACATGTATCCCTTCCCTCAATACACACACACACACACACACACACACACACACACACACACACACACACACACACACACACACACACACACACACACACACACACACATGATTTTATCCACCTTGAAATTCCCCCTCGGGATTCTTTTTTATTTTTCAAAATGATATAGAGCTGAATTCTTGCTTGATGTAGTCACAAAAGAAGCCCTTGCCATCTTTGACTTCAAAATGTGTGTATATGTGTGGGTGTGGAGCATTGTGAATTTTTATCGAAGTCCTGATAGGCACCGCTTTTCATCTTTTAAGAGTTTTACCTTGTTTTGGAAATGTCATCATTATCACGAGTGGGGCAGTATGTGAATTGTTCTTTCAATCTCTGATTCTGACAGGGGATTACATTGCTTTTCTCCCTCGCAAATAGATGTGCCAAGACGAAAAGACGAGACCTTTAAGTGTACAGATACATGCATGCATGACCTTTACCAAATATAGAAAACGAAATCTCGAGGGATCAATTGTTCCTAGACAGCCTTTATAACATGATACGTAAAAAAAACAACAAAAAAAAAAAACAGTGCGTGAAAATGGTACCAATGTTGTAAAAGCGTGAGAACAAAGAAGTGATATGGATTCGTCTCCAATGCTAGTCTTGAACAAATCTATATAAAAAAAAGAAGAAGAGAAAAACAGCCACGCAAGATCACAATTATTGTAAGAGCCTGCATAAAGCAAATACCAGTATGAATATTGTAATCAAGTCACTTCACATATATGATATTTACCGTTCCACTGAGAATACAATCTTACTTCCTTTACGATACGCGTAGGCTTAGGCCCTGTATCTTTGACGGAACAATTACAACAGTGATTTTAACATTCTAACATACCACATTGAACATTTTAACGTTCCACGTACAAACTGTTTGGTAACAGGTCGTTATTCCGAAGGTTCGTTATTCCGGAGGTTCATTATTCGAAGGTTTGTTAATCCGAAGGTTCGTTAATTCGAAAATGAAATAGGGTTGTTACTTCGAAAGTTTGTTGATCGGAAAATGAAAAGAAATTCGGTATTCGGAAGCTCCGTTAATCCGAAAACGAAATAAGGTTCGTAATTCCGAAGGTTCGAAAGTCGCATGGTCTTTATTTTCGGATTAACGAACCTTCGGAATAAGAAACCTTTGGAATAACGCCACAAATTTTCCGATCAACGAACCTCTACTTAGAGGAAATTTGTGTGTTTCGGAACAACGAACCTTCGGAATAGCGAACATCACCCAACCTTTTTAATATGCCCTTTTAACGTAATTTCCCTATTTTATTACTCCCTGCTTCCCCAAATTACATTGTATTGTACGTGCCACGGACATCAGACGCCAAGGCTTTAGCATTACATAGAACAAATCTATTGTTTCATAACATACAATAATGCACCCCTGACTGGAATTCGACTCGCCCAAATATTATAAGCTAATCACCAATTAGCATTTCTTACTTTTAGCATAACATATATCATGCAATAGATGGATGATAAATAAATAGATAGATAGATAGATAGATAGATAGATAGATAGATAGATAGATAGATAGATAGATGAATAGATAGATAGATAGATAGATAGATAAATAAATAAATAAATAAATAAATAGATACAACGTTAGATACGCACACATACACACACATACGTACATACATACACGCATGCATACATAGATACACAGATAGATAAAACTATATAGGCCTAGAAAGACAGATAGTATAGATAAAAGGGTATAAGAGAGAGGGAGAGGGGGCGGGGAGGAACGAGGGAGACATGGAAGAATACAGCAATTAATAACCTCTGAAATGCACTGGCTGCTATAAAGAAAATTCTGTAGGTAATCATGACATTGCCAATGGAGCACCTGGCTTGTTATTTCGTTTATACACTGTATATCAGCTTTCATCAATAACGATTTGTAAAGAAGGTAATTGGGATTCGAAATATTCTCATTAAAAAATAACGATTAGGACAATCGATAGAGAATATAACAACCATACACAACCTGACATTCACGAACACACACATGAATTCTAAACGCGCAGTCATTAAAATCAGAAGTAGATCTGAAAGAATCAACAAAGAAAGAAAAGAGAATACGAGGAGCGAGTAGAATGTAGAACCTGTACTTCCACGTACGTGCGGACATACATAGAAATCATCCACTGAAGATAGTAAATCTCACACATTCAAAACGGGGAGGTTAACTCGCTTACCCAGGTTGCACTGCCCTTGATGGACTGAATATGGGCAGCGCCACCTTTTGACGCTCGTCGCACTCTTAGTGATGACTAAAGAAAAAAACACGAACACACAAAAAGAACGAAGAAACGTTGTCGTTTACACGTGCAAAGTATAACTCTCGTGTAGCACGTTGCAATTTTTAAGAGAAAAAAAAAATCTCCCATGATTTGTGTGAGGACATAGCTAAACCGACATAGTTATATTCATAAGTGTTTTTTTCTTTTGAGTGGTTCACAATATACAAGCTTGGTTTTTAGTGGACCTCTCAATTCTTTTTTTTTTCTCAACTGAAGCATAACTTTGTATTTTTTTTTTGTCAGTATGCATTCTTATGTTTATCTGTATCATTTATCTTTTGCAAAGTCGAATGTTTATGTTTATGATGTAATTTCTGATTTATATCTGTGGTATGTTTTGTTGGAAAAAGAAGTATGAAAATAAATGAATTTAACTGAATTAATGGACCACTTCTTTCATGAAGTCATGAAGCGAATTGAGTTGGCCTGTGCTTTTAACCTAGATTTCCGTCGTCTGTTCAAATACTTCATTTTAATATCACATCGCTCAAATCCTGCTCTTTAAAAAAATATCATGGCGTTAGACTTGTCGAGAATTTACTCTGTATGTAAATGCCTTTCTTTACTTGTGCCACAGTTACTTGACTCCCAGAAAAAGTTATGTTCTAATTGGTGTTGTGTGTTCTGTTGTGGTAGATTCAGGTTCAGAAGATGCAGAAGAAGTTCACACTCTGATCATGCATGGATAAGAATGAACGCAGACGACACTCTCAATGTAGCTCCGCGTGCATGGTCCAGACCTACCGAGTTAGGGAAGGCGTTACAAGTAGATGTTACGTCGTCAACAAACAAAGCAGTAGAATCAAACACCTTTTGATGACTTTTTGGGACGGTAAAACAGACGCTGTGTAAACTTCGAGTTGCCTCCTGCATAGGGCGTCGAGTACACATTTTTGCTTTGTTTGAGTAACAACCGTCATCTTCAGATTTTTTTCCTTCTGTACGTTGTTGCTATTTTGTAGTCATTGTTCGCCTGTGAGATGTCGAAGACTTGATTTCGACGATTCACGCTTCTATATCTGGCCTTGCTGATCCCAAGTGGGTCTGCTTATAGGTGCATTGAGCGTTTTTGTGTTTGTGTAGCGTGTAGTGCAAGTATGTATGCATGATAACATCCTGTGCTCTTTTACAAGACACGTAAAATTGGTGTGTATTACCGTCTGTTAAATTGGAGGAGGCAGACATTTACACAACTTACATGCATAATGAAACTCCTATTATAAATTGCTACTTACTACACAGCCAGATGCAAAGCCTTTTGAGACATTACTGTTTTATGGATTCAAAAGAGAAATGCTTCCTTGCTTTTCAGTACGTTATGTTTGCTTTTATCAGTCGACTAAAAAAAAAAAAACAGTTGTTGCGATATGCGTATACAATGTACGTCTCTGAAAGCGTTTTTCAAATTTAGATTTAAGCAATTTAAGCACTAACGTATTCATCTAAAATGTAACATATAAAATTTATATACAAGAACGTAGATTAACAAAACACACAAAAGAGAGAGATTTAATCTCTCTCTTTTGTGTGTTTTGTTAGTCTACGTCCTTTTTCTTTTCTATGCAAAGCATAGAAAAGAAAAACGTAGATTAACAGCAGGAACAATAATACGTTTCGATGTCCCTATGCCTCTGACGTAGCTCAATTTGATAATATAGGTTCCGTCTAAGGACATCATCTTGTCAGTATACTTTCTCCAGTGGGAAACATATGTTTTATTTGTATTTATTTGTATTTTGGAGAAATAAAGATGCTTGGCAACCGACAAATACCAGCGCCATCGTTAGTTTTACGTAGGCCTAATAGTGTAGCATATCAATTGTTTGCTCTAGTTCGACACAATAGGGATTTCTTGGTGTATCCGTATATTATTATAGTGTTCAATAGGAATAAGTAACGGTGGCATGTTATGCAGCGTAAACAATGAGAAGCTACAAGCCGACTTGAATAGAACATGGACATGAATAGCACCGTTCCTGAATCCAGCGGGCTTGAAGGCTGGTGAACAACGGGGGTTCGCTGCGATCTCATTCATGTTCATTCAATCACATCCTGTAACAAGTCACAACGCACCTTTCTGTATAGGACCGTCTGGAAGACGCATTATTGTTCACATTTTATGGCAAGGATGGGCATCATAATCGGACAAACAGAAGCACGTTAGGACAGTTCAGTTGTCGTCAACAAATTGCGTCATTGGCAAAACGATTGGCAATAAGTACTATGAGAGCGATTTTTGTTGTGGAATGCGTTACCTTTGCTTCGAGAGTTTTGCTGACTTGAAGGGATCGTATATACCTCTTCTTTGCACTCCCATCATCACTAATCGCCATTATTTTCTTGTAAATTTTATTTCAATTTAAAGTTGGCTTGCTTTGAAAAAAGATCTTATAGTATGTTCTCTTTTTGAGGAAAGAAATGTGCGATGCATCTTTAGGTCGCTATATCGAGAACGGGATTTTTTTTTCACGATTTTATCAGTTCGGTATCAATTTGTTACTGTCTATGTTACTGTCCCCATCTATAATAACTTGTGATCGGCGAATGTTGATTGCGTTTTCAATGCCTGTTTCATGGAAATAAGATCACACGTGTCCCTCTCAACAGTTAGATTAATTCACACACTCGCGCGCGCGCGTACACACACACACACATACACACACAAAGAAAAAGAAAAAGAATAATAATAACTCATCAAGTCCATGGGATGCTGGTATAATAGCGGTTTTCACTTTGAATTATAAATGACATGTTGTTGTTGTTCATTTTCCATCTGTGAAGATGGCTGGATAGCCCATATTCAGCTACACTAAGCTGGTCTTCCATGGGGTCCAGTTGGATGTGGGGTGGGACCACTTCACCGGGTGTCTAACCCGGTGAAGTGGTCCCAAAAATGTAATAGATAATGAGCGATGAAGATACATTTTTTCACATTTTGTTTTGTTTTTGCTTAGAAGATCGTCGTTTGTTAAAAATCAGAGAGTCCGGAACTTTTATATTCAAGATATAGTACACAGAGAAAGCACCGCAAAATAAGTTGCAGTCATTCAATGGGATAGGGTTGATGGGAGCAACCTAGAGAACCCCCCGTCGTGGAGTCCACTTGAGTGTCGGTTAACCTGTTGCTATGCATATAACGGTGGGTATATTGATGGTGACGCAGTGACTAAAACTTGAGGCTTCTTCGATCAGAATACTCTCCCTTTCAATACACTCTCAGAGTAGAAGAAAGTTGTCACTCTTGATTATAAAATCGCTGTTCACTTACACTCACTAAAGTCGAGACACAAAGGCCAAAAACGTCCCATCGGCTGCTCCGTGTGTAGGTTTCTAAGAGAAAAATCGATTTCCTATTCTTCTCGAAGTTTGCCAAAAAACCAGCTGCGTTTAACTGTTTTGACCATTCGTTGACATCGAGTACCTTACACATTTACAGGTGTGAAAAGAAAATAATAACAATGGGTCTTGCCAGTGTTGAGACATTGACGCAGGTGCAGCGGACAATGGCGAAGGTGAATACGACTAGAGATTACCGTAGCCACTGTCATTCTCACCACAATAGTAACAACAGAAATAATTAACACTGTTATCCCTCCATCATGAGGATCCATATATTTCAGCAGGATCAGCAACATTCCAATTCTCATTATCGAAATTATCATGAGCATTGTTGCCTGTTTAATTGTCGTAATTACATAAATCAGCGATGGTATAGAGGACTTCACGGAGGCGTAGTTCTACTGGTAGAAGTATACTTGCCGTGGTTGACGAAGAACAAGCTGAAGAAGTATATAGCACAAACCATATGAGTAGGAGTATATTTGGTAGAAATATGAGCATAAATAGGAGTAATAAGGGCTTTTTACACTTGTGTTTCTTAACCCCGGACTTTCTCTAACCCAGGACTATCGTTAGTCCCGTACCAATTTTTTCAGCTTTTTACACTCGCCAATTAGTCCCGTACTATCTCTTGTCCGGGGCTAAGGAGAAAACTGACCTTTTTACACTCGTATTTCTTAGCCCCGGACTTTCCAAACCACATGAATATTCATAATTACGCTGTGTACTGTACACGTACACGCACGCACCGGCAGCACTTGATTACCTCGTTTCTGATTGGTCAGTGAGGGTCGCACTTCGTCTCCGTCGCTTAGCCCAGGATTATTTTTTCGTTCTGTTTACACTCACTTGCTTGGCACCGCAATTGCGGTGCTAGCACCGCAATTGCGGTGCTAACCCCTGCTATTTTGCAGGGCCAGATAGTACCGTACTATCGGTGGGGCTAGCCCACTTTGGCAAAAACGAGTGTAAACAGAAAGTGGGCTAAGGATAGTCCCGTACCAACGGTGGGGCTAAGGCCCCCCTTAGCCCCACCGATAGTCCGGGGCTAAGCAAAAATTTACAAGTGTAAAAAGCCCTATAGGCTCTAATTGCAGTAGTCTTCGTAGTAGTAGCAGTACTCACAGTGGTAGTATAAAATGTATGAAAGGAGATGTAGAGAGGGGAAGAAGGGACTAGAGTCTATATACAGAAGAACTTTCTAGGTATTCCACTGCGGTGTACTGAATATCCTAATTAGGGTTATTAGGCTCTTTTTGAAGGGTGACAACCCGCTGGGCTTATGAAGTACATTGTCTTCGGCATCCCCGCCACCAAACCAGGCCTACAGACGCTAAGCCCTTTTTTGTGCCGCTCTTGAACGCTTATAGATTTATGGATCCAGTTATATTCACTTCTGAGAGCTTTGCCATGAGGCGTGTTCAGACAGGTGAATGTTTTGAGTGTTCTTTTTTTTTTCTTTCAAAGATGTATAATGAGTCGTTTGTAACAAAATTCTAGTAACGTTGCTCTACTTGAATACGTTAATACTTATATCAATTCAGGACGCATAGTGCCTTGCTTTGTCGATGACCCATCAACATTTTGACGATTTTTTTCCTCTTGGAAATTATAGCGACAGGATAACTGATAAGATAGCTCGTGATATATTAGTGTAGAACTATAGATAAGATAGCTAGTAATATATTAGTGTAAAAAATAATCTTTGAATCAATGCCACGTTCTGCATTTCGTTTCTTCTGCGTGTAAAGTATCCATCTTTGAGTTTAAACTACAGCGTGCAAGCGACAGTAAATGATCAGTTTATTGGAGTCATGTTCGTTGAATGCGCATCTGTGGATGTGTCGTGTATAACATTAAGGGGCGCCGATAACATCATATACACACCAGATGACAAATTGTTGCTGTATTCGTGTCAAAACAGATCACTTTCGTGGCGTCTGAACACACCATTCCGACATCCACGGTTTTGTTGATCTTTGCATGCGCGAAAACCAAGGCGCATCCCACTGTTGTATTGAATTGGGGGGGGGGGGGGGGGAGGAGGAGGGTTGTATAGCGCGTGCACAACAAGAATTACCCAAAGCTTTCCAGGACAATTGAAAATCAATCAATAACAAGGAAAGTGGGGCGTTTCATTCTTTGACGGGGAAGCTTTGAAGAAGGCCCAGCTCACTTGCCCGGCGCAGCCTCCCGTTAGTTACCACAGTTACTGGTCCCTCGTCAAAACTTGACTCATGCGTCTTGGCCCCCTCAATTATTGTGAATCCAGCTCAGTTACACATATCTCAGTTTTACTGCCCTGTATTTGTTTAGAGGAGAGAACGACCAAAGTGGTGTTTGATCAACATTCTGCTGAGACAACAGGCCAGAGTGAGAACTAGTTTTGTTCTTTTCTCCTCAACTTCACCTAGACTCGGGCAGAAACTCCGCCTAGTGTATGTCGATGCCGATCGAAGCAGACGATAGCTGACCAAAACAAGGTTTTGATGGCAACGATTGACGACAGCTCGTGAGCATTCAGAGCACGTGGGTCCATCGAGTTCCTTGGAACAAGTAGTTTGGACACTTTGCGCACCGACTCTTTCTGTTGCTATGATACGGATTTTGGAAAAGATTTGGACTAAGTCAACTTAGCAGGCAGCTCGGCAGACGTACTTAACCCTGTTAAGTACAACCCCTGTACTGTAATCTGTAGTACTGAGCTGATAACTGCGGATAATTGGTCAGCTGCCTTCAAGTCACGTTATGTCACCGTGCCTGGATAAAATCACAAAATGGGATTGGAAATGTGCATACAGTAAGATGTCTACGATGTCGCGCTGATCTTCTTACATCATTACTCACAAAAAGCTGAGGAGACAGACATTTGGAATAATAATGAAGTAGTTGTTGGCATTGCTATTATTGTCATTCCGTTTTGCCTTTGGTTAAAAGAATCAAACCTGCAAAGCTCATGCATTTACCTGGAATCCCATGTCGTGTCCTTCGCTGAAAAGATTACTTCACGGGTGATTTGTGAAATGTCCGTTGCGCCAGTGAATCAGCCGCGGGGCGTGCCCGTGACGCGCGAGGCAGGGCAGCATCAGCCTCAGCAGCAGCAGCAGCGCGGCAGCCGCGAGGAGCTAGAGCGACAAGCTTGGACCGAGTCACCGTCAGATCGCACGCAGCTCCTGCCGAGGGTGGATAGCCCCGCGAAGCTAGCCGCTGTTAAACCTCACTTAAAACGCACAAATCGAGTCGGCATGGAGGGCGAAAGTGGCGCCAATACTCCCTTGTCCAAGATGGAAAAGGGACCCGAAGATGATAAATCGCAAGAAAATGACACCAAGAGTGTCCCTGTCGCAGAAAAACAAACTGCAGTGAAAGTAGAGACAAAGCCGACGGCTACGGCAACAAACGGAACCGTGAAAACCATAGTGGTTGAGGAGTCAACCGATAACGGGAAGGATTTACTGGACGTTGTTCGCTTACGAAAAGGATCGAAAAGTTGTCCGAACCTCTCGAAAGATGAGGATTTCTTACCCCGACCAAGGCTGCAGGTAGATGACCTGAAAGAGACTCTACAACTTGAAGACTTTGTGTCCGAATCGGAGTTTTCACAGCATGCGGAGAAAAAGAGCGGTTTCTGGACGTCAATAAAAGCCGTGAATAATTTCAGATCCGCGATGCGGAAAGAGAAGAAGAGGAAGAGGCAGAAAGTGTCTGTGCAGAGAGTCGACTCGTTCTTGGAAAAGTTCACCACACGTCGCGGGGACATACCTACCCATTTGGAGGACGATGACCAGGAGTCTGAGATCGTGGCCAATGAAGTCGAGAAAGAGAAGAGCGTGAGCACCATCGTCGAACCCGACGGCGACTTCATTTTCTACTGGCTCTTTGTGGTCACCGTCGCCATCGTGTACAACTTCTGGGTGCTGATAGCGCGAGAGGCATGGCCCGAACTCCAGGAGAAGGGTCGAGTGGCCTGGTTCGTTTTCGACTACCTCTGCGACTTCGTCTACATCGTCGACATCGTGGTGCACTTGCGCACGGCATTCCTCGAACAGGGTCTACTGGTTATGGACAGCAAGAAGCTGACCGCGCATTACATCAAATCATGGGAGTTCGTGGTCGATGTCTTGTCCCTCCTTCCCACCGACCTTTTCTATCTCCTCGATCGTGATCGATGGCATCCCATGGTTCGATTCCCGCGATTTCTCCGCGTCTATCGCGCGCATTCCTGGTACTTCATGGCGGAGAGCAGGACACAGTTTCCAAACCTTTTTCGGGTCTTTAACCTCACTCACGTACTCTTGCTGCTACTCCACTGGGCTGGGGCTGCGTACTTCCTGATATGTGAGGCCATCGGCTTCGGAACCCCACTGGATACCTGGATTTACTCTGCCCCTGAAGGGAGAAATGCCACTCTGCCCCACAAGTACCTGGCCTCTTTCTACTGGTCCACCCTGACGCTGACTACGATTGGCGATCTCCCCGCACCACATAACGAAGTCGAGTGAGTATGAAGCAAAAATAACTTGGTCGTTATTGAAACGAAGCACTTGGTTTATACTTAACAAAATTGTTTGCGTAGTAATAGGCAATGATTAAGGTAAAATTATTACTGAATAATGTATATAGATGTATTTGAGGAAGACAAGCTATATGAGCTTTCACAATTCAGACACAAACCTTTACGACAAATTTGACATGCAGGCATGATATCTAACATGTTAAGAATCCTGCTAAACAACGAGAAGGCTTTGTATGATTTCGATACAATTTGACTCTTTTCAAGTAATGATACTTTACAATGAGTTTTTCACATCTTTGTTTGTTTTAACTGACTTCAGTCTCACTTACGCGTGGTATCCCCCCCCCCCCCCCCACCCCGTACATGAATAAGGAATAATCTCACGGTCACATCCAAGTTTGTGTTCATTGTTGGCCAAATTGCTCTACAATGATTGTGGAAGAATTACACACAAAAATTAGCTGTTGACGTGTGTTTTAAAGCGCATGCAGAAACCACGACAACAATCATGACAACGCAGCAAAAACAAACAATCAAACAATAACAACAAACTGACAGAAACAAGAAAGGGCCTCGACAAAGATCTCATGAAAGCAATCTGGCCTTATAACAGATGTACATGGGAAAAATATACAAATATGAAATATATGAAAGTATATTACAATGCAGTATGTTCTGGCAGTGCTCAGGTTCAAAGAAGGGCGAAAATTTATGGTAACTTTGATGGAATGTTGTCCATTGCAGTCTCATCTAGATTAGGCTAATCTGTATCTTACAAAGGCAAATCACTTTAATATTGAACATGGCACCATGTTGGATATACTCTTGTCTTTTTTTTTTAAATTCCACATTAATGGCAGATTGTTTAATCAAGACGCAACATTATATTTGGGTAAACCGTAAACTCAAACGGAGGGAAAGGCAACATCACCATGAACATTTTTTTTTCTAAGTGATAGAAGTAGGCATCTAATATCTGCCAATGGTCATCAACTGACAAAATCACGTGGATAGGAGGGATTTCAACCCACTGTACACAGAAACTGCTTTAAAGGTCCAGTTTACCTTTGGGAGCAGTGATTTCAAAAATTTTCAAGATATCATATTTGATGCAAATGTGTAGGTCTGTTGTATCATAAAACATCCTACCATATGAAATATTTGCAATAAAACCTAAAATATAACGAGATATCAGGGTTTTTCTCAATAAACCGTAACTGTATACGGTTTAGTCTGGAGAATTTTTATTATAACTATTGTTCACATTTTGTGTATTTAACAACACTTAACATCGATTATACGGATTCAAATTTTGACAGTGGTTGTTTCTATCCCTAACTCACATTCTAGAACTATTTCATAGTACTATTGCTTTCATCTGCAAATGGTAAATTATGCCTACAGGATTACTGATCCTGTGGGATGCTTACAGAGAATAACAGAGATTATGTTTGATTGCGCTGACGAGTCAATCACTGCAGCACATATAGTGACCAAACACTGAATACTGTCCTTTTAGTGGACAAAATGATACCATCTAATGACTGTCTTCTTCAATGCCTATGATATTCTTTGAATTAAAAATGTTTAGCATAGGCCATTGTAGGAGGATAACGTCGTTGTCACTCATACTTTTGTAAGGAATCGGAAAGAGTATCAGTCCCTGAAGTAACAAAGATTTCTTATTGAAAGAATTCAGATGTTTGTCAATATTATAGATATGAGTTTAACACTGCTAGAGAAAAAATGATTGATTGGTATAGTCGTGCAAGGATTATGTAACAGCGGTTAACAAACATCGTCCTTTCGGATGACGACCCTTATTGGTTTGCACCACAAACTTTGCCGCATCCTCAATGTTGTGAATGTTTCTATGTTGAAGTCAACGAGAAACGGCAGTTGTTCGGAGAAATCATTGGTGCCCAAAATGAGGAACTTCCTGTCATGAAGCCCAATCTGTTCTTGAAGGGTGTGACGACACAGGATATACCCCTTGGACACGATTGGGAGAAGATGAGTCTATTATTGAGCAGTGTTTGAATTGAGGGGGGGGGGGAACGTAATTATTCATCATTGCTCTCAGTTGCCTGGCAACGCAATATAAAATTTGTCGTCTGCTCTGTGCCTCTCTATTCATTTGCCACTCAATGCTGGATAAACAACACACACACACACGCACACAAGATATCGGGAGGATTTTTATTCATTTTTGCTTGTGAATCATTTCTCATTTCAAGGTAGCTCGAGGATATTTGAAGTTACGTAAGATCCCAATTAAGGCAAAATCGTTTGTCATCCCAACAAAAATCAGAACAAGTACTGACAGTTCGAAGCGCTTTTGTATTATTGCAATAGATTAGATAAGTGGCAATTCGCAATTGACAGCGTACACTTTGTACAACCTATATGTGCATGGAAAGAGTTAGATAAACAACTGATAAAATATGATGGTGGCCTTTTATGCCGCAAGATTGTCAAATCTATTTGACAATGTCGCGACACTCTTTGTCATGGTCTATATTTACAATTCAGGTTTATCTAAGGGGGAGGGGAACGATAGCTGAATCATACTTTCACTTGGAAGTGACGGCCTGCCCCATGTAAACGGAAGTGGTTATTTCATTATCCTTAAAGGTTAAGTTGAAAGTTTCCCGGTGTTGTTGTAATCACGTCTAACCAGAGCAAGTAATACCCACAAAAACTGCACCATCAACAGTTTATTTGCCCTTTTTTCTAGAAAATAGATGACGTCATTCTCATTACTATAGTACTTACACTACGGGTAAAGAAAGGCAGTCATTTATTCGATGTGTACCTCTGACAGTGGTTATCCCTGTACAATAGATAAATGCAATGTATCAGTTTACAATAAAATGAGGATATCATTTCTTTCATTTTTTGCTTTCATTCATTTTATTTCACATTCAACAAAAGTAAAAAGTACAGTATAACAGCATATACATAGGAGATCATAGCAACTCATTACTTATGATAAAGGAGAACATAGTTTGAGAGAATATAGTCGTAATGGGCTAACCGCGACTGAATTGTATATCATTGAAAAGTTGTTGGAAATGAAGGATACTGCTGAAAAGCATAAATGGTTTAAGTGCAATTAGGCCCCGTGCTCAGACTGTAACCAATAGAGAAAATCGCACAAGGAAATTTACGTGATTTTGAAGTTTAAATTTGGATTTTTTTTTCTTTCTGTGGTCTCTTTCCATGTTCAAATAATTGACCGAGGTGATGACGTCATAAACTCACAACTCTCACATCAGTTTGTCCACACACACACACACACACACACACACGCACACACAGATATCATTACAGTCACAGTCATGGTATCACAACTAGAACCCTGTAGTCCCCTGTATGCCTTCAAATGATGTCTTTTTGACTTTAGGTCGTAATACAAAAATTTAGATAAATCTTTTGTGAGCGTCAGTGGTAGAATTGTGAAGTCGAACATCAACACGTCATCTTTGCATTTATGATTGCTATTCCTATAGCATCACTGTTTCGTGACAACATGATAAATTTTTGCAATTTCATAGCTCATGCCGGTCTAAGTTCGATTTTCGAGGAACTTTTCCATGCTATACATTTTTTACTCTGTTCATTTCGGTTCAATTAAGTTGCAGTTGATACAATCATACCATCAAGAATAAGGATGGAAGTCATCCAAAAAATAAAAGAAAGAAAAAGAAAAGAAAAATAAAGGTAAGGACAATGATAGATTGTTTCATGACTCACAGCTGTAATGACATTGACATTTGAGTATAGCCGTCTTGCCTTTGCTATGGAGATTATCATGATGAGATAATAATAAGATAATGATTACATTAGTATCGAAACAATGTTATTGAAATGGTGATGATGATGATGACAATGGTAATGATGATGATGATAATAATGTATCAATTTTTGTTATCAAAATCATCATCATCAACATCATCATTGTTATTATCATTACTACTACTACTACTACTACTACTACTACTACTACTACTACTAGTAGTAGTAGTAGTAGTAGTATAGTAGTACTAGTATTAGTAGTGTATATAGTAGCAATAGTAGTAGTATCATTATTATCGTCAAAGTGACATTTATATGTTAATAACCATAAGTAAAAGACTGAAAAAATGCAAACACTACAAAAATTATAATGGAAGTTATTATCAAGAATTCAGTAGATTAAAAACACAACTGTTTGACATCAAACAATGAGCATGTCGCAAACATTGATCATAATCATTATAATGAAGTGGTACAGTACTTGTTCATTCTGAAAAACAGTGCCATGATACCACTGTTTCCTCTTTAGAGAGAGAATGTTCCCTTTGGTCCCGAATTTATTTCGCAACCTTCCTGCTGTTCTACTCCGTGTTGTGCGTGTTTCGATCTTTATGTTACCCCTTACCTCTTTGGTTTTAGGCTTACCGTTGATCCTGGTGTTTGCGCCATAGACGCTATGTATCATCATTACATCAAAATGCTTCATACCGTGTGATTAAAGCATCAATTAATTAATCATGGCCACTTCCCCAGTCTGCCCCCATCGCTCTGCTCGAGTAGACTTCTCATCTCAGTAAAGAGACTTTTCTTTTTTCCCGTTAGGTCGGTTGCAGGTCTTCTTATATGATTATGATTTTGCCAGCTGGGGATAATTTCCGCGGAACGCTTGCAGGCAAAAAGTCTTCTGGGAGTTGCATATGCTCAAAAGACATTATATAGAAGAGTTAAAGTGTCGGCAGCCGATAACATGTATTTTCTTATCAGGGACAATGATATTCTTAATCAACTTTTATGCGTACCTCTATGACAATTTTGTCATTGCAACCTTGCAGCCTTTCCGATTTTCTACCGATATTGCTTCACGTTATTCATGCAAACTGAGATCCATGATCACACAAAACTTTGATAAACCAAATGTTAGAATGAAAAAGAATGTAAAATTTTCCCTTTATAGTAGAACCAAGTGACAAGCTCCCTCATATAAATGCTCCTGACAATGTCAATACGTGGAATCCAGTTTAGATACACATTGATTGTGGCTATGTCGGGCAAGGCTAAACCTAGTATACAGCTATCTTTTTCTAAACCTACACAACTATATGGAAGGCGCATTTCCACATTCGCAGTGTGGACAATAAAACGTTCAATTCAATTCAATCTTATTAACAGGAACAACCTTTGTCTTTGAAAGGAAGAGGAAGAATATTTGAAAGCGTTGGCAAACTGGTCTATTCAGTATAAAATATATGTTAAGTTTTTGAATAACGAAACTGAAACAATGGAAAAGATCTTTACAATAACATTCGAACAAGTCAGTCAACGAGCTGGCTCAATTCCTGCCAACATGGAACTTAAATTGATTCATTGATTCAAACTTTATTTTCACTTTTTTTTTTTCAACAGAAATGTGTGAAATTTGACATGCGTTTTGTTGAATATATTATATACACATCCAGCAAGGAATAACAACATTTTCAAGTCTATATGATCAGTACAAAAAAACAAAAACAAACATATAATCGCATTTATACACTCTGTGAAAATAAAAAAATGGAGGTACCCACTTAAAAAGACTATGTTTGTATTATAATATGGGTACCTCTGCAGAAAGGGGGAAAGAGGGGTGACGAGCTTATTATGAGGGTGGCATTACTTTCAATACTTGTGAAGGTGAGGGTGGCATCACTTTCTATCCTTTGGGTAGATGACATAAGGCTCATTAGCAAAGCTGTTCAAACGCTCGCCAAAACATTGTGATGACGTAACAGTGCATCCTCTATCATCTTTGTATTAACAACCTACAACAAATGCATCTAATCACTGTCGAAGGACATCATGCGGCGGTTGTAAATTGAATAAATCCTGTACAACTCTTCATGATGATGAGTAATGGCTAGGCACACAAGAAACCATAATTCATTCATCAGTCTCCGTGATCTCTGTGACGACACACTTAGTTCGGCAACATTCCATGTGCTGGAATTGAATACTGATTAAGGATTGTTTTTAGAGTTTTTGGCCTCGCGATGCATTCGAAGGGACAAATCTTTACCATCAAGTTCAGCGATATTGTTAAAAATGAAAACGGTTGAAAAAAAAATGACTCTGCCCCTAAAGGTTTGTCTGTCTGTATGTTTGTCTGTTTCCGTTTTCAACCCTCCCCCTCTTTTCTCTCTGTCCCCATGCCAATCTATCGGTCTCCTTTTGAAGGTCTTTTATTGGTCAACTTTAGAGCAAAATTTATCATCTTTGCTATAATACGGTTGTAAAACACAGATTATTGGTGAGACTAAAATAAACTACAGCACACACACACACACACACACACACACATACGCGATCAGCGATACGCCCGCAGTTCAAAAGTTTTTGTTTAAATACCATTACAATGTATCTCTGTTTCTAAAGTCCCGAGTTGCACGCTATAGCAAAACAAACAAACAAAAACACAAAAAAACAAAACAAATAAAATAGTCCTATTTGAAAGTATTTTGTCTGCATATGGGTTTGAGAATTAAACATAAAAACTGATATTCCATTTTATCCGATGATCAGTTATTCCTGCGAATTTTACCTGTTTATAGCAGTCCTCAACTGAGCAGTTCCAGATGAAAATTTTATTATAATCTATTGATAAGCAAAAAATTATTGAATGTATATAGATACAGTGATGATCTCGAATACGATTAACTGGGTTTAATGCTCACAGTCCAGCGTTCCGGGTTCTAGTTTGAGACTTAGACCTTGCTATACTTACCACAATATTGTGCAGCTCTATTTGTGTGTGCGTAGCAGACCTATCATATCCGATTTTGTCTTATCTTTAATTTGTTTGCGATGTGTCAGTCTTGTTACATTAATAGGATATTATATTATGTCGATACATGTAAAGGGAAAGGTTCCTCAAACATCAATTTAAATAGCAGAAGCTGGAAGATTAAGGGGACCACTTATAGAAATTTTGAGAAAAATTTGAAAATACCTTCAAAAGTTATGAATTCTTAAAGATATGTCTAATTAATCATTGATATTCTGCTCTCTTAAGATTGAAACTGTGGATATACAATAACTGATTCAGTCAAAGAAGTAGAAGGGTGTAAAGAAAAATCTAAGACGAAAATCATCAGTTTATGGAAGATACACATTCTCTTAATCCATCAGTGAGATATATTTTGACGAAAAGTCTTTCCTGCGTAAGGCAGACGATATCTGTCAAATGCTCTTTCGATGTCCTAAAATGAAATCAAACAACGTCAAAAGAGTTTATTCTGCTGTAGTCTTAGGAATCATCATAAGATGTTACGATGTAATGTTCAGCGTGTGTATAAGGCAGATAACGATATTTGGAGACAGGTTCACTGAGACGCCGCGGAATTTCTGAAAGACAATGACATGTGCCTCAAAGATCACTAAGAGTAAACTCAACCTGGAGATGAATACAAACAAATGGCTACTAAGTGACGTACAAGTACCCATCAGCTGTGCGTGTATTCGGATTTCACAGTAATCTCGCATATCGGGTACAAACCCTTCATTGTAGCACCCCTTCTTTGTTTTTATAGTTAGTTAGTTTTTTTTTTCTATAACGCGGTCGTTGTGGCTGTTTTTGTTTGCGCACTTTGATCTGTAATTTGGCAGTAATCAGTTTACCTCTGTGATCATTCAAACTTGTATGGTTACAGCGCACCTCTTAACCTGTGAAAAATGACGATCTGTGCTGACTGACGACATGCGGGCCTTTTACATTCCCAATCGAGAACCAGCATATAGTATATGCGACGTTGACATCAGCTATATACAGTATACTTAACAGGGTGGCTGACAAGGCGCAATCATTATTTTTATCATTTTTCTTGACTTGACGACCAAAAGAAGTGTTACAAGTAGCGACTCTCTTGTGCAAAATAATGTTGTAGGGGTGTATGGATTGCTAAAGCTGCATGGAAAATATGAAAGTCTTAATTGTTTTAAAAAAATGGAAAAAATAAACAAAAAAATAGACAAAACAAAAACAGAAGCTATAGCATATATATATTATGGACCAAAAGATCTTATCATAATATTAAAGGAGAGAAAGAGAGAGAGAGAGAGAGAGAGAGAGACAGGGGGGGGGGGGGGGGGGAGAAGGGGGTGAGAGAGGTGGGGGGGGGGGGGGGGAAGGAAAGAATATTTGAGTCTGTCGAGTCAGTGTTCGGTGCCCAGGGTCATATTAGCCTGAAATAGCCTATATTGGGCGATTTCGGAAGGCAAATTAATTACTTCACGGGAGCTCCTATCTCGCATTTGTTCTGCTTTATTTCATGGACACTGTGACTCAATGCCTATACATCTGCTTGGTTGTTGTTGTTGTTGTTGTTGCTTTTTTTTTCATTAACTGATGGAGAGAGCGATGGACAACATTAAATCGCGCATTTTAAACCACGAGTATATGGTTGTACTTTATTGCAGGTTATTGGATTAGCAATTTAAACTGGAGCGTGAAGGAACTCGTCCAAACAGAATTGATAACACCACCTAACCTGATTGTGATGCTGACCAAAATAATCAATTCACCCGCGCAGCCAATTATACGTGAAACAGTACAGTACCCCCGTAAAGACAAGAAAAGAAATGCATCGGTTTATAGCATATGCAGTCAGAATTAAACTAGCACATAGTCCAAAATTGATATTTCATATGCCTTGATGACAATGTTGGAAAAGATCGCATTTTCTTCCGACGCTTGTCGAACATCGACACTGTAAAATGCAAACGTAATATACTTTCGATATGATCGCGTCTACGGAAGATAACGACTGTCGAGTATGAATAGAGTATATAGGATAGGAGGAGAAATTCCGCCCAATTGGTTTTGAGATCACCGACCGTTTTATTACGGATGACAGAGGACTGTGCTATAGTTTGCCGTGAAAAGAAAGTAACCAGTCTTAGTTGAGGTATCGATTAATCGATCACAAAGTGGGTTTTCTTAAACGCTAGCATCTTTTGCTCTGCTTCCCGCACCGGCGAATTGTCCTTTGTTTAATTTCATTCTTTGAGAAATGTATTGTTCTTTACCATTTGCCACAACTGGTCCTCTGCAGTTTTCAGACTCGCAGTCTTCGAGCGAGCGGGATGAAAAAAAAAAAAGAAACCAAAAAAGTACATGAATATCGACGGTATTATTATAGAATACAACTGTTCTTGTATACAAATCGGGTGGATAATAGAAACGGCACGGCATGAGCTCGCGGTGGCGAGTTGCCAACGGTTTGTATTTGTTTATATGCATGGGGAAAGACACTGTACTTAGAACGATGAATTCAGCAGTTTATTTTTGTGCGCGAATTTTTATGGCAGCCTGCGTCGTGTGAAATGTCATTCGAGTTCTGCTTTTTTTTTTTAGTTAAACGTCATGTCAACAATTTGATCAGGGAATATAAGTCGATTTCATTCCATTTTTTTTTTTCCTATTTAATTTGCGAATTGTTTCCGGTGATGGACATTTTCGTTTTGATTGCCACGAAACGGAATTTCCGTACATTTTTTAAGCGATAAAACTAAAATTAACAAACATATCCGTGTGTATGATGAATGCATGTGTAGAGGTTTGTATGACAGTAATATATAGAATAGAATAAAAAAGAGACAAATAAGCAAGATGTTAGTTTTTACTTGCTCCTGACATTTTGCTATTCCTTAATAATAAATCGAAAGATTAAGACACCAACGAATCACACAACGTGGCGATGCAGTTGCATGGAATGAACTAGCACTTCTAAACAGGCAACCTCAGAACAGCCGATGGCGTGAGTGGTGCGACTATAAACTGAGATCGGTGGCGCGAAGAGGCGCTTCAAGGATGCTCCATTATTTCTCGCCGTGAATTCAACTAATCAAGGGACGTAATTGGAGCTGCTTTTAGAGAAATCTGCAGCAGGAGGCAGAGGGAAAGGAGGTGGAGTGAATTTGCCTTGATGCATCTTTACATTTTCGCTTCAAAAAAAAACTGTTAAAAAGAGAGCAGCAGTCCTATTGTTATGATCAAGATAAGACGAATTCTACATGTACATTTTCCTGCCAAAGTAAGTCAAAACTGCTCAGTTTCAAAATACATTCATATAATTATTACTTTTTCGCTCAAAAACAAAGCCATGACATAAATCTAATTTTATGATAATATATCAATCAGAATTGTCTTTTGTTGATATTTATTTTGTCTTTTACGTTGTCTCATAACGACATAATTCCAGAGTATACCAAATCTTTGGACAACTTGCGACGGATCGACAGAAATACTCAGCTCATTACAGCAGTAACAAGTACAACATTTTTTATTCGACTTCGTATATTTCGTCAATTTCTGTTCCTTCAGTGATATGAATATGTGGATTTTATTTTAAATTAACAACATAGAATGAGTCGAATAATCGTCATCAACAAAGCAACCCTGCAAAAGCCTTTCGTTGGTTGGTTTACCCCGTAACTTTTCATTCCCTCTACACAGAACTGGTTTTATAGAAGGTTTGCTATGACTTTTAGAGGGATTTATAGCTGTGTGACTCGATTTACGTATTCACACATATATTTTTATGTATTCGGACAGACAAAATCTGAAAAGTACAAAATAGAGCGAGTGTTGCCTAAATGAGAGAGGGAAACAACTGGTAACAGAGACTAGTTAAGAATACCCCGTCTCTGCTGGATTTCTTTTTCGAGCAACAGTCCAAAACTCTGTGACGTTATTGATTGATGTATAGTATATCCTTTGTACAGATTCACTTCGTAGAGTAGCCAACTTCGCTAAATGACTGGTTATTGTAATCTCCTTATTCTATTCTGCCCTAGAAGGGTTTGCCAGAAAGTTGTCCCATTTGAGGGTGGGTCATTAGTGATTTTACCCTTCTATAATTCGACGACACCTCTTAATACTGAACTTCCAGTGTTCCCCGTTCGATTTCCTTTTATAGGAGAAAGCGAGGACGGAGGTTCTTTCAACACAGCTAATCCTTGTCGTTGTCTGTTCTTGTATACCCTTCGCTATTGACATAATAATGTCAGCGGGTGTGGAGGATGAGGGTTGTCATGGCGACGTGGGTGTGTACTAAATCCATGGTCGTGTGTACCGTTATTTTAATGAGGTTTAGTGGTCTGTTCCCCTTTTTATTGTTGTTTGTCGTGTTAATTGTGTTCCTATTATACCTCAATAATCTATACAATAACTTCACTTTCAAACGTCAAGCACCGCTAAAACTTTTTCTGACAACATAGGATATTGTGATGCACTAAGGGCAAACAGAATGAATGTGGAATAATTTCAGTAAAATTATCATGATAATGTATCGTGTAGACTGAAACGAAATTACGCCACAAGGACATTCGTAATGCATAGAAATTTGAACAGAGGACGATCAGAAAGTTAAATTTAGTGACAGATGGAAGAATTCCTCTATGTCCATTTTGCTGTTTTACCCTAAGTGCATTAAGGCGTTTTGTATAGTTCCTCAGCACCAAAATCTTTGATTTGCAATCACTTCGTTCAATGGTAACAAGCGTTGTATTTCATATACAGCGCGTTCGTTGAATGAGATGTTTAGATCCATGCGATGCTTGTTGCATCACAATATGATGAAAAGTCCTAAAATAGCATTCGGGTGTAATGGCTGGTGGTGTGATGTGTCGTTACTGTCTTCAATTGACACATTCAGTTTACTGGTTTGCTTCTCCAAGAGGCACAGTGTGTTTTCAGGCCATTCTGCCGGTAAGTCACACAACTTTATCCACATCCACATTAAACCGATTGGTTGTCACCCTTACCCCTTAATACATTAACATTAACAGGAGCTATAGTTAAGCACCCATAAAATAAGCACTCATTACTCTGTTAATGTAAAGGAGCTAAAGTCTCGCTCGTTTGGGATTGTGATTAAGGACCGCTCCTGCTGGAGTGGAAAGTACTGGCAATCTAGCTCTGTCAGTCTGATTTTTTTTTTTTTTTTTTGAGTAAAGAGTTGCTTAAGAATGTTCTTTGGAGGGAAAAGCATATCTTATTATTTCTATAAAAGATAACAAGAAACTGTCGATCTAGGTTTGTCAATGTTGAAGTTAGAGCATGCTAAGTTATTGTGTTTTTTTTTTTTGTGTGTTCACAAATATGTTTAGATATACTGAAAAACTTGAAGATACTTATTGATAGATGCATTGAAGCATACGAAATCTGAACGTTTTGCAACTACTTCTTTGTTGCAAAAATCATTCTTCCGACATTTTTCATTATTATGTTGAAAGGCTAATGTGTTGACTAAATTTTGGCAGTCTGTCGGAATAGACTGTGCGTTGCTACGACTATTTCGAAATCAATTACAGGATATTTATATTCCACCAACCATGCCAACAGTTCGGAATCACGTCTGACTACACAAGGGAAATTAAATTTCATTCAGCTTTAGATGGCGAAATAGGCGGGAATGTCGTTTCGCCTGTCCTAAACTCGCGCAAATAATCATGTATTGTGCTCAATCTCTTTAAAATTCTCTGTCCCTCTGGGAGGTCGTTTAACTCCTTGCACCTTTAGTATTGCTTTCCTCTTTGTTTTGTATCCTGCCAGTGATGTTGTGGTTGCGGATGCATAGATTTTAATGATCTGACCTGTGTTACGCAAATCTTTAGAAAGCAACTGCTCCAAAGAACCGTCAACATTAAGAGTGAAAGGATGCGAGAAAACCTAATGTGGGTGCCTATTGTTACGTTGACATGCTTTCTACGGTTTCTCTTAATGGCAAGAGTATGAAGATGTACATGTATATAGAAAACGTCAATGAGGTACACAGTAAGAGTTATATAAGTGAAGGTTCTATTCTATTCGAGTGGCAAGTTACGCTTTCGTACACTTAATGTGCGGACAATGTTTAAAGGGATGCTATGGTTTTTGTTGAAATTTGGCTTCAGGTTTCCAACACAAATTTATTTCTGAAGTAATGAGAAGCATCATAATTAATTGTAAGATATGACATATTATTTGATGAAAATTGGTTTTGAAATGGTATAAGATATCCAGAAACAACGAGATTCTAATAAAAGGTGCACGGACTCACCTTCTCTTCATTAGGATCACTTACTGGTTTACTTTGTTTTTGCATATCTCAGCAATTTCAAAACCTATTTTCATCAAACAAACTTTGAAGGCCTCTTATAGAATTGCATGCTCTTTAATAATTATTTCATGAGCGGATTCTTATCATCTCACAAAATGTTTAAGATATGAATCCCCATCTCAATCAAAACTATGCCATCAATTTGATGTAGCCTTACATACGGTGTGATGTATAGGCCCTGCAATGTAATACTTGGGGAAAGAGGTTGCCACATCAACGTGTTACGCACTTTTTCCACCCGTCAAGAACTCAAAATAACTACACATTATATGGGTATCGTTGCAAAGCTAAGTAACAGCCAATCAGTTCTTTGCTATTATGTCGTTGTCAAGGGAACTGCAATAATTGTATCCACGGAGGTGGAGAAGTTCCACCTCTCAGACCGTAACTTATATCTAGTGCAAACATCCCAGTGAGACTGACCCTGATCCGATATATTTTGGTGTTGTTGCTGTGTGACCAACACTCGTTCGGCCGAGCAATCTTTCGTTGGATACAAACTGATACAACACAGTGAGAACTATAAGCATTTCTTGTGTTGGTGGTACTTCAGTCCACTCGGAAGCAAGCTAAGCCAGCACAGCCAATAAACCGAACAAACACACTGACTCAGCTAGCCCAGCTCCCCAACATTTGAACAACTCCTTTTCAAATCTCTGCTTTAATCGCGTTGGAGCGGAGAAAGGCAGCCATGTTCATAAGGCTAATCCTTATCCAGTCAGCCACTTGAAGACTTATTTCTCTCGGCCAGAAAGCGACTTATTTTTCAAAGGGAATAAAAGGGGGCTGGAGTGAAGCAGTCTGTTAGGATTGAGAAGGTGAAGAGAAGAAAACGGGGAAAGGCACTTTTAGTCATTCAACAATAAGCTCTCTTGAGCTTTAGACGATCTCTTCTTCCTCTTGTCTCTCCTTTCTTCCCCTCTTCTCTTTCTCTCTCTGTCTGTCTCTCATTTTAGATTGACTGTCTGAAACGCTTGAAGGACAAACATGAACATTTTATAGAATGAATTCATGATTTTTATGTTATACAGAACTGTATAACATGATGTGAATATGGGCGACCTCAATGTGAAGATAACATCAACCATGATGTACCAGTGTGCTGTGTTGCATATGTATTTTGACGCTCTCAGAAATATATTCTCTAGCAGAGAAAGTAGCCACACCAATTTAAGGACAACCTCCTTGTTCATATTTTAACGCAGCTCTGTGCGTAACTCGTCAACCATCTTTAAAATTATTCACGAATGTGACATTGTTTTATTGATTATATGTGATGATTAATCGAGTTTACACTAAATGACATTACAATGGTGAAAATAGATGTGCATGCATTGTGTTAGTGGAAGCATAGCAGTCTATATAACATCGATTCTGTTTTGAAAGAACGTGAAATGTTACTGCAACAGAAGGTATCCTATTATGGCTGAGCCTACACTAGATAATAATAACCGATGTGCGTCTTTTCAGATACAGCGCGTACTCTGATTCAACTGCATAAATTGAGCCGAATTTACTAGTAGCTAAAACACTCAAGGATCATAAAATGGGTCAAAATCAGATTGAACGAAATAGTACTTCCACACTGTGTGCACTGTGAGGTCGATTTCCCATAAGAACAGAATCACCCGTCCTTCCCATATACGTATCTCGTCCCATATACATAACATTTTTATTAAATTGCCGTCTGTCTCTTCTTGTTTTATTTCACTATTAGGTATGTCGTACAGATCTTGGGTTACCTGGTCGGAATCTTCATTTTTGCCACCATCGTCGGTGAGTACTAGTACATTATAACTAAGTAAAAATTACAAACTATCATGGTTGCTATACCCAGCGATTGTCATTTCTGCTATTGCTATCATACCTGCTCTTACTATACGAAAACGATAACTACTATTACTATTGTTATTATAACTTGCATCTGTTGGCTTCTCCATCACGACAACCACTACTATCTATGCCTCTCTTGATTTTTGCTGAAACTTCATGCTGTTGTCACCAACATCTCTAACACTACCACAACCACTTGCGACATCCTAGATTTGCCTATATGTGACTCTGTAATAATCACCGATGTACCTGTTTCGTGATTAATGGTCGAAGTGTGACAATATCCCAAAAGCGTAGCGTTGTAATTTCTGGTTTCAGAGAGACTCTTGGTCATTCCGTTCGTCTGATTTCAATTTGTGTCGATGTGCATTTGTAAATGGAGCGGGGTTACGGAAATCGCACCTTGATTGATTCTGTCTGCAGGTCAAGTTGGCGCTGTCATTGAGAACAGGAATGCCACCAGAATGGAATTCGAACGTCACGTGGTAAGTGTAAATTACAGTGACGCGCCATATTCACCCATCTAAATCTATTAAGTCATTATTTTAGAAACTACAGCTGTATACATTTTTTTTTTAAGTTTTGTGTTGTATTTTAATCATGTCATTTGCGATTCAGCGTAAATATTCATAGGGTAGAGTAAAAAAAAAAAAAATCATTTCAGCCCTTTGCTCTTCGTTAAATGCAATATTGTTTTTTGTTTCTGTTGTAGACTTTCAAAATCCCCTTGCTAAATAATGAGTGAAATTTTGTAACACCTTTTAGAAGATTAACGGCCCTGTTTCTCTTTCAAATTGCAGTAGATTATGCAAAAATGAATGCTGAACCCTGTTCCAATAACTATTTACCATCGATCTTACACAGCATAAAACATACCGTTTCAATTCAACATCTCATGGGCTACCACACTAAATACCACTGACATCTCATTGTATCGAGATGCCGTTGGTTCAAGACAAACTTAAATACTGTTCGATGCATCAATTTCTGTGTATATTGAGTAATGTTGATAACTCCGGCGTAAAGTGTATCATTTCCATTTGGATACGCGAAGTTTATAGGTGTCAAATCAATATCAACTTCCAATCTTTTTTTTTTAATTCTTTGATTTTTTTTTTTCAACAGCTAACCATCATTATGATTACAGGACCTATACAAGGTGACCTATATGCAACACGGTATACCATGATTCAAATTCCGTCAGAATATATCTTTGCTATTGGACTATTATAACAATGGCAGTGAATTTGGATCAGCCTAACTCAAAAAACATGCACTGGCAAATCATAGTAGTATTTGTGTTCTGCCTATGTATGATACATCCAATGCTCATTTTCATCTCCTACAGGACCATGCGAAGCGATACATGCGTTCCAATAACGTGCCCAGAGAGGTTCAATTACGTGTACTTAGGTGGTACGACTACACGTGGGCCAGGTAAGTACAAGTAACCCGGATGTTTTCACTCCGCTTTAACACAGACACTATGAGCAATTATCACATTCAATTAGGGTGACCTCACTTTGGCATTATCTTGAAAGGTCATACCAGGAGACGACCTTCTTCTATCGACGAAAACAGTTAATGCAACAAACACATCGACTGCCGCAAGGTAATTATTTGCTTTCGAGCAATCAAATTAACTTTTCATCAGAATATAGAAAATTCAAAGTGATGTTGCTTTCGATTTCGATAAAAGGCAAATTGCAAAATTTTAATCAAAAAAATATGACATTTGAGGTTAATGACTACTTCACAAAATGCTGCATTTTGTTCGTGAAAATGTAATACAATGTGGATAAAGAAATTGAAACTCGGCAAACCGTGGCGTGTAGGAAAACTTCCTCGATACTCTAGTATATATATTATTCTAAACACACACATACACATCACCCACGATACACACATACAAACAAACAAACACGCACGCACACACACGCAAAACGAACCACATGCGTGTCCTTCAATGAAAGAGCATAAATTGTTCCTGAGAGGAAATGGGATTTCTATTTGAAGAGGCCAATACTATAATGTGCCTAAATACCATGTTCTTTGGATAGGATGTGGAATGCTCACTTTGAAAGAATCAATCAAATATTTTCCAAAGCGAGAAATCCGTTTGATAGTTGTAGACATGATGTAGAGTACAGGTGCCCTCTTAATTTACCTTGAGAGCCTGACGTTGTTTTTTTTTTGTCACTAATCAAGTCCTTGCGTGGACGTACTATATTTATCGTTCACTCTCATTACTTAAAGTATATACCGCGTGATGATGCACAAAGATCTCGCATCAACATGTCAAATCCGCCAACCAATCCAGAGAGCGCAGAAAATCCAGAGATTCTTGTCAAAGTCGCCGTCAGTGGTTGGAAAAGGTCCCGCCATATCACCGTCCGTCTGTCTATCACTTCCTCGCTCTTCATGGCAAATCAAACTATTCCGACAAGGAAAAATCTCACCGTTTTTTAGGGGGTATTACTGCTGTGACCCTCATTCATGTGTAGATTTCTCATTCGTATAGACTGATGAGTTCATCGTACTCTTCTTTCATGGTCGGATGTCTCTATCTTGAAAGAGAGAGCAGGATCGTTAATCAAAGAGCGCCAATCTTACTTCTGTTATGTGCACGCTCTACGTTACCCTGCATGCAGCCTGGGATTCTTTCCTGGCTGGATTCCAAAGGTCATTGAAATAATGCTAAACTATAACAATATTAACTTCTGAATGAATCGATGAAATAATAAATGAACGCATGAATTCATTGAGTATTGTGGCGGTAACGACAGTAGATGTAGGATATATTTGTATATTCATATATATCGGGGTCCAGCTATCCTCGGATTAATAATCTTTGTAGATTCTGAATTCAGAAGGGCCATTTGCCCGGAAGCTTAATTAAAGGGGTGCTACCCAACACGGCAGCCACGTCTCTGTGCAAGTTTTGCTGCCGATATATTAATCTGTCCTTGCACCAGCCCGCCATGTTCTGGTTAAGTCTATTGCTGTCACTATATTAATATTTCTGAGCATTATTATTGACATAAATAGTCAGTTTTGTTGGTTTAATAATTCTATATCTAATCAAGACGAAGTGTTAAGAAAGTTTGTAAATGTACAATAACACAACGATCAATATTAACCACAAGGACATATCAACATGGGACTACGCAGTCACACACACAGACATAAAAAGAGATGTTTTAGAGAGGTGAGACTGTCCTTGGTGATATTATACTTGAGTACTATTGCAAAGGATGACACCACGTTGGATGTGAGGGGTACGGGTAATAGAAGCCTTAGCACGAGTGACAACATTATCACAGAAAGTGGTTACAGCGAGTGACAGTTTACCAAACTAAAAGTCATATATGGCTTCATACAATTTCTACGTTGGTTTTATGATGGGTTTAAGTTAGATTAATCTGGTAGGATTGTATGTATGTATTGTAAGTGCATTGTGTACAATATCGTAGATTCTTCATGTATCGCTGAAACAGCAAATTAATATTTCAGAGGCTGCAATGTAACTCTTCGTGTTTTCATTCGGGATTTCACTTTCTTCTCAGAAAGTTCGATGTAATAATAATAATAATAAATCATTTATTAAGCGCAGAAACTATGTCTATATATTCTACTGCGCTTCAAGAGCTCATAAATTCCTATGTTGTATAATGTTGCATGGGAAGTAAAAAAGAAATGTACTTCATTGTATACCAGCCTTGAAATTCCAGACAAACAACAAGGCTCGTTAACGTTTTCGAAGTATCCAGGAAGCTTTACGAGGAACTCCGTAATCATAATATACACCAGATGCTATTCTCATGAGTATAAATTTTGTATGGGAAAATAACGCTTTTCCGTGATATAAAAGCCATCTGGAAATTTGAGAATACACTGTTTATATAATTATAGATAATATCGCTAGCTACCAGGAAACTAACTCTACTAGTATCGATATTTTTTTTCCCGAAGGAAAAGGAAGTGCTTCTACATAATGAGATTGATTGGTAGTTGTTTTCATTTCCCTTTCAATATTTCACAGTGTGCTGTGGTAGTTTCAAATTACTACTAACCGTGCCAATCACGTTATAACTGTGCACTTTTAAGCACAGATTCTGACAGGTACCAAGGGGTTAATCATACAATATGCACTATTTTGAGCTAACAGTAAATTTAAGCTGGTGTAATTTGCACTAAATAAGCATCATTAAGCCGAGGACTATATTATTTATTTCGTCTTTGTTAGTATATAGGGAATAAAAAAGAAACATACAAATAAAACAGAACAACTTGAAGACAGGCCTATGCAATCTTGACATGATTATGTTGACCTTATACGTGCCTATCCTCTCGCTTTGTGAAATACCAGAAACGTCTGAAATTATCTGACATCTCTTAAGTTTGGATATGTACAACCTATTTGTTGGTCAACATTACAATTGTTTCAGAAGTCCATGGAAGTCTTTGGGAGCTGATAGATAAGTTTTGCTTATTAACTGTGTGATGTCACTTCAAGTTGATCCTTATAAAAAAAGTAAAATGAAACAACAATACAAGGCTAGGAGGTGCATTCAAATTTGAATAAGATTATTAAAAAAACAAACATGTCGCACTCGCAAATAAGACGAGGTGACATTGTTATCGCCTATAGCAAGCTTCCCCATGACACTGCACGTCTTCATGAAATATCATCGTTTTAAAGGATTAAGGAATAATGTAGATTGCATTCGTCTCATCGAACAATATCATGGAGTTGTATTAACTTAGCAACGATGAACCGAAGTATATAATATATTTTTGGTGGTATCTTGCAGAGGTGCAATGCAGGGCCGCGGGGACGTGAACTCGTTGGGACTGCTTCCTGACAAGCACCGCACGGAGCTAGCCCTGCACGTCAACCTACACACACTTAAGCGGGTGAGTGGGACGATAATAGATCAAGGAATTGCGAGATAAATAGTATACAAATAATGAATGTTTATGAGTGCAATGGACAGAATATTTCATGAGGTGAAAGATGAAATGATCCATTCAACGAGGCGCAGCCGAGTTGAATGGATCAATTTCATCTTTCACCGAATGAAATATTCTGTTCATTGCACGAATGAAAAACATTTATTATTTGTTTTATATAACGCCTAAAATAGATCCTTGTCATTTGATGTTTTATTAATTTAGAAACAAGAGAGACACTCCCCAGGGAGTGGAGAATGAGCACTGTAAGTGCTGGTTGGATATAATGTATCCAGTGACCGGGGTAATAATAGTCTGTAAAGCGCATTGAAACCCTGAAGTGTGTGTGAAATGCGCTATATAAAAAACCAGCTATTATTATTATTATTATTATTGCGAGAGTGCTCACTGAGCGCTTTACGCTAGCACGCTGTCGCATACACACGTGCTGCAAACGCAAGCGCGTTTACGCACGCGCAATGTGCCTGGTTCTCAGCGAGCGTGCAATGGAGCAAATCGTATGGATCCAAAATTGCACGGTAAATGGAACCACAATTGCACGGATGATGACGTCGTAGTGAAATGGGCCGAATAATCAATGTCAAACAACCAATCAAATGACAAGGATCTCTTCTGGCGTTATATAATATACAAATAATGAATGTTTATGAGTGCAATGGACAGAATATTTCTTTCGGTGAAAGTTGAAATTGTTGATCCATTCAAATCGGCTGCGCCTCGTTGAATGAATTACCTCATCTTACACCGAATGAAATATTCTGTCCATTGCACTCATAAACATTCATTATTTGTTTTATATAAAGGCTAAAATAGATCCTTGTCATCTGATGTTTTATGAATTTAGAAACAAGAGAGAATGTGTGGGATCTGAGATTGAGAGAGTGCTCACTGAGCCCTTTACGCTAGCGCGCTGTCGCATACACACTGCAAACGCAAGCGTTTTACATGCTGGGCTCTCGGAGTGCATGCAATGAAGCAAATTGTACATGTTGCATATGGATCCAAAGTTGTACGGTATTAAAATGGAGCCACAATATTTCACGGATGATGACGTCATAGTGAAATGGGCCAAATGATCAATGTCAAACAACCAATCAAATAACAAGGATCTGTTTAGGCGTTATATAGTTGCTAATATTACAGTGCAATGCTGACTTTCGGGCCGTGACGTCATCGACTCCTGTCGCCAATTAGCTCTCAGCTTTCTTTCTGGTTTCACTTTAATACAGGTGTCCATCCTCCAGGTGTGTCCTCCAGAGTTCCTCCACGATCTGGTGCTCAAGATGCACATGTGTATCTTTACCCCAGGTGACCTGGTGTGCCGAAAGGGCGAAGTTGCCAGGGAGATGTTCATCATCTCGGATGGACTCCTTGACGTCATGGAGTAAGTCGGAAATCAACAAATACAAAAGTATCATTAACGCGAGATGAATATTCATTGATATCAAAAGTAGACATTGGTATTCAATTAAAAGCAACGTTTAATGGACGAAAATATATCAGGGATGATAAAAGAGAGGCATACCTCACAGGAAACGAAATCAAAGTGTCAACGACGGAACAGTGGAAAATGTATGAAATACCGTTTAAGAAAGTATAACAATTGCATCACTTCTTTCAGTCACAGCTAGCTCGCATGCGAAGACGGTTATTACACTAAGCAAGCCAGATAAGAATCCCTACGTGGATACAATGGTAGAATAATGTGCAATATTAGGATAAGGACTGAATTGCAGATAACTGAAGAATTACAGCGAGGTTGCCATCACTTGCTGTCTTACAAAGTTTATCTGAATGTGTCTGTTTTTGTGGTTTTACCCCAACAGCGAGCTTGGTCACGTGGTAGTTACGCTAAAATCAGGTGACTATTTTGGCGAAATTGGAATCTTGGATCTCGAAGGAACTAGCAACAGGTGAGTACCTTCATTGTGGGCAAGAGCAAAATCACGTATATCTGCACCAATGGGTTTGCTTTTGAAAAAAAAGAAGAAGAAGAATTATCTGGTTTATATTACAATCTTGACAAGTATACTGTACTTTTGAAATCATTGTTTCAGATGCTGAACTGTAACGCAACTACGCTTTTGCAATAGTGTGTTATAAAGGTATCTCCCCCACCCCTTGAAGGAAAATGTGCTATGACGCCTGAAGAAACCGTAATAATGCATAGACCTAGTCGAATATGCGAACAGGAAAGTTCATGTCATAGAGGAAAGTTTTTAGAGAATACGCTCAAGTTTCTTGTCACCGTAATGTTATGGAGTATCATGCAATGAAATAGAAGTTGTGAAAATGCAAAGGGTCATGACACTGTACTGATCGTATTTATTTGTCCTCATAGCATTCTGTTTCATTCTCCTCTTTACTAGTATTGATATAATCATTATTATTGCCATTAATAAATTGTTATTCTAACATTGTTATTATCATTATCATTATTATTGTTATTATCGTAATTATCTTCATCATCAATATTACCATTATCATCATTGGCATCATCATCTTCATCATATTCTTTTCTATCATTTTGTATGATAATCATTACTTCTCATTAGACGTGTGGCTGATGTGCAATCCGTTGGATTCTCCGAGTTGTTCTCTCTCTCCAAAGACGACGTGCTGGGCGTTCTCAGGGATTACCCCCAAGTGAAGGTAACGTCCATCCATCCATCACACAAATTTTCGCAATCTGTTGAAAGTAGACCTCCTTTCAGGTTTGCCTCTTGGAGACATTCTTCAATGCTTTCTCCTTCCATTCGATGAAGACAATATTATCAAGGACACATAATCAATATTGTTATTTGCCTCCAAGTATTGTCAAACTTCTGGATAGTTTTGAGCAAATCTTTGTGATGCTAGACTATCTTCGGCAACAGTGTATAAAATTAATTTGCTCGCTGTGATAAACGTTATTCGTCTCCACATAGCCTGAGATTAACATAAACTCACAGAGGTCTTGCAATTAAGGTAATGCCAGCTTGTTCAATTTCTGTTAATTATCTGGATTAATATCCTAAATGAATATGTTCCAAACTGAACATCAAAAAGTGTTAGCCATATTGTGTCAGACCCTGTTAACTGTAAGCTGTACGTGGTTTTTTTTTTTTTTTTTTTTTACACGTTTTACTTTTTTTTTTGTTTCATTGTGATTTGCTTTATTCTGCTTCATGACGTGATGGTAAGACCATTTGGGATTTATGCACATGACCGCTTTCTTGAAACATCGAAACTCAGCGTTGTTATCGCATTTTAGTGTGTGGAGGTTCATATAATTATGATTGATATCCTTAATTGTATATCTATCCTTAATTGATCGATGCAGGGGTACACTTTGTTGTTTGTTTGCATTTCAATATGGAATTAAAGTCTCAATACTTACACCACCAATGATAGTCTAATGCTAATTGGCTTCTATTGCCCCATCTACCGTAATTATGACTATACCGCAGAGTGTCATCGAAGAAGAGGCCAGGCGGAGATTGAACATGCAGAAACCATCGCCATCGCAAAAGGATGACACCAAAGATGACGTCGACCCTGTCAAGAAGGAGAAAGACATTGACGCCCAGAGCATCATCTCCCACTTTAGGTAGGGAAGAAAGATTCGTTGTTCCGAAGGTTCAGTAATCCGAAAACGAAATACGTTTTCGTTTTCTAATTTACGAACCTTCGGAAAAAAAACAACAACAAACGAGCCTTATTTCATATTCGAATAAACGATCTTCGGAATGACGAACCACTTTGTTCGGGATAACGAACTTATTTCATAATCGAATAAACGAACTTTTGGAATAATAAACCATAGAAATATCGCCACAAATATCTGGATTTTTCTTCTTTTTTTTTTGATAGACGGACATCTAGGTTTAGGGAACTCGTGTTTTTTTTGTTTTTTTTTTTTTGGGGGGGGGGGAATATCGATCAACCTTTGGAAAAACGAACCTTATTTCATTTTCGGATAAACGAGTCTTGGGAATGAAGAGCCTTCAGGATAACGAACTTTATTTCATGATCGGTCTAACGAATCTTATTTTATTATCGAATTAACGAACCTTTGGAATAATGAACCTTCGAAATATCGCCACAAATGTTCGGATCAAAGAACCACACTTTTTTTTTTTTTTTTAGATAGACGAACATCTAGGTACACTGTGTGTGTGTGTGTGGGGGGGGGGTTCGGAATAACGAACCTTATTTCATTTTCGGATTAACTAACTAAACCTCGGAATAACGAACATCACCCATCAAGGATGTATCATGTTGCTTCTGTTTACATGCAATATCCTTGCCTTCCCATCACTCCAACAGCAGCGTAAGCCAAGCCGTACCAAGCCCGCGCGAGAAGAAGACATCTTCGATCAAGAGGGACTCGCTCGCTGCTCCTCTCCCCGGGTCGCGTCGACCGAGTGTGGACAACAGCGCCACTAACGTTCGCCGCTCGAAGAGGAAATCCACTGCGTCGGGGAGTGTCGCCTACCCACTCGGCGACCAAGCACTGGTGAAGGAAATCATGACGTCCGTGGAAAAACTTCTCAGAGAAAAAATTGTGAGTTGCCATCGAAAGGATCATTCTCAAGTGATTCTAAGGGGGCGTTGCAATTAAGTTGCGGTCAATTTGCAAATCCGCAAAATCAATGGCAAAATTTGCAATGTAAATTTGCAATCGATTCAACTCGACTTTCTTGTAACGCCCCTATAAGAAACAAAACATTTCGCATCCATAAATATAGTGTCTATGCAGTCAAACACAAAGGTATAAAATAGGAGACGATTAAAATCAGTATCTGGTTTGTCGTGAAACTATTGATGCATGCTCTCTATTTACTCAGGCTGCATAGCATTCAAAAGAAAAACTGTATATAGGTTCAAGAATTGCAATGCATACAAAGTTTTCATCCTGATAATCCTCGTTTTTGACGCCTTAATCATGTTTAACTATATCAATCATTACTTTCCTCTCTCCTAGTGTCAATAGAAGAGAACCATAATATACATGTATATGAAGAGTTTAATTGTAAAATGAGCTAAGCGTTATTTCTAAGCATTTCGAAGTAAGCCCATCATCAGATAGAACAAAAATAAACCTTTCCAGAGTAATACCTCACTTGCAGTTAACATAACAAGGAATATTGTAGAAGCTATGATTAAAAATATCCTGTATTTCTTGTTACTTTCTTTGCTTTTTAGCAGCTTTAGCCACAATCAAATATCTCAACTTAACAAGAATGGAATTAGCTCGTTTTTGCGATAAAACTCTTCATATACATAATACATGTACATGTATACATAATTATCAAAATAGGACAATGCTATATTTCCCACATTTATGCCTCAATTATTCTCGTGTTTATCTCAGGATTCGTTGACGGAGGAGACGCGACAGGCCAAGGAGTCTGCCCGGGAGCTCCGGGATCGGGTGGCGACCCTGCAGCAAGAGAACGACTCCAAACTCTCAACGATTCAGGTCCTGGAACTGAGGATCAAAGAACTGGAGGTAACTTGATCAGACCTCAAACCTTTTTTAACGAGACTCTCAAATCTGCATCGACTTAATACACAATAGAGTCGTGTTGAGCGCATGTCCTACCAACAGTGTATACATTGTGCATTGCATACAGTGTGTTGTTGTTGATGCTAAAAGGCACTTTTTTTCAGTGTTGAATATTTACGCCTTCATTCAGTGTTGAATATCTATTTAGTTTGATAATCTTTTATGTTTTCGTTTTATTCTTGTTTCTCGTTTATTATCGTTTTCTTCTTTCCCCAGAAATCCCTGGCGAAATGTGACACAGTCAGTGAAGTTGTATGAGAAATTCTGACTTCCGGATTGAAATATGATGCACAGATGAGGCGTCTTCACCACACTGCTAGCGGGACACAGCCCTACTATACAAGTATCGTCTCCCTTTCAGGCTTACCCACAGTTCCGGGCACAGATGATACTAGTAGTAAACTCACGCCACTATTAGCTGCGGTTTCCGACAATCCTTTTTCAGTTTCTGTCTTCCGTTGCGTCTTCGTCATTTTGTTTGTTTGTTTGTCTGTTTGTTGCTGTTTTGTGTGTGTATGTTTTCGTGCCTATACTGTCAAAGTACGGCAAAGTTGCTCTATCATACATTGTACTGGACTATCGTGCGTGATTTAACTTTTAGCCTGTGGCTAGTCTTGTCAGTATGATTATTCTGCATGTGTGTATGAATGTGTGTTAAAAAGAAAACACCAGAATCCGCATGGTCTCCAGACCTGTAAATCAGACTGAAACTAGACGCGCAAGTTCCAGTTGACATTGTTAATCATGATAATAATAAATCTTGATTCTGGGAAGAGACATCAAAATTTGTGTTTGAAATTAGAAGTAATTTTAAAACTTTTACCCACTGGTAATGTAAGATGATCGGGATTTTATGACTGAAGATACAACCCAGGGTTTTAAGACATCGTAAATATTATTATAATAGTGATAATTGTAATTATTATTTTTGTTATTGTTCTTGCAATCGTTAATTACTAACAACATAATGTCGTTGATATCATAATCGAGCAAGTGCAATATGGATGTGTGTAATACATAGGGCACAATTTCGTGTCCTTCGTTTTATTTATGAGTGCATGAAAATCGACGAAAGAACTAGATTATTTAGTATTGTAAACTATATGCATGTGTGTTTCTTGTCAGTGTCACCAAATAATTTTTGCCAAATATATGACTATAAAATGAAAACTGTCTCAAACTTCAATACTATTGTCATAAATTTGCATAACGTTGGCCGTAGAAGAGAGAGAGGGAGAGAGAGGGGGGGGGGGGGGGGGGGGGAGTGGATTCTTAGGCTGTTTGATTTGGTTTGGTTTGTGTGGGTGTTTTTTTCCTGCATTGTCTTTCTCCGTGTAAAATGACAAATCAATACAAGTTGATACAGAGTATGCAAAAAACTAAAACATACAAATCAATACAGAAATTGTCAATTTCAAGACAACATTGTCCCCAATAGGGCCTACATGTAAATTCAAAACAACCTTACATAATGCATACTGTAGTCGTATGCGAAAAAAAAAAAGAGAGAAATCAATACAAGGGACCGTCATCGTAAGAAGAGCTTGACGTGGATAAGGCCCCATCAGAAACAATTACATGAAAACACCAGTACACCTACACACATAATTAAATCATCTGTTATACTGTACACATAGGCCCGAATTCTCAAAGGTGGAATAACTTTATTACACCGCTTATTCCGCCGATTTATTACGCCTCTTATGCAAATCAGGCCCTCGTGACGTAAAATGACGCGATTTATTCCCCGGAATTATTCTCAAAGGTGGAATAACAGGTTATTCCCCCGGAATAACTATTCCGCGGAATAGTTATTCCAGCTTTGAGAATTCGGGCCATAAAGAATAGAGGCTGCGTGCCCGAGAAAGACTCAGCATCATTGACTACATAATTTATTATAAAAGTGTGCAACTGACAGTGTAAGACAGCGTGAATTCTTTCCCATCTGATTCCATGCTCCACCCCCCCCCCCCCTCTATCTTGAGTGTGTGTGTGTGTGTGTGTGTGTGTGTTTGTGTATAGGTCATTTTTGTATTTAAAGGAAATGAAACCCAAATACAATGTATACATATGGATCGAGGAGAAATCAGCTAAGCTGGATGAAAATTGGACAGTCTGTTGAAAATTTATGAATTTCCGGTGCAGTCATCGCTGGATTAGAAGACTACTACTAGCTTGTGACATCACAATAATATGTCATTGTACCACAATATGAAGAAAATAGAAACAGAAATTACATAAAATTTCATGTCAGTAAAAAGCACACATTCTTTTACTTGTTATATCAATATGTGATAAGGGCATTACAGTTATTATTCCTGCTTCTTGAAAGATGTAGAGTCAAGTGCCCTTCATTATGCTTTGAAAGAAAATTTATTTTTGAATTTTCTGTATTTAATTTCTTTGAATCATCCATACATGACATCACAAAGTGCTGTCGTCTTCTTCTCCAGTAATGGCTGCACCAACACTTTCAAAATTCATGACTTGAACAGATTATCCAATTTTCCTTAAACTTTGTTGATATGCTATATAAAATAACACTGCTGCATTCTCTCAATTTACACACATTTATATATTTGAGTTTCCTTTAAGAATAACAAAGTAATGCTGTGTACATAATAATAATAGTTATTATATATATATATATATATATATATATACACACATACATACATACATGTATATATATACAATGTACACATGTATGTATATATATGTATATATCTCCATACACATTTTATGTATTCATATACATTGTTATCCACATTTACTACACATACACACCCACATATAACGTACATAATACTAGTGCATACCAAAGAATTCTTGACAGTCAATATGTTTATTACAAATGTACATTCACATCAGAGTCATCAGTATGATTTTTTCTTTTTTCTAACATGTAAGAACTTTTTAGCTGAACCTCTGTAACATACCATTGCCAGTGATAAATCCAATGTCATTCAATCACCGTGTGAGAAATGTACCAAGCAATACATACACTACTCTCTCTCTGTATAACTTATTACTGTCTCTATAAGAAAAAAAAAAAAATGAAACGTTGAATGCATTCACATGCAACTCAAACGAACTTAAGTTAATATATCATATCATTTAGCAAACATTGGCGTACAATAAATGACTGCTTTCAGGTTAGAAAGGGAAAGATATCTAAGATTGACGGGTCTATTCAGGGAAGCAATATGCGAATATCCTAAATGATGAAAATAACAGGTGTTACTTTCACAAAGAAAAAAAAATATGAAAAACTCCATCAACATATCCCACTTTATAAGTCCTTGATTACAGCTTGACTTCTGCCCACCCAAACCCATATTGCTTTCACATTCTTTGTTAATGGGGGCAGTCAATAAACATTCAGTTTTACTCTGGAATAGGAAACACTGAAACTGAAATTACTTATATACACACACATTGTCTTGGAGGGTACAGCCCACAATGAGAAACAGTCTAGGGTCACTGACCTTCTCAATTGACTTGTTCCTGTATCTCCTCTCTGCACACATACTTTATACTAGTATACATCCTTACACTACATATTAATGATGATCAATAGCTCCCCTTTTGCGCTTCGCCAAAGTCTCCACAAAGCAGCACAGATAAGTAGAATGTATAAGTGACACTGTGTTGCTTCAAGCAACTGAGATACTATACATGTGTGTGAGTGTATGTGAGTGCAATAGTGTGTATGTATGTGTGTGTGTTCGTGTCTGTGCCTGTGTGCTAAACAAAGGTGACTGTTAGCTATGGCGAAATAATTCCTCAAAATTCCTCACCTAATACAGTGCTAGAAGAATTGTTGATGCATTAAAACACAAGCTCTCACTGGTTCCTCCTTATGGCATGGAGGCATTTATGGAACAATTCACTAGATCCTCATGGAAATCACACAATTATATTATATTGGATAGTGAGGAGATCACAATAAATTGCCCATGGGTTGAAAATCATAACAGAAAATAGGGAGGATGAAGAGTAGAAGTACTCTGTTTGTGTTGAATATTCAGAGCATAACACTGTCCACGACATCATGCACTGATAGCATGCCAATGAACTTGACTATTTTTTGGCCTGGGCACAACTTGGGGATGGTATTTTGCAGCATCACACAAGTACATACAAGGGAAAAGAGAAATCAACCAAAAATAGATTGATAAATGGACAGAAGGGCAAGACTGAAACAGCCTATTCTGGTAAACTCAATAATTTCATGTGTGCACGAACACATCATTACGACTGCTTGCCAGATGACTGCTTGCCAGATGACTGCTTGCCAGATGACTGCCAGATGACTGCCCAACGCCAACATCACTAGATGCCGCTCTTAGTTTCACCAAGAACATTCTTGGCTTCACCATAATGCGAACAAGCAATCGACTGTGATTTTTTTCAGCAGGTTTAGCAACCAGAAACATGGAGAAAAAACCCCAAAATGTACATCCATGCACATGGACACCTATGATGCATCTTTAGATCAATTCACAAATGTTTTCATCCTGAAGACTGATAGTCTGCCAATTTAAGGGTGCATTCCTTGATTGATACTGCGTTATCATCAACTGCCATCAAGCGCATTTGCATAAGTGACCACCAAGCTAGAAATCTACAAAAAAGTAGACCAGAATGAATTTTCACTATTCTACACAGTTTGAAAGAGTAAGTTCTAAGCTTTGAAATGATACATATAACTTGATGAAATTAAATCAGCCTTACTCAGTCAAAAAGTGCTAGAAAAAAGAGAGAATTTAGTAGGGAGTTCAGTTTCGCACAAAAAAAAAAAGGGAAAAAAGGATTTAAAGATTAGGGTCACTCAGGCGTGCTGTGCAGAAGATTCTGAAAATCACAGTAAAGTAGCAAATGTCTGAAAAATATGGTCCAGAAAAACAGCTAATATCTCAATTTCTTTCTGCCTTAAGTCTCCAAATTTAGAAAGTAAGTAGAGAAGAGACTACTATCCTCCAGGTAAAACAAACTTTTAAAAATTTGAGTCAGTCAAACCAAATGATTATTTCTGTCCTTTACCAGAGAATCCTTAGCTGTGACTTATTGTGGGTTTTGAACCGGGCGGTCACATACGCGCTCTTTTCCGCTCTCCTTCCTTACATCCCCCACAACTCTCTGAAAATTTACTTGAATTCGGTCACTGTATGGAAACACTGTAATACATTTACGCTGGTGGTACCTAGCCTCTCTTTGTCTATGAAAATACATATGGGGCCTACAAGAATGACAAATGGCAGATTAACTTTGTTAGAGAGAGGATAAAAATGTCTGAAATAATCTTCCAGCTTGACTGGTTAGAATCCTCTTGTCTAACTGATTAACGTAGTTAGTACACTATGTTCTTCTTGAACAGACACATAGAAAAGCCAGGTCAACAGCTCGACTTCAGTGAGGATTACATAGTTCGCTGTAGTTTCAAGAATACACTTCTGAATCTTTCTCTTTCAACTGGACCTCTTACTACAAGTCAAAACAACAAATTCGGCAATGATCCCATACATTATTAGATATTGTTGTCACAAGATGCTACTGGTATTAAACACAGATTTGCAAATCCCCTAGGCATAGTTTAGAAACGCAAAAGATAATAAACTGTACGAAGACACAATCAGACGTACAGAAAAAAAAAAATTGTATACACCTGTACCCCATAGGAATGTGACAATACATAGAGAAAAAATTATCATTTTTACTTTTTTTTCACACAAAGAACTCTCCTAAGGACAAAGAAAATTTTACAGGTACACATACAAATTAAAATGACACATTATAACCTTAATATGTCTTATTGTCATGAATGAGTATATCTGTAGGTTTGTGGAATTACGTAGCACATCTGCAACAACAACAAATCAGTCATTCTAATCACAATCAATGCATCAGAGACTGACAAAAAAACTATGATGTGAACTGTCTCAGGTGAAAGTGTTGTGTGTATCTAGAGAAGCAAAGTAGGAATCTACACACTCACATACACTTTTAAACGCCCAAGCATAGAATCAGGAAACCACTCAAAAATATGGCAAAAATGCCCCTTTCATTTGCACAAGGTGTTCACATAATCCCAGAACAGGAACAGTGGGGAAAAAATACAAGGAATAAAAACATGAGAACTATATCTAAGTTAGCCTAGCTCGAGTAGCTGTTCCACAGAGAGAGATACTGTACTGATTGTGCTAGGATATTGTCTGTATAATATAAGTCATTACTTTTTTGGAAAGATATATTTGTTGTTTTGCTAAACATTTGCCGTGAAACCAAGTTCAGCTCTATCTTTGGGCATGCAGTTCAGTCAGTCATGATGCATGCCACACAGCTACAGGACAGTTTCCCCAAGAATAATTATCATCAGCAAAACTATGCTGGAGGTTATATTGAACACTACAGGAAGATTTCTTTCTTTCTTGTGCTCACAAGAAACACAAGCATTAGTAGTATTAGTAACAACACACGATTCATTATATTACTATGAACATGTCATATATTAATGTTTGCAGAAAAATATCACAGTATTAATAAATACAGGCCAGTCCTCTCTGGAGCATCTCATAGGGTCGAGACTACTCCCAGGAAATGAGTACACTATACCTGACAACACTTGATCAACGCAAGTAGGGAGATGTAACTATTACCTAGAACTTGGAAGACACACAAGGTAAAGACTTAGAAGGGACCCCCCTCAAAAAAAAAAAAAAAAAGAAGAAGAAAAAAGAGGCTTAAAGGGATCGAGAGACAGTTAAAGACAAATCTGAACGGACATATAAATCATGACATGCATACGACATAATGAAAGTTGTGTGTTTGAAGTTCTAATCTCGCACATGCTACAAAATCACAAGAGAAAACCTGAATTAAATTCATATATAAATTTCAACTCCGAATGAACCGCCGACTCAACAGAAGAAGAAAAGAGGCCCTATAGGCACCTCATCGTCATGACAACTGACATGCACACATCTCCTGTACAACCTTACTTTACCTTCCATTGCATGTTTGCAAATGCATGCAGAGGTTGACAAAAACTTCACACCTGCTTTGTTGTTGTTGTTGTTGGAAAAATTTGAAGCAAATTAGAGCATCGCAGAAACGGTCATTGTAAATTTCACACACATTCTTGAGCAACTTTCGAAAGAGCAAGCTCCTCTTGAAAACACAGAAAGTTGAAAAGTGCTATGTGAAACGAAATACACATTTTCAAATCAGCTTTCCTTTTTTTTTCCTTCAACAGTTCTAGTACACAAAGGGTTGTGATCTGAAGTTAGATACTACTTTTTTTTTTAAAATCTCATATAGTTATTTATTTTCTTTTTATTTCCCTGAGATAGTAGTGCCAAAAAAAGAGAAAGTGAGACTGGGTCAAAGAAGAATATGACGAATATGAGCGCTGTAGCTGTATAACATCAAGCTTATCTTTTATGAAAGCAGGCACATGTATCATTGGCAATCTTTAGCAATCTGGAAAGGGGCAACAGTATTGATCGAAAAAAATGAAAAGAATTGATAAATCATGAAAAACAAAATAAAATAAATGCAGCCCTTAGGGACGACAGATTCACTCCTACCTTATCACGGTCTTAACTACATGGACGGCTCGGGCAATTTACTACACAAAGATCTACACACATTCTCCACGGAGAGACCCCACAATATGCAACCACATATCTCTCCTGACCATCAGGGAATATACAGCGTATAAGAGCATGAAAGGTTATCACATTGGCAGAAGGTTTCTGTTTCAGAGGACACTGGATATTGCAGGTTCAGTTCGGGTGAAAAATTCCAGCATTTTGAAACTCCATTCATAGCATACGAGTCCGACATACAACCGTACAGGATTTTTCTTGCCGTCACAGAAAACAAAAAGAGGGGGGAAAAACAGAGAAATCATTGATATCTATTTCTCTCACCACTTACTGCTACATTTCAATCACATCAGTTCACATATAGTAGATGCATCATGCATAATGTAAAGAACTTTGCCACTCCATAAACAGACTTGGGGATAGAAATGTGAAACAGCCAAGTCAACTGGTTCCATGCAATCACTCCAAAAGCTAATGAAAAATCTCTGATGCATCAAAGATTCAGTCGTGTACTCAAAATCCTTCTCCAAGCGTCTGCCAGTGGTCGTGTTATCTTTGAGCATAACGTCATGATCTAAGATGTTATCAAAGTGGGTATCACATCCACTGCTTTTGTATGAACAACTATCTATCATGTCTCTATTCTTTCTTCTTTTTCTCTTTTTGCGGGGGGGGGGGGGGGGGGGGGTCCACAATGAAGTGAGAACCTACCATGCTGTACGAGCAATATGTGATATATTCTCTGCCCATGATTCAGATGCAGCTCTGTAGATACAATTTGATGAAATCAAGGAGGACTTCGCACAATTTGATGAATGAGCAGAACAGGTGGCACAAGCCATCTCTGAATGATCCCTGCCAATCAATCTTCAAAAGAAGAATGGCTACTTTATAGACAAAATAATACATCGTGATATAACACACAAGCTGGGTTTCATCTGCACATGCTTTCTTGAAAAAGCTTCTGTTTGTCAGTCTGCTCAGATGCTGGAAATGTCCACTGCAAATTCACAGTGGCAACTGCAAATGAAGCACCAACTAGGGATATTTTTGTTTTTTTTTCAAACTACTACTATTCTCTCAAAACATGCGGGTAAAAAAAAAAAAAAATTGGTGACATGGATAGTGTAGACACGTCCTTAAAATCGTGAGTAGTACACTACTGTCTATACAAGTTTTGGAGTTGGAGCTAACGATGAGCACTACTTGGCATGGGCTGCTGTCACGCTAGTTCGAAATACGTACACTCTCCCTAATGCCACTAATCCTTGCACTCTTCCATTCATTCTATCAGTGCCACTCTTGTTGTTGTCTTTTCTTTCTTTTTTTGTCACAATCTGGATAAACACACTACATATTCTATATAAGAAAATGTTCATTCAACAACATAGACAAAAAAACAAAAACAGAAACAAAAAAATCCAAACACTGACGATGATAACCAGACCTGGTTTCAGAGTCTCTAGGGTGACAAGCAGACAGGTCCAGTCAACATTCCACTAACTGGTTCCCAACACTTCCTCTTGGGTACTGTCATTCTTGTCTTCCTCCTCTCTCAAAGCTGTCTTCCTTTGTACACACAGGACATACATATCTGAAAAAAAAAAAGATGTGGCAAAGGAGAAAAAATGGACATTAAACCAATAGTCGACGTTAATGAGTGCGTTTTGGATAAAGTGTCAATCTTCACGTGACCTGGATGTAGCTTTCGTCTAAGTAGCTATCACAAGGGAGGATGGCAGCACACCCTGATTAGCAAAAGATGGACAGTTTCTTGTTTGATGCAACACATTCCTCAGCATTTTGAACACCCATATGAACCAAAAGTAGACCTTGTCTGAGCTAGAGGGCCCAAAAGGTCACAGATAAAATTTGCTGTGCGTATTTGGTTCAAATGCTTTGTGCATTGTGCCCTCTGGACACAGGTGGAGCTATGCATGGGACAAATCTCTGCAGAATGCCTGGGAGAAATCAATAACTGATGAGCTCTACACAGATCATACATGCTCATGGCCACATCATTACAGGACTTGCTCCTCCTTAGCCAGAAGAAACCGTTTGAACTTGTAGGAATTTGAATTTGAGCATTGCCTGAAAAAAAGTTCTATCTTTTGTTGGCAGTAATATACCACGGTATCCCTCTCATGACCGGCTCCAGAATGTCAAACTAGAAATGTCGCTACAGCGACTGGTTATACTCCGCCAAACAACATTTTAATAAGCTTTGGTCAAAACAACATTTCATAAGCTTTGGTCAAAAAACTGAGGAAGTAGTTAAATCCGCAAGATCTTTCCTTGATCTTCTGCCATTAATATGCCGTTACCATGGCAACGTACTTTCGGGTACTGTCGAAAAATGCGTCTTGCACATCTACAACCAAAGGCACACATCTGTACCAAGTTTCATGGAAATTGGGCAAAAACTGAGGAAGTAGTTTGCAACACAAAATTTTCCATCATTTCGGCTCATAATATGTGAGCTGTTACCATGGCAACATACTTTTTGTCACTGTCAAGAAATGTGTCATGCTGACCTATATCCTAAGACAAACATTCAATATGAATTCCATGAGAATTGGAAGAACACTGATGAAGCAGTTTTGCCATGAAGCATTTTGCCCTATATTTTACCAATAACATGCTGTTACCATGGCAACGCACTTTTTGCCACTGCGGAAATATGTGTCTTGCACATTAACATATTCAGATGAACATCTGTACCTAATTTCATAAAAATTGATCAAAATCTGTGGGAGGAGTTCGCGACACAAGATTTGTACCCATTTTTGCCCATAATATGCCGTTACCATGGCAACATACTTTTGGGTACTGTCAAAAAATACGTCTTGCACATCTACAACCCAAGGCACACATCTGTGCCAAGTTTTATGGGAATCGGTTGAAAACTGAGGAAGTAGTTCGCGACGCAAGATTTGCAACGGACTGACCGCCCGACCGACCGCCCGACCGCCCGACCGTCCGCTGATTCCTATATACCCCCTTCAAACTTCGTTTGGCGGGGGTATAACAAGAGGTTGTCTGACTTGATGGATCACAGACTTGGTAGTGTGGGGATGCCATGGGGTGAGAAGGCCAGCCAAGCTGGGATGAATTCAAGAATCTCTGTAACAAATTGTGTACAGCTCTTTCACTGATCTCTATGTAAGTATACACACAGCTGAAGTATCTTAAGTGGAGTCGACTGTAACTGATAAGTGCATGTTTCGATGCACATATTCGCTGAAGGGTTCTATTCTTGATTTTTTAACATACTTTGGTGGGCAGTGAATGAAGATCAATTCAATCAGACCACGCTTCCAAATGCTACCGGGTCTTTAAAATATCTAATGTTATGTGACTGCCTGGTCATCAATCATATCACCACAAGAATTTTAGTGACCTGGATATGAAATGAAACATTCCCTAATACATCATCATCAAAATACTCCCAATAGTGCATGACGAGGGATTAATATATCAAATGACTGAAGGGAAACCGACATGCCTTACAATTTAAGAAGTTTCATTTTAACAGATCATAACTGGAATGACTATTGTGGTTATGATAAGAAGTAGATAAGGCAGGGAACAAGTGCAAAATTTGAATATTGAACTCCATGGTGCTTGATGTCAGAATATAAACATATCTTCTCCCTTCATAACCAGAAATAATGGGCATGATGCATATACCTACATGAAAGTGGCCCTTCACAGTTAAAGCATCAGCATTCTTCTTTCAAGGCCAAATTTGGTAGAGGAAGTTAAATTTGCTGACTGTGATGACATAAGTCCATAGTAAATGCATTGGGCAAGAGGATGTACACTGTCTTATGATGAATATCTACTGGTGAATAGTATTGACTTTCTTCATAGAATTACTTAAATATCTAGGAGCTGACAAAAACATCTGCACTGAACTGGAGTGGTTAGGATGACACATATCATATTTTGCTTATACTCACCATAGGGCTGGAAAAAAAATATAAAGATTCTGGAGTTTTACATCATATCCTGACTTTTTCTCACACACTGTTTCACCCGCCTCTTGAAGGCCCCATGGTAGTCTGCCCTCCAGTCTTTCTGCAAGAAAATAACACACATACATTGTCATACATCATATACTCAATGCAGATACATGTACTTATGGGAGGAAAGGGGTATTAACAACTATGATTCAGCCAGGATGTTTTCCTCCAAATCATTATTTCCCCATTTCTGCTTGGTTCATTGTTATTTCAACATAGACATTTCCACTGAACGGTGAGATGTTTGAAAAGGATGTAAAGCAGTAAAAGTTTTAATCAGTGAAACTTTCAACATGGTTTGAATGATAGTGAAAGAATTTTGATGGTGTGTATGGACAGAACATTTTCTCGATCAATAAGTTAAAGGAGCATACAAGTGTTTCTTACTCATGTGAATGAACAAATATTCATAATTGTGAGTGCTGCTTGTAGATTGTGACACGGGTGTCACTGTGCCAAATTTTGTTGAGATCGCACCACTGATGAACAAGATCTCACCCCCCCCCCCCCCCCCCCGATTTTAATAGCTAGCCCAAAAAGCCCTGCCTGTCTAGGGTTAAGGGTGACGGCTCCTTCAAAAGGTACAAAAATTTATGTCTTGTAATGTGTAATGGATACTTTCATTCACTTCTGCCCACAATATCATTCTATTGAGGATCAGAGTTAAAACCGAACACAAAATTCCTTGGTACAATGAAAAGGAAACATGACATTCATTATCAACTGAGCAGAGCAAAATCGTGCATCCAGTGGCCATGGAAACTTTTGAGGAAATGACCAAATGATGCATCATGCGTTACCCCGGAGTACTGTAGTACCCCGGGCAACCGCGTTGTGTAGCGCCACCACACGTCCACTCGAGGACAGCCAGAGAAAAATGCATGCACTGTGTGTGCGTGTACATAGTCATTCCCAAGCCACTGCATGTTATACTATGCGTGCATGGAAGCTGCGATACCACTAGTGTGTGGTTCACCGTGCAGTGTAGTGCAGTGGCTAGCTCCAGCACCAAAATAATTTCCTCTTTTTGGCACCCAGGGTACAGCCTTTTTAAAAAAATAAATAATTCAACAAAATGGCTGATTTTTATTTGGTACCCCGGGATACCATTTATGTCATCATATACCACTACAAGATCATATATCAGAATTTTTGCCACCACAGTTTTAGGTGAAATACTTTGTTGTAATTTATCTATGGATATCAGGCTTAAACCTCTTAATTACCTAGTAAAAGGGGGGGGGAATGGTTACCATGTTTAACACAGTAAAACTGTTCACTGATTTAAGAAAACAGGACATCATAAAATTCACAGCTTTTCTTTTCCCCTTCTTTTTTTTTGTTTTGTTTTGTTTTGTTGTTGTTGTTGTTGTTGTTGTTGTTGTTTGTTTTTTTTTTTGGGGGGGGGGGAGGAGGATCAGAAAGAGGTGCTTTCACATTTGGTTTAGTCATGAAAAAAAATATTTAGTTTCCAACAGTTCCTTTTCAAACAGAGATAAGTGCCCAAACTTTACATGGCCTTAAGCATGTCAGGGGTGACTGTACTCACAGCAGCATCGACATTTGCGGGAGATTCATCGTTGGGGTCTGCTAGCATAGAGATGACACTGAGCAATATTGTCTCCACCGTATGGATCGGTAACCACCGCTCTGATGGCTTCTCGTAGCCCCACTTGTCTTCACCAGGCTCATGTAGGATTGAAATGCACACATCACCATCTTTGTCAACTGGATGGAAGGAGAGGAGGAGAAAGAGAAGGAGAGGTTTTTTTATCTATCAAATGTATTTATCTCTATCGTAACATGTTCTGTCTCCAAGAATATAAGTGTGTACATGCAATACTCGTTTAAAATCATTACTGTACTACCTTTTAGCAGCAGTAAACCATATGAACTGAGACAAACACTGCAGAACTTCATCACATATGAAGTCCTTACCAATTAATTTTGGGTCCATACCCTGTTGACAATTATGTTATACTGTTGATTGTAGAATTTCAGTACACATGCACAAGTTATTCTTCATGCATTACCATTGATTTCAATACACTTAATACACATTGTTATACAGTGCACTCCCATCATAACGAACACGGTTATTTTGAAATTCCAGTTACAACGAAGTAAAAATTCCGGCCGCAACATTACCAGCTCTTTGTTTCTTATTTTTTATTTGTTCGGTTATAACGAAATTTTGATATAACGAAAGAAAACTGCCGGTCCCGAGGACTTCGTTATAAAGGGTGTCCACTGTAATTTAAATACCTACGATAGGCCTACATTTAGCATTACTAGAGGTGGTTTTTTTTTTTTTTTTTTTTTTTTTTTGTACATGGGATACTCTGGGTATACATATGGCATAGCTTGAAAGAACAATATTAAAATCTAGCCTTTTCTAATCACACTTACTATTCGGATGCCAGATCTCTGAGACAAATTTCATTTTGGGTGGTTTATTTGGGTAGTCCTTGGGGAATATCAGGTGAGCCTTGAAGTATCCTCCTTCACTGTAGGGGACAAAATAAAAAATTGAATAAAAGATGAAATCATGAACAGGGTTCAACATCATGTAGAATTGAATACACTATCAAGATACAGTGTGCATACTCAATTGACAAAGGAAATAGTTGTAACCCTATAAATTTACCCCGGAGTGTTTGACGTCAGACTGCAATAATGAGAAACTATTCCCTCTTTGCTTTATTCACTCACATATTTGCATCCATATATCAGGGCCTTGACGTCAGTGGTGGCCCAGTGGCCCGGGGCCACAATTTTTAAAGGAAAGATATGTGTTATGGCCCAATCGGGCCACCAAATTTCATTGTCGGTCCACTATAAGAAAAAGTTAGTGTCGAGACTTGCATCATCATCGACACGGCATCTATTATGTATGGATCAAAATCAATGACCATAGACCCCGTTTACAGTGCGAGGCTCAGCCGCGGCTTGGCTGCGGCCGAGTCTACTTTCATTTCAGTGTAAACGCGCAAAAGGCCAAATGCGAGGCCAAAATTGGCCTCGCATTTGGCCTCTCTCTGGAGGTGGTCTCGGCCGCGGCCGAGCCTGGCCTTTTCTCAGTGTAAACGCAAACTGGGCCAAATGCGCGGCAAATTTTAGTCTGGCTTCAAAACCCTCTGCCTGTATCTTTCGCTATTCAGGATATTAACCCCCTCAACGTCGAAAACTAGTATAGTTTAAGGTGGTTTTGTCCTGCAAAGCATTTTTTTCCTTCGGCAAATGCCTTTGCCCAAACGACGACTTCATCGCCACGGAATTCATTTGGCAAAGGGTCTGAAAACCAGACAATACCAAATTGCATTTGTTTACAAGCAGAGCGCCACTACAACAAAATATTGAAAGGTTTGAATCAAAAGCACGGCCGAGCCCGGCAGTGTAAATGGATAAAATTGCGGGGCCCGGCCTCGCAATTGAGGCTGGGCTCGGCCACGGCTTGGCCGCGGCTCGCCCCAGCCCCGCACTGTAAACGGGGTCATACATGATAGTATAATTTTTTTTTTTTTTTTTTGTAACTGATTCCACAATTAATGATCCACATCATGCAATCAAGCATGTGATTGCCAGAGAATGGATCAAAAAGATAAATTTCAACTAAATATAGGATGAGGGACTCCAAGTACATATTATATGTGAAGCCAAATGAAAGAATAACTCTAACATAACAGTGTGAAGAAAGACCAAAAAAAAAAAAAAAAAAAGGAAACTTCATGTTAGGATTAGAAGGAAGGAAAAGAGCAAAAAGTCAGCCTAGCTAGTGAGGAAAGAAGTGAAAGGAACTGAAGAGTAGAAAACTAAACTACATTACATGTAAGTGCATTATTACTATTTCCACCACTACAATATAATACAAGTACTAACTACAACGATAATGATAATATTGATAATTAGAAGAGCGTTTGGAGAGTGCAGACCCCCACCGAACAGCTCATTTCCAGCCATACACACATGCTGAAAATCGTCCATTATCCAAATGATATATAAAGAGCTTTTCATGTGTCTCAGAGTCTACCTCATCAGCTTCCTGCATGCTGCATCGAGCATGTGGACAGTGCGCATACATGTATGCACACTTCAAATATGCACAGCTTGAACTCCCTCGTTTGATGGCCCTATTTGCCAATGATAATCCTAATCATTAAAAAAAAAAATCATAAAAGTTCCTGAATCCAGATGGTGGTCTGGATCATTACCAAAATTTAATTATCTGTTCTTTATGTCATATTATTAAAGGGAAGATAAACCCCAAGAACAATGTGGATTGAGTGAAAGCAGCAACATTAGTAGAACACATCAGTGAAAGTTTGAAGAAAATCGGACAATCGATGCAAAAGTTATGAATTTTTAAAGTTTTGGTGTTGGAACCGCTGGATGAGGAGACTACTAGAGGTTATGACGTATGAGTGGACTACAATATCAAGAAAATATAAAGAAAATACTACAAAAATCCATTTTTCATGAAAATTACAAATTCCATCAACTTGATATTGACATATGTTAAGGGTAGCAATTATTCCCCCTGCTTTCTGAAAGCGGTTGGTCCACTGCTCTTTCATAATTCTAGAAAAGTTAATTTTTGTTGAATATCCTTTATATTTTCTTTGTATTGTTGTCCACTCATACGTCATATCCTCTAGTAGTCTCCTCATCCAGCGGTTCCAACACCAAAACTTTAAAAATTCATAACTTTTGCATCGATTGTCCGATTTTCCTCAAACTTTCACTGATGTGTTCTACTAATGTTGCTGCTTTCACTCAATCCACATTGTTCTTGGGGTTTATCTTCCCTTTAACTTTTCCTTTAAATTTCATCCAAATCCATTCTTACTTTTTGAGTTATTTGCAAACAGACAAACCAACACTGGCAAAAACATAATCTCCTTGGCAGAGGTAATAATCATCATCAATTCAATTAAACCCGTTATTATTATCATCACTCTCATCGTCCCCATCATTAAACACAAACATGTACAGTTAACAACAAAATTATTCATACCCCTGAGAAATTATTAGTTTTGAGCAGATTTCTTACAAGTAAAGGATGGAGTGATGGTGATTCGGTGTCAACTTTATACTTTTAGTTGTCCTCTACTAATTGACATTAATTCCAGTTTCTTCTCATTTGCATAACAACAGAAATGTTGAGATATTTGAATTTGGGCCTTTACAGAATTATACATACCCTTATGAAAACATGGTCACTGTCATTGATTTATTTATTAGTGCAACTTTGAAGAGTCCTTTTGCTTTGCCATTGGGTTTCTGCATGTCTTAAACAGACATTGGTCCACGTTTTGTCAAAGGGGACCTCCAGTATTCCAGTAAGTTAACCCTTAACTTAACTTGTAACCACCGGGGGGGCCTTTTTGGCCCCCCCTTCAGATCTTGGTCGTGGATCGCGCGATCCTCGCAAAAATTTGCACTGAGGTAGAGGCCAATGTAATCTACAAGACTGTATAGTTAGATTTTTCAAATTTTAATTTATGTATTTTATATTAATTTATGCTAATTTATGCAAAATATTTTTTTTTTTTGCCTATAAATCAAAAAATAAAGCTCCAAGACTTCTAATTTTTGGTGAACATATTCTTTTCAATATCCTCAACAATAATATTGAAGCAAAAATTCGGCTTCATAATTATTTCTTATGTATTTTATTGTTTTTTTAACTTTTTGTTTTTGTTGGTTTTTTCGTCAATATTTGTCGCAGAACTTTTTTAAAGCATAATCAGGCTAAAATAAATCATTATCAGCCATTGAAAGTAAAAACATTTGTTTTTATATGAATTAATTGCAAAAACACAATTTACATTGGATTTGTACACAAAATCACGGGTAGAGATAGCTACAATGCATAATAGATATTCATTCAATACCTTGGAAATAGTTTGTCTGCCCAAAAACATCAACAGTAATGTCCTGAGACCATTACTTGTAACTACCATACCAGACTATTTTGTGTCTCTGCCAGAGGAGAGGCTCTTTTCTGGTTATTGTCCGTGGAATCCTGGGCAGTGAAATACTTCAAGGAGTTTGTCTCAGTGTAAGTTGGATCTATTCCTGCCCAAGATGCATTTGGAATGTCTCTGATGTGATATTCAGGTCATTGTCACTCTTTAACAATCTCTCCATGGCAAATAAGGTGACAAATTTGATGTCTGGACATATCTTGAAGGATTCTGCTCTGTACTGAACAAAACGTACACCTTGGATGTATGCTGTTTAAGACATTCGTGACTCTTTACCACCTCAGATCACTACAGACATGTCTTTAAAGGTCTTCCATCTTTGCTGGGAGATGCAGTGTATTAAGTACTGCTAACCAATTAGCCTGTTTACTGAGAAAGGAATGTGAATACTCTTTGTCTTAAGTGTCTGTAGTTTCAATATCAACTACTGTTTCGAGAATGGACAGTTTCACATTGTGACTAACCTCTTTGGATGTGTCTGGAGCTCAAAGGTAAAGTTTTTTTATGGCAACATTGGAACAATGCCATCCCAAAGATCACAATCAAAGCTACAATGTATCCAGAACAATCTCCAGGATAATAGAGTCAGACTATTGGGAGAAGACTTTCACAAGGATGTCATTACAGCAATGTCTTCCAAGGAGAGCAGTCAGTTCAGAGTCACTTGGCCTAACCCAGATGCAGGATACATTGGTTTGATGTTGCAAGTAATGTTTTGAGGGCATTTACAGCAGATGTACTCCAATGTATTTTAGTAATTTCTACATTCTTGAAACAATCTTTAATCTGGGTTGGGAACTAGATATCACATGTTGCCATGGACACTCTAAAATCTTTAGCTAATGGAGGTCCTCTTGACAGAAAAAAACAGCAAATGCATTGGTGGAGACCTATACAAACTCTGTGACCAAACACAAGAACATTTCCGCATCTGTCCTCTGAAAATATTCAATGACATTGACAGTATTTTCATAAGGGTATGAATAATTCTGTAAAGGCCCAAATCCAAATATCTCAACATTTCTATTGTTATGCAAATAAGGTGAAACTGGAATTAATGTCAATGTACAGAGGACAAATAAGAGTAAAAAGTTAACACCCAATCACCATCACTCCATCCTTCATTTGTAAGAAATCTGCTCAAAACTACAAATTTCCAAGGGGTATGAATAATTCTGTTGTTAGCAGTATGTATATAGCTGATAATAATATTCCAGAGTAATGCACAATGAGGTGAAGCCAATTTCCTGACTCACTAAAATGTATCGGGTGGTCCCATGACCAGCAGCTCCCACTTGTAGATGTCATCATCATCTATCAGGCCTGCCGAGAACCCACTCACAGGCTGCTTCCTCAGATCTGTTCGAGATGCAGTGAAAGGGAAACATAGGCAAACAAACAAACAAATTATAGTGTGGACAGACAGAACTATGGAAAGAATGAGCAGCAGCGTATGGGAAAAGATAGCAGTGGCATGCGATTTTCTTCAAATAGCTCCAGCTCTTTATTAAATTATCGTGATTGTGTCGACTTGAAGGTAATTGTAAGTTGACTTCCTTCTTTGTAATGTGTATGCGTTTATATATCTAAAACCAGCTTAAAAAGGCCTTACAATCATGTCTCTCAAGAGACAAACTTGATATCAAGACATCTTTGCATATATCAAATGCATAAATCTAAGAAATAAATGTCTTAAATCACAACTGTAATCCCGATTTTCATTTTCAAAATCATAATGCTTCTCTGCCCATATGAAGCAAAATTATTTACTTCTGTAGAACAGCAAATGTTTGAGTTTTAGCATAAGAAAGGAAATGCTTTAGAACTCACTACATTTTACATCCTGACCTCCATGATATATTTCTCAAAGTGTAATTTCTTAAAATCTATTGCCCTGTCATACTCAAGCCATGTACTGAAATTCTGGTAATACTAAAGAAATACACACCTGTACTTCTCAGAAATGAATGATATCATTTTGATGTTGGCATTAAATCAAAATATGTTTTTGTTTGCAGCAAATTGTACACGACAAATGTGTTTCAGGGAGAAAATTCAAAACATGATAGAATGAATAATAAATGAATGATGAAATATAAACTTATTTGTCAATTATTTATCAACCATTTAAATCAAGCCTTTTGCCATCATTCATTAAATGCTACTAGAAAGAAACTAAAGTTCTGAAGAATCAATATTGGACATTTAAACATATCTCAAATCTAAAATTTGATATTTGGGTGCATCTGTTTTAAAAGCATCTTACATCCAGGGATGTGGCTGCAACTGTGCAAGCACTTGGATGATTTACCTTGAGTCACTGTGAAGGCATTTGCTATAAGTTGGCAGCTTTCTCTTTGGAAAAAAATCCATATTGATATACAATGTACATTAATATTCATGAACACTTAACCATTGTTTTTATTGTTTATTTACATTTTTCTTGGCAGTTCAGTTCTAAATACTCATACACGTACAGCCTGATGGCATTAGTATCAGTATTAGTTCATGCATGTATACATACATGTATTCTAGTAAGTGATGCACACACCAGCTGACTAACCTTATAGAGTTTAAAGGGATGGTATGGTTTTGGTTGAAATGGGGCTTCAGGTTTCCAGCTTGTTTTTGTGAGATGAGGAGAAACCTTATGAAATATGAAAAAGCTGACAATTCTAGAGGAATTCAAAGTTCATCTGATGAAAATTGGTTTTGAAATGGCAGAGATATATGCAAAACAAAGAGGTCCTTATACAATGTAAATGGTGGGACCCACCTTCTTAGGACCACTTTGTTTTTGGATATCAAATATATCAAAACCAACTTTCATCCGGTTAACTTGAAAAATTGTAGAATTCCCCTTAGAATTGTATGCTTTTTCATATTCTATAAATGGTTCCTAGTCTATCTCTCTCTCTCTCTCTCTCAAAATAAATAAATAAAAAAGATAAATAAAACCTGAATTCCCCCCACCTCAACCAAAACTACATGTATATCATCCCTTTCATAATGACAAAGTTATTGAATGGACAACCACCTGAAAGAATGGGCATCACCTAGTTTACCCACCAAAACAACAATTCAATTTCACTGTTTGTTTGTTGTTGTTTTTTTTACATCCCAATGAAATACAAGATGCATAGTGAAGTTACCAATGCCAACCAAGCTATAATGCAGTTTCTTTGAGGTTTTGGTCTTAACATATGAGGCTTATCACCCCCACCCACTCAAAAAACAAACAAACAACAACAACAAAACAACTACAACAAAAACACAGCACAGGAAAAGGGTCTCTGGGTCTACCACGTACCACATTCAAATGGACCAGCTTGACTAGTAGACCGTCTAGACAAACAACCAAGCATTCATCATTTTTGTTTTTACCTGGTTCATATTTTATTGCCCATCTTGTTAGGGGGTTGCCCTAACAAATCATGGCTTGGCTTTGTGTACCGAGTAACTTGACTAGGATACACGCATACATACACTGTATACACTTGGTACCATGCACGTTTTTTTTTTTTTTTTTTTTAGTTCAAGACCATGATGAGATAGACTACGAGTACGGACGGTACTACTACATTCCGAATGACGGTAGGACGTCAACACTGCTAACACAAACTACATAACCATGATAACGCTAGTAGTTCTACGAACAATTTAATAAACATTACCATGCAAGCAAAACTGTCAAATTGATTTTGATTGTAGTAATCAGAGAAGATTTGTTATCTACTCGTAAAGACAATGTATTCGATCTTCTGCTTTTGTTTCGATATCGAGCCCGATTTCCTTGCCTTCGAACAAAGGGCACAACATGCATCACACAGGTCGCATTACTCTACGCATAACTCATTCGCACAATAATGGTGGAACAAGCCACACACCACGTCCATTCCTACGCTGCACAACACTCATTCAAACTACGTGACAGCTAACAGTTTCTCTCAAAGGTAAACTGACACGTTTAACACATTGAGGCAACTAAGAGATACGACTGAATTACCTTGGAGCTGTCTTTTAAGCAATAAGACCCCTTGTTGTGCAGCCATATTACGCTAAACTTAGCACATTGAACTGCAATTTGCCGTAACGTCACAAACAGGAAAGTGTCGCCGCAGTACACGGTGTTTTACACAGTACGCGTATTTAGTACGTAAATCTATGGAAAACCGAATTGAACCACCGACAAGTCCTATGGACGATTACGATAGTTGTTCAGCTGTTCCACAGGCTAGGCAGGCGCAGTGAGTGTGATCGATCAACGGGCTCGCTGCATGCATGCAATAGCTGAATAGCATGTCCACAGAAATAGAATCATAATTATGGAAGTCGTGTAGGTTTCGCCTCACCGCGGGCTCCAGTGAAATCCTCCATTTTCTTCAGTCCTCTCTCCCTCTCTCTCTCTCTTCTCAAAATTCACATTATCTCTATTATAGCTTATAAATTCTCTGCAAGCGCAGTCTGCTATGTGTCTTTCTCTTTAGTTCCGTTGGCAGCATGTTTAATAAGATGATCCTGAGATACTAAGCAGAAGGTGTAGGTTTGACAATGGTTTGACAATGGTTTGACAGTGGTTTTTTATTTTCTTATGTCACCCAAAGAATGGGTATTGAAGAAAATTTGAACAAACATCGTAGCAGGTGCATGTGTTACTGGGCTATGCAATGATAGAGATAGTGATAATGATAATGATAATTGTGATTATGGATTTTATTCTTGAATGGTCCCACCTGCGGGAGCATGGTGGAATGAATGATTAACGAGGTGATAATACAGGAATCCACATAGATAATGATACACACAGAAATAAAATTCAGTACAATGTTGTAGGCCTAGGCTTTATATTTTCTTCAGGCGCATAATACGCATTCCGAATTGTTCTACCATCTTTGGTTCTACTTTTGAGAACATCTTCGCCATCTAGTACATTCAAACATCCATGGATTGATGGCAAGACTGCGCATGTGTAATTCACTTCAATTTGGTTGTGCGTGTATTCACGTTCGAGTGAGGACACATTCTGATTTCATGACGCCACTGCATCTCAATACCGTATTGTTGTGTTGTGATGTTTAAGCTTTACTCCAGTTCACTTGGCTCAATAGAGAGAGAGAGAGAGAAAAAAAAAAGTTACAAAATAGATCTTAAAACGCGAATAGCTATTGCTTGGAGTTCTTTACGCCTGTTCATTTACCGAAGAAATTACAGACGCATGAAGTAGGCCCCTATAATTCAAAATTAATTTGTGTACAATATGCGTAGAAATAGGCGATTTGGCACTTGATGTCGTAAATAAAATGATTGGAGAAAAGACTAACATTTTGTCAAACTTCTATAAACATTATAGTTATACTACTACATCTACTACTACTATATTACTAATAATGATATGCCTACTAGCCCACCCGGTATCACCACTAATAATGGTAACAATAATAATGATAATAATAATAATGATAATAATAATAATAATAATAATAATAATAATAATAATAATAATAATAATAATAATAATAATAATGATAATAATAATAATAATAACATTAATAATAATAATAATAATAATAATAATAATAATAATAATAATAATAATAATAATAATAATAATAACAATGATAATAAGCAGTATCATAAATAACACTAATGTTAACAATAAACAAATCAATAAAAACAACACTTCTCACAAAGTTACCTGACGTTACTTCTATTCTTATACCTCCGGCACGTATACAAGAAACAAAATGTCCATCGTGTCATTTATAATGAAACTGATAATACCATTAGTTCTGAAGAACTCCAATGTGGTTACGTCGTTCATCAGCTCGTGTGAAGTCATGGGGACGGTGACACTCTTTCATCTTCAGCAGCGAGGTTGAGGTGAACGACCGGTGTTGAGAAACTCGTATGTTATTACACCCGTCCTGAGGTCGCTGAACTTTGACAGGAGTTTTCATTGAACGTCAATTTCGATATGTTTGCTTGCTGTATCATCAGGCGTGGTGTCAGTGAATGTGTCACTCCGCCCCTTTTTTTTTTCCCGCCGCGTTCGAAAGAGGCAGTATGTATCTCCTACCCATCCCACCTCAATGTGTCGTTGCTCCGGGCGTTTTTAATGATAATTTTGTGGGCATTTTTGTAGTAGTAGTAGTAGTAGTAGTAGTAGTAGTAGTAGTAGTAGTAGTAGTAGTAGTAGAATGTAGTAGTAGTAGTAGTAGTAGTAGTAGTAGTTGTTGTTGTTGTTGTTGTTGTTGTGTGTGTGTGTGTGTGTAAATAAGACAGTAATAATGACAAACTATCTACTTCTTAAACAGTAACGCATGTCTCTGCTCCTATACATAGGGATAACTTTTTTTTTTAACGATAATCCTATTATTGCTTAAGTACAATAAATCGGATTACCTTGAAAGTACTTCTGACACATACACAGCAACGCGTGTCGTAATGTTTTTTTTTTTTATAATAATACATATCAGTGTTGAAGAAAGATAAATCGGATTATATTTCTTACGCAGCTATTCTGCCTATAATTGTGACGCATCACTGCTCATGCTTCTTTTGACTTTCGTGGTTTCGGAACACGTCCATGATACTGTAGGGTCCTAACGATTATGTTTCCTTTATTCATAGCAAACATATACTTATACAAACTTATACAAATTTATACAGACGAAAAGTTCAACAACAGCAACAACAGCAGCAGCAACATTAACAACAAAAACAACAGGAGGAAAAAACATCTTTTCCGCATAGGATATACGATGCAGGCGAAATAACGTTCTACCACGGTGAATTAAAAAAAAAGAGGTGATTGAATTTAGTAAATGTCCCTGTATTGTCCCTGTTCATGTACCTGTACCGCACTTAGGTGGTTTTTTCTCAATTATTTAAGTATCTTGATTATTTCAGACATCTATTCCTACCTTTTACGATATTTATGGCCTGAATGTAGATGATTATTAGTATTAAGATATCAACATAATCAATTATGATCTTATCTCGATTGGAAGACACATTCCCACCGCCCCCCCCCCCCCCCCATTACAGGAGCGTGGTGATGGGACGGGGACATGAAAGAGGGTCAGATGCATACATCGAAATGATATAGGATAAGACACTGTTACTGTTATTTGGGCAAGGTACAAAAATGTATTTCGAGACAGTTTGTTAAGTCCTACAAAAGAAGAAGCCTATAACATTTGATGTAAATGACTGGTTACAAGCAGTGATGTTGAGCTATAATTCGCACTTGATTTAGTGATTCAGGAAGGAAATAAATCTGCAGATTTTTTTTCTTTTTTTTTAATCTAAATGTCCCTAACATACTTATGGTTATATGAGTCAAATGTTGTGAGTGACATCATAGATTTACGATAATTTCCCAAGCTTTTTACAGTTCTTTGTCTGATCACAAATATCACCAAAACGTTGGCATCAAAAATGTAACTGTTATTAATCTGATGATCTAAATCTGATGTGAAATGTGTGGAGAATTGAAATCCCCAAGAGTGTCGAAAGTAGTAGCCTACTGGAGCTTTAATATCGTGAGGGCAACGAATCATCTTTCTAAGTACCTATATATTAAAGCGTAACGTATTCTCGGAAAATTTTCACGTGACGCCGAGTACGAGTGTTGCGACGCGGTGATTTATCCCCGGTCTTGCAGAAACGTGAAACGCCATAAAGTAACAGGCGCGTTCGGGCGGCAGATGTCCCGCGGTCGTGACACAGTTAGCGGGTATTCTCACAGTCACTACGAGCTATTAGATTCCACGAAGGATAGGAGGTCCAGGGTGGTAAAACTGAGGACGCTGTGATGCATCGGCCAAAAACCCCTCGGCTCGACGTCAGAGCAACAGTCTCGTAGGCGCGCGTGCACTTAACTCCAAGAGCGATTTTCAAAACAGTAAGTGCCCAAGTGTACACACGGAGAGGCGTCACATCTGACGAGGGAATCATGAACAACTCTAAAGCAGCTATCAAACATGGTGGAGCCTCTTCACGTCGTTTTATTAGCAAGCAACGTAAGCCATAAGTTCATAACTCTCACTTATTTGTAAACATGTAATATCTTAATTAAGACTATTGCTTTTCTTCAATGGTTGTCATATTCAAACTTTTTTGTTCTGATGTTCGCTTTAAATATGTACAGTAGTTAAAGACGGTCCTCTTTGAAGAAAGAAATACTTCCATGCCAGTTCATAACTTTTTGTTTAGCCTTCTCGGGCTACAGAAATATTATGCATTTATTTTGTGACTAGTTTAAGGGGGTATATCTATAACTGAGCCCGGAATGTTTGCGAACGTATAGCGAATTTTAACGAATCTTATATATTTCGTCGTCAGCATTAATCAGGGTTCGTAAACAGTAAGTTGCAATCAGATTCGTAACCAGTTTTCACTTTTGCAAATAGTTTTGAAAATTTTTAACATATTTACCGCTTTGAAATAACATTATTGAAGTGGAATAGACTTAACGATCTATTTAACAAGAATTGCATATGATCGTTATGGCGGTATACCATATACGACAATGCCACACAGGTTGACGGAAAAGAGAACCATGGGCTACATCAGCCTACCAGGTATTTCCTCCTCATAATGTGTAACCTGATTCTTGTTCTAATCAAAATCAATTCAATCCAAACAGGTTTTGTTTAGAATTTTATACATATTCGAATTTATCAGTTGATTACATCAATTTTCCTTGGCATCAAAAGAAATGTATATAGCAACATTTAGTCAGGTGATTAATATGTTCAAATTTAACCTGAAATAATGTATAAAGGATTTCTTTTTTCCAAACATTATTATCCACTTATATTGATGCATTTATGCCTCTCAATGTCGCAAACCAGTTACACTATTACAAAGAGCGCGAAGTCTCTGATGTTAATTTCCACTGAATATTTATGAATTGAATTGAATTGTCGACAAAACGTCACTGCAAATTTGCATTGAGTGTCATCAACGTCAAACGAGTGGAGTGACAGGATTCTCAACCGATTGTATTATGTTCTTTTCCTGATTCATCCTTAACCAGGAAAGATGAGCGAACTGCCAGATGAGGTAAGCGCATGTCTAGAATGTTTTAGTCTTTTTATGCTTCCATTTTCTTTCTTTACTATATACATTATATACGCTCTCTTTGTAAACACCGCCCTGTAAAAGCGGGCCCCGCATGTTGTTGTTGGTGTTGGTGTTGTTGTTATCATTATAGCTGTTGCCATGTTGTTGCAGAGTAGCAGTATAATGGTAAAAAAGAGATTACGGATTTACCCTGATATTTGATTACACTGGTATTATTCGATCGCAATATTCCTCTACTGCAGTGTAATGTTTTCTATAGTTATAGTATATCATAATTATACAGATGTAGTTTGATTTATTTTTAATTGAAAAAGATTTGAGCTGTTTGGAATGATTTCATCCTGGTGTGTTTGTGTTATTTTGCTTGTTTCTTTCCCTTGTGGTTTGTCAAATCTAATACACACGCATTTTTTTTTCTTGTGTTTAGTATCCGCTGTGAAGTTGAAATAGTTCAAAGAGAGCATTGATTTAAGAGAATGATCAAATTTGACTGCGGAACATCCTGGCAGGTCCAGATTTTGAAAATCGTATATTTCCAGAGAGTCGGCAGGAGTACAAAAATAATATTATTACGTAGTGAAGCTTAAACAATAAACCTGCTCTGATGTGTATATCGCTGGTATATCAGGATATGGTATTGCTATAACAGAACATAAACTCTGACGGCATATTGGATGGGCTCCCCTGTTGATTGTGATGTTGATACAGCTTTCAAAAACATGGGATGCCGCGTATATTACCGGCTGATCGGTCCAATGGTATTTAGACTCACGTCCTATATCGCGATCAATACAAATACAGGCCGAACGAAGGACATACGGCCATTTCTCGTTATCGTACAGACGTCATTCGCATTGCATCATGGGATATCTGGAACTCGAGAGCCCATTAGACCTCGACTTAATGAAGTATAAATGCAACAATATCTAATATCAACTATTGTCATATTTCAATCATATTCTTTAAGGCGGATAAAATAGGTAGATACTAAAGTCACAGAAAAACTCAAATCCATTTTCCATTGGAAGAATTTTTGACTGTCTGAAATATTGTTATAACTATCACCTACAGTCTGTACGATGCATGTAGATTTGTTGTTTTTTCTTTGCTAAGGTATATCATAAGAAAAAGACAACTTCGTTACAATAAACGTTCCTTGAAACCAATGAACACACACAAAAAAATATTTCCCAATTTATAAAACATTATTAAACATACAAACAGAAAGACAAGCAAGAAAAGAGATCGTAGTAATTTATATATCTCCATGGTTGCTCATGTCCTCATCCGCGTGCAATATTGCCTACTGGATGATAGCAGTCACTTTAGCACATGACCTTTGCGGGATCCGTGCACACCAGATAGATTATGACCACTGAAATAATATACTGTAAAAGTAAACGGTATATACAATATGTATCTCGTGTATGTTACGCTCTCGCATATTGTTTCGATATGCGCGTGTCATTCGCCGTCAGTCGTTTATACCACATTAGCGTTGTATCGGATTTGCAGGTGTAATCCATAATGTGTTTCGGGGAAGTGAGTACAACTGCTAAACATCATGACGACTTTTCTCCCTCGTTGACAAGGATATACTAAAACCTAGACCCATCCTATGTTAAAGTTTAACGTCCAAAAGTGAAGTCAAACGAACATTGTTACGCCCTACCAATAGAATATTACTGTTACATTATATGTCTATTGATAGTTTCCGCCACAACAAATTCAGATGACGTGAATGATAATGTCACCAACTGACAATTCCCTTATTATGATTATGATTATGATTATGATTATGATTATGATTATGATTATGATTATGATTATGATTATGATTATGATTATTATTATTATTATTATTATTATTATTATTATTATTATTGTACTATAAAAGTCTATGTTTGCATACAAATTCTCTATTGTAAATTATTTTTCTTGAAAGTGAAAGAAAGATAGACAAAATGCCATGCCTGGTATCAAGTTATTCCGTAATTCAATAATATAACATCAAGGAAAATTATAGTTGCCAAGTGCCATTTATCCAGTAAAACTGAACTGCATTTTTTTTTAGTACTATTATATAGAGGGATTTTTTTTTTAAGGACAATGACCTGATCTATTATTATATCATGATGATTGTGACCCAATATCATTGAATCACGGGGAGCACTGCATGTATTTAAAAAAGACCTAGTTGCTTTTTACTTTTGCCCTTTTTTCAAAACATTGTTTCTAGTTTTCTTTCATTGCTCTATTGCAATCATAAAGTCAACTTCAACATGGAATGGAAATGCCCTTTGAATCTTAATAGTGGCTACTCTAACTACTCCATATGCCCATAGTAATGAAAGTACCTTGGGCATATTATTTCCGTGCTATAGACTTCTTTCACTGACTATGGGATTCGTCTGTATTTCTGACAGCCTTATATAGTTTTTTGAAGACCTCAATGCAGAGGAAATGCGACTCGCCGGATCGAAAGGCCAACGGCATCTTTCACGCTTGGCGTACTCCTGAGCACGCCCAACCTACTTCCAACGGGCTATCACAGCATGCTAAGACAACAAGCCCTGTTATTCTTCCTCACGCGACATCGCTTTCCGAAGATGATGATGATGTTGATGATGATGATGATGATGATGGTGATGGTCTGGACAGATAGCAGGGACGGGTGAGATGAGAATGTAGACAAGGGTCTGTGCAGAAGGAATCAAGTGCGCCACCAACGATACTTACGCTCAGCGGGAAGCAGGGTAACATGAGCGCGTAATGCATCATGGGCGGCATATTTTGTTTCGGGCTTTCCTTTTCGGTGTTTTGTTTTGTTTTGTTTTGGTTTTGGTTTTTGTTTGTCCTTTTATCTGCTTCAAGAAAAAGGGAGTTGTACAATATCTGTTAGAGTTCATGACCACAGGAAAACAATATTGTACAAGAACTGTCATCATTTTTTGTTTTTTTTTTAAAGAATATACTAGTAATGCGGTTTGAACTATAAGAGCGAGGTTTGATAAACTTCTTGAAGCCCCTTGGCCCGGAATGGGAAGGGAGTTGAATATAACAGTAGGTTATTCTCTGCTGAAACTAGTAGTATACAGCCTAGAAATACCTTTCACGTAATCGTTGCACCTTTAATACAGTCATTGTAAACATTTTTTTTTTCTGTATAACCCCTACATGCCAAAAAAATGATTTCATCATCAATAACGAAAAAATAAAAAGAGAGAAGATATTTTTGTAGAACATTATGCACAGGGAAAATAGAATGTGTGCTCACAATAAACATGGTGTTTTGTCACGAAATGGCTAAATTATGCTTGACATAACTTTAAAAAATAACTTACTTATTTTTTCATCAGAATTTGATCAAGCCTTCCCTGTCCCGCTCCTCTCACTTCTCTGCTTCTATTCACACAAAATATTTTAAGGTATGGACAACTGATGGACTTTCCCTGTAAATATTTCGTTACCTTCTCCTTACACAAAGTAGCTTATCATTACTATATCATATCTAACATTGCTGATTATGAACTTGTGATATAGTTTTTAACAGAATAATGTTATTGTTATTATAATATAGATATACGTCATTTACTGTTAAACTGCCAGTATGATTCAATAGCTCATGGAGATTTTCTTAAAAGAAATTTAGTGTGAGTGTCGCAATAATCTGTCAAGAATGACTGGTCATAAGAGGAGACATAATCATCTATTGACATTCACACAACTATATGAAAATACACAAATTAATGATACTAGCATACTAGTTCTTTATATAGCACGTCGTGTCTCATATTTTCCTGGAAATCTTGACCCATGTATGTTTACATAGAGTTCATCCGTCAATCTTCTATTTCTCAATATTCGCTCTCTCTCTCTCTTTCTCTTTTCATAAATATTCTGCCTTGGTCTTATGACTATCATCTCCCATTGTCACACAGCTGTTTCCCAGTTTGAGTGTGTGTGTGTGTGTGTGTGTGTGTGTGTGTGCGTGTGTGTGTGTGTGTGTGTGTGTGTGTGTGTGTATGTGTGTGTGTGTGTGTTCATGTGTGTGTGTTTAACAGACGTATCTACGTCATAGAGGACAAAAGTGAATTAACATCGACACGGAGCACATCTGAAAATGCATATTCTATATACGTACCTGGCAACGAAAGAAAGGAAGAGAGAGGGAGAGAGAGCATGAAAGAAGCGAGGGGACATCGCTGGATAATTGCATTGAAAATGTTAACAAAATAATGACAGTTGTATAGAAGCATGAATGACGTACGGCAGCTCGACCGTCTCAAGGCTATACTTACTATACTTCACTATATAATCAGATCCCTCGAAGGGGGCAGGGCTTCAAAGACAGTCGATCTCAATCGGAACAAAAACCCTGGCCGCGTAATGTATTCTGTCATGTCTGTAGAAACATGTCGTGTCACTCGGAACTTAAGCACTGCAGGGTGTACTTTTATATCTTTCCAACATCACCATGATATTGATTTAGCATCATTACTGTATACAGGAGGAGGAAAGAGTAGAGAAGGAGTAGAAATTACAAGCATTGCATTTTCAGCGCGTCGCTCTACTGTATATATATATATATATATATATATATATATATATATATATATATATATTTCTACAGTATACATATCTGTTCTCCAAGGTGATTTATTACAGTTTTTCGTTATAACAAGGTGTATTATAATGTGTCGCTATCGTACCTTCTCGTTCTTTCACACTGTAACGCTTACAGTAATCTTTTGTCACCAATTTGTGTGAAGCGTATGTTGTTTGCTGTCGATATAGAAATAAATAGATTAATTAATTAATTGATTAATTAATTTGACTTTAAAAATAAAGATATAGAGAATTCATTGTTTTCTTCTTCAGATTATCCCTTATGTGTCAAATCTTTTACGCAAGTTTGCGTGATGCATTACATTGTTTGAAAATGAAGTTAAGACAACTGTATACATGTACATAGTGTATATACGTGAGCAAACTCATCAGGAGACAAAAGTTAGCAGTGTGAAACACAAACACAAGGCGAAGACCTGCAAAATAAATCACTCGATTTTTGCCATCGTGTGCATGTCAATCAAGTAATGATAATGATTACCTCTGGCTGGGGTCCTTCGGCAAAAATATTTCCTCAGTAAATAATCACCTTTTAATAAAAACGGCCATGATTCGTGATATGAGCTCCATAGAAGTAAAGTTCAATTTTAAGATCTCTTAATTCTCCGTGCGTTATGAAACGGCAATTAAGCGCGCGCACACACACTCACACACACACAAACACATACACACACTCACCCTCACTATGTAAATATCTATAACTTAAATATTTTTGCCTACCTTTCATAATATACATTGAAAATGCAATAAGTACACAAAACAGCAATAGTTTAACGAGGAAATGCAGCATTTATTTTATTTAACAAGACGAATTGCTTTTAAAGGCACAAGTAAATTTTGCTAATTTTCCTTACAGAAGGCAGAGCAAGAGGAAAAAAAAAGTTTTTTGTTTTCAAATAAGATATTGGTTACAACCTATAGATTTTTTGTTCAAATGCCAGATTGGAGAAAAATCGTCAAAGATGTATGGTTGCAGTTTGGTTTGTTTACTTCCTTTGTCTCATCTCCTGTGGCAGTTTTTTTTTTTTACATTTTACTCAACATCTCTTTCCCCGTCCTCCTCAACTGGAGGCAGAACGTCTACCAATCTCCTGAAGGGCATGTGGTAGAATTGGAGTCCATTGCTCCTACCCTTAGTGCGAGCTCCCAGGTAAAAGTCTGCTACTTTTCGGTTGGAATGCGGACATTTCCGGTTCGCAAAAAGCCCTTTCTGGACTCGTTTCTTCTCACGTCGCTGATTTTGCTCCAGCCGAATGTCCAGATTTTTCACTTCGTCCAGGACGAATTCGACCACATGACGATCTCGTTCGAGCCCTTGCAGCACTCCCTTGGTGAGGTGATCGAGGCGACTGGACTCAACAGCGACTCTGTCAAGAGCTTCTGACTTGGAAGCCTCGTCATACCGAGGGATGCAGCCACAGCTGATCTCGGCCCATCGCTGTACCAGAGGGACAATCGAGTTGGTCAGGACCTGCACAGCTGCAACAGAGTCACAAAATTTTGCCGTAACACGTGACCTAGGGCATGTCTTGGTCACTCCTTGAAAGTCTCTGAAATTCTTGTTCTGCCGCTGCTTGCTTTGTACCCCTAGGACAACGGTACTGGTGAACACGACGTCTTCTTTGTCGAGATCGATAAATGTTGGTCCCCAAACCTCACCGTTGAGTTGATGTCGGCATTGCTCTTGCTCGAATTCATACTGAGCTGCGACAATATTGTGGAGTATCTCTCTGGTTTCATGAAGAGCTGACATCTTAAATTGGAGAGACCCGACCAGTTTCTTTAATCTGGCGTAAATGGATTTCGACTTTTCGTCGATGATCAGTGATTTGGCCGAGTTCTTTAGCAGCATGGAAGCCATCTTCCCAGAGACAGCCGACCAGAGTTTCATAGCCACCATGATGTCTCGGAAGATCAGCTGACCGATGGTATTGCTTATGATCAAATTTCGGCGAACAAATGAGTCTGGGCAAGTATTAACGAGTCTGGCAATCTGGCAGAGTCTGAAATTATCCTTTTGACATTGCTGCATGTATATCGATGACTGCTCGTCCACGACGTGGCTTCTAGCTGTACAGTCGACGATATTAGTTTTGCTATCATCATCACTGTCCAAAATGGTAACATGCTGTATTTCATCAGCAGGAGATGAAGAGTCATCATTGTCCGGAATTTGTCCCGGGAGGTATGACGTCACTATATGCGGGCTTGAGGTTTTAGTGTTAGTTTTTGTCTGCCCGAATAGTTTTGAGTGTTGAACCACAACAAAATCTGTGTTGTCGTCGGACCTCTGCCGGCGAGCAGATTTCGGGGTTTCAAGGAAGGTGGTCGATGACGTCAGTTGATCACTACCGACGTCGTTCATCTGCGGTGGCTGCAGTGAATGTCGACCAGGAGATTCCGGCGAGTTGTCTGTTGGTGGTAGAAATTCTACAACTTTGGTAGAACGTCGGCGGAATCTTTGGCAAAGTCTTCTCGCAGAGCGCGAGAACTTTGGCTTGGAGATTGGTAGACAGCAAAATGCGGAGCATCCTGACCGCACCTTGGTTGAATCAGACACGATCTGCGAAAGGAAAAACGTGAATAAACATGTTTCAGTTGATGAGAAATAAGATGAAGACAAGTGTCAGCTGAGGTTGCACAGTGGATGGCGTCATGATAGCACTGAAGCGATCACACATGAGCATTTTCTGCAGGTCTTCTCCATTCTCGGCCTTTACCAGTTCTCATCCCCTCCCTCAATTCTCTTCTACTTACCTTGTTTCTCTTTCTGTAACTCTTCCATTGTCCAAGGTTGGCGTTTTGTTCGTATTTACTAGTTTTTTTTTTTTTTTTTTTTTTTTTTTTTTTACAATAGTCGCTCAAAGTCAATGTATGTCTGTTTATTTCTTAATCTGTCTGTCTTATATCTGTACCTCTCTTGGTAGCTTTGACATTGAATATATATTCGTCTATATTCTCTCCAACCTGGATGAAAACAAAGGGCCAAAATATGAAATGGGCCCAATTTTTTTTTTTTAAATGGTTTTCAAAATTCACCTCGTGCTCAAGTCTATTGCAACGTTAAGGTACAATGATTTTAAAACATAAAAATAATGTTCCTAACCGCTAACTGCATTTTGTTCGAAGGATCATTATGAATTTTCAAATTGGTTTGAAATAAAACGTAGATTTTGTTACATTAACATTTTTGTTCATTATGGACATCACTTCTTACCGAATCAGCCATGCTGTCTGTAGAAGACACAATATCTCTCTCTCTGAAGATAAATCAGAAGAAAATATCCCGATCACATATCTACGTCTTGACGCAAATATCGCAGAAATGGATATGATTGTGTACATACACAGAACAGCAGAACGGATAGTAGAACACACATCCAAAGGCAGTACTATGGTTACGGCAGTATCAGCCAATGATAACGCGTGAACATTACAAAGAAGTGGAATGCGCGAACTTTCATCCAATCAGCGTTCTTATTCTAAACCCATCCCGACATGACAGGTTGTTGAACTTTTGCAGCGATACACTGCGCACCAAGTACGCGCACCCATTTGTTGCATCATCAATACACTCGGGCAATGTTGGGTAATTATTGTATCGTGATTCAGATTCTAGTGGGAGCGAAGGTCTTTTGAGTTCAAAGTAAATGGAATGATAATCACGACAAACAATAATATAATTATCACTGTCATATAAGACACTTTTTTATGATTGTGAACATGGTGAAGACTCGCTTGTTTTCATGCTGAACCTGCATTTCTCTGTTCTTTATACATACCATAAGTACTGCGTGATTTTTCACTCTACTGCAATGCTTTAGTAATTTGTGACAAATAATATATATTTGTTACAATGTCCATCTGCTCTTAGTCGAGTGCCTTTTTAAAGAGAAAGCTGTCCTAGAGTAAGTACATGTTTGATATTGCACAAGGCATTTCCATTTATCGGAAATTACTTTATGATTTTGATATGTGATGCTTAGAACATTATTCATGTTTCCTGTTCTGATTTCCAGTGGCTAAAGCAAGAGGGTTGCAAGGGTTGATGCGAACCATTCTAAGCCACGGATTGAGGCAAATTATATACAGTGTACAGTACAATGTCCAGTAAACACATTTGATTGATTGATTTTATTTTATTTTTGAATTTCTTTTTCATACAATAATGAAATACAAAGTCAATTGAACGACCTAATTGAGCACAGTATAATTTGAATTTGACAGTTAAAACAAATAAATGATTAATTCAAATATCCAACGTTTTTTTTCCTAACACAATGCAAAATGAAAATAAACAAGTATTGTTTTATGCATATATTTATGCAAACATAGGATCCCGTTTATCGTTCAAAGACAAATTAAGCAACTCTTGATGTACAGAAATTCAGGAGACCATCATCATAAGCACAAAATTGAAGAGGACAATGGCCTCAGAAATGATAATCTAAACAATACGTCATTGTAAGAATATATTCAAGTCACCACTCACAGAGTGGCGATAAAGAGAGAGGGAGGGAAGAATGACGGGAAAAAAGAAAACGAAAAAAAGTGCAGCTGTGCATTGTGCAAAAATGTGAAGTGTTTGCATGGAAATGAGTAGTCATCTTTCCCCCGAGACTTCACGCACAATTGATCGCTTTATATCCTGTGATTTTTATTTACAACACCGTATTTTTCATTCAAAGATTTTTTCCCATTTTCGGGCTAAAGGAACATCTTTTTTTTTTCTCACTTTCAGACTAACGAATCGTTTTTCATTTCCGGATAAACAAACAAAAACATTCCATTTTCGGATTAACGAACCCTTTTTCATTCTTTATAACACACCATCGGAATGAGGTGGAACCATTTCCTTTTTTTAGGGGGTAATTAGTGTATTGTTTTCTCTTTTTTTCTCTCTCTCTCTTAGCAAACACGGTGCGTAATGAAGGTCGCTTAATCAATGGACAAATTACTTCCTTTCCATTATATTTTATTCGAGCAAATCATCAAAATTGTCTGTTAACCACATACAGCCCGGGCTATTTGAAACTTCATGGGGGGGGGGGGGGGAGGAGGAGAGGAGTAATTTCATTGGCTTCACATTTATAACTTCCCCCTCAGATCTCGGTAATTTATTGACTGATTATGACCAAGCTTGGATGGCGTGTCGGTGTACCGTCATGTACTTTTCAAAAAAAATATGATATCCATTGTCATTTTTGATTTGTCTGATTGTTAATGCAAATAGGCATTTTTTTTTCTTTAAAATTCAGATCTTTCGCATTTTCGTTTCAAGGTCAGAGCAGAATTGTTTCTTTTTTCTCTCTCTCTCTACTTGCAAATTGTAGATAGGTGATGTTAAGTGTATGTTTCGACATTTCATATAAATGTAAGGCGGGAAATGCTCATGCAAATTAGAGACAAAAATATCCAATAGCAGCGATTAAGTTGAATGTTTCTTGTTTCTCTCTTTGTTTCCCAAGTCTTTTGTATTTCTTTGTTTGCAAATCGTTTGTTAGTATTGTTTTTATGTCTAGAATATTCAATGATAGCCGAAAGGAATGATAATAATATCTGAGAAAAGGCAGGGAAAAAATCTGACAACACTTCTCGTAATTCCGTACATTGGGAACAGCCACTTTTGTGACGTTGCTAACGAATTATGTGCTATATCTCCACAACTATATGCCCCAATTTTCGTGAACAGGGCCTTACCTTTGCCCAATATGTGAAAGAAAAAAAAGTTATCAAATTTCAACGTGATATCATTTTGGGCTGAAAAATTACCGCGAAGAATGTCCCGCCCCCGACCCATCTATCTTCTCACATTATTTTGAATAACACTTTCTCTGTTCAGTTTTGATAATTTTTTTTTCTGTAATTGAACTTATTCTAAATTCAGCGGTGTTGATTCAGGATTGAAATTAATGCTGTGAAGATTGAAAGTTATGGGCTTCTTTTCCTTTAGCGCCTCAAACTCGCAAAAACACCCTCACATTAATAGAACACACACTCAATACAAATAAGCAACATGCACAGACAAACGAGCAGGTTCTATATCTGTGTTTATGTACGTAATAGATATACATAGGTGCGTCAGAACCATGATAAATTGCAGGGATGCCATTATTTATTTTCATCATATTTCAATGTACGAAATTTGCAAAGACTTTTTGTCATACCCTTTGTTCTTTGATGTTCCTTGATTTCTTTTTCTTTTCTTTTTTGTCAGGAGTGAGAAAAATGTGTGATTAGTTGCTGCACAATAGAGGTAAAATCTTGATTTCAATTTCTTGATTAATTTGACAAAGCCAAATAAGGAACTTTCGTGGTAGGCATTAGCAGTCTTGTTTCTTTTTTATGCAAGACTTATGCTGCCTTATTTTTTCTTCATATTTCACTCAGCATCTCTTTCCCCGTCCTCCTCAACTGGAGGCAGAACGTCTACCAATCTCCTAAAGGGGATGTGGTAGAATTGGAGTCCATCGCTCCTACCCTTAGTGCGAGCTCCCAGGTAAAAGTCTGCTACTTTTCGGTTGGAGTGCGGACATTTTCGGTTTGCAAAAAGCCCTTTCTGGACTCGTTTCTTCTCACGTCGCTGATTTTGCTCCAGCCGAATGTCCAGATTTTTCACTTCATCCAGGACGAATTCGGCCACATGACGATCTCGTTCGAGCCCTTGCAGCACTCCCTTGGTGAGGTGGTCGAGGCGATTGGACTCAAAAGCGACTCTGTCAAGAGCTTCTGACTTAGAAGCCTCGTCATACCGAGGGATGCAGCCACAGCTGATCTCGGCCCATCGCTGCACCAGAGGGACAATCGAGTTGGTCAGGACCTGCACAGCTGCAACAGAGTCACAAAATTTTGCCGTAACACGTGACCTAGGGCATGTCTTGGTCACTCCTTGAAAGTCCCTGAAATTCTTGTCCTGCTGCTGCTTGCTTTGTACTCCTAGGACAACGGCACTGGTGAACACGACGTCTTCTTTGTCGAGATCGATGAATGTTGGTCCCCAAACCTCACCGTTGAGTTGATGTCGGCATTGCTCTTGCTCGAATTCATACTGAGCTGCGACAATATTGTGAAGTATCGCTTTGGTTTCATGAAGAGCTGACATCTTAAATCGGAGAGACCCGACCAGTTTCTTTAATCTGGAGTAAATGGATTTCGACTTTTCGTCGATGATCAGTGATTTGGCCGAGTTCTTTAGCAGTGTGGAAGCCATCTTCCCAGAGACAGCCGACCAGAGCTTCATAGCCACCATGATGTCTCGGAAGATCAGCTGACCGATGGTATTGCTGATGATTAAATTTCGGCGAACCAATGAGTCTGGGCAAGTATTGACGAGTCTGGCAATCTGGCAGAGTCTGAAATTATCCTTTTGACACTGCTGCATGTATATCAATGACTGCTCGTCCACGACGTGGTTGCTATCTGCACAGTCGATGATGTCAGTTTTGCTATCATCATCATTGTCCAAAATGGTAACATGCTGTATTCTATCAGCAGAAGACGATGACGATTCACCACTGTCCGGAATCTGTCCCGGGAGGTATGTCGTCACTATATGCGGGCTTGAGGTTTCAGTGTTAGTTTTTGTCTGCCCGTGTAGTTCTGAGTGTTGAACCACAACAAAATCTGTGTTGTTGTCGGACCTCTGCCGGCGAGTAGATTTCGGGGTTTCAAGGAAGGTGGTCGATGACGTCAGTTGATCACTACCGACGTCGTTCATCTGCGGTGGCTGCAGGGAATGTCGACCAGGAGATTCCGGCGAGTTGTCTGTTGGTGGTAGTAATTCTACAACTTTGGTAGAACGTCGGCGGAATCTTTGGCAAAGTCTTCTCGCAGAGTGCGAGAATTTGGGCTTGGGGATTGGTAGACAGCAAAATGCGGAGCATCCTGACCGCACATTGGTTGAATCCCACTTGGTCTGTGAAAGGAAATATAAAGTGGGCGCAAGATAATATCAATGGATGTCAGGGTATAGTATGCACAATGTCATGTTTCTCCCCACGGTCGGTGCCCATTGATTCTCTATCCCCCCCCCCCCCCCTCTCTCTCTCTCCCTGTCTTCTCAGTGCACTATTATACAGTCTTTCGTTCAGTCTTCATTTCTCCCATTGCATGTAGTCGCTGTTTGTCTTTCTGTGTTTGTGTCTTTCCCTCTCTGTAACTCAAATCACTTTTTATCTCTTTTGATCTCTACGTTTTCACAGCGATATGAAACAACACGTCAAAATAGTAGCTCGATATCCAACTCCTACATCTAATACGATTGGCCATATCATTTTTACCAGCCAAGTTTCATGTAATAGAAATTCAAAATGTTCATCAAATGAAGTTGGTTACATAGGCCTAGATATTGAAACGACATTGTAATTTGATAGTGTTATTATAGTAAAGATTAGTTTGTGATAAGCTGCCCGGTGTATCATGCAGAACCTTACCGTATCAACCATGCTGTCAGTCGAAGACATTTCTCTTTCCGACGAAAAATCAGCGGAAAACAACCTGCTCATCAGAAGCTAGAGAAAACGTATATCTACGCCTTGACGCAAATACCGAATGAATCGATATATTATGTTTACACACAGCACATCAGAACATATTGTAAGATACGCACTCGGAGTGCAATACCGAGTACTATGGTTACGGTGATTTCAGCCAATGATAAGGCGGTTAAAATAAACGCACTGATAGGCGCAAACTTTTGACAAATTAGCGTTCTCGTCTAAGACCTGTGGGGACATGATAGTTCACTGACCCTGGAGCAGACATTCAACGAGGAGTAAATGATACGCGCGTCTCTTTGTTTCGTCATCAATGCACTTTGGTGACATTCATGACGTAGGTAGTCTCTTGAATCCGAAGGTGTACTAGTATACGGTACGCAGAGGATTATGCATAGAAAAAGAAGTGAGAAAAATCGCAGCCTCTTGAACACCGTGCTTCTTGAGAGCATGGTAAAAATAACACATGTGGAGAACACACAAACACATACACACACACACACACACACACACACACACACACCTATCTTCAAACACACGTAAAATGAACATATCTCTCTGTAAGAATGCTAATTTCCCTGAACCGTTGAAAGATAAAAATGACACATGTTGTCATGATTTTAATGATGATAACAAATGTGCCATCTTCACGAGCACTTCCAAAGAAAATGAGTTATCTCTTGACATAGATGAATCAGAGGCTTAAGAGTGGCTGTGGTTGAGGAGTATGAATTTGTCTTTGATGTGCGCCTCATGTAGACTAAACACTATTGGAGAGACTCGATTTGGATCCACCAGGGAGGTGGCCTGGATCCACGTAATACGCACATTTGTTTCTATGCATGGTGAAAACATTGTCTTACCGGAAGCGCGGAGTTTGAGCATGGATCTCAATATTGAAGTGAAACAAGTTTCTTAACACAGATGCGAAACACGCACGAAACGCATTGACTTTCTGGTGTATCATATATATTTTTACTTTCGTGTTTGTTTGATTGCTTTTTAGGGGTGGTGGTGTGTTTTGTTTATTGCTTTATTATAGCAAGTGTCTTTGCGGAAAACACATTTACAGAATTCATGTCATCTTTATCATCTTGTAGGTCCATTACCCAAACCACGTGTTTACACTGACTGAGCAAGAAGCGCGGGTTGGGTGCTTCCGTCTCCAGTATAGCACAAGGAACGATTCCTACTACCGAGGAGACTCCTCCAGCCCGGAAGTACGGGGGTGGAAAGCGGGTGCATTCACGGTGGTGAACATGCAGCGCTATCACGCCATCAAGGGTCCTGAAAGAGGAGAGTGGGTAGGCATACCACCCCCCCCCCCCCCCGAAAAAAAAAAAACAAGCAAAAAAACAAAAAAACAAAAACACCACCAAACAAACAAACAAACAAACCCAAAACCAAACCAAAATAAAACAAACAAACAAGCAAACAAACAAACAAACGTTTAAAATTTTATTTTGATATATCGCACAGCCAGCTTGTTATTCCCCGCTACTTCAAAGTTTGTAACTAACTTTGTCCGACAGGGTAGTGATTTTGGTGTCTGCCTAATAATTCTGCCTCATATACATAATAAATGTGTATTGCGATGAAGATGTACATTTGACTACGGATAATTTTTACTTTCGCTGCGTCAATATATGCACCCCCATCAATGTCCATCGTCGGCGTACTTCGTAATTAATGGAGCTGAAACCATAATGTCGTTAGAACGGAGCTACCCCGCGAATAAATGCAAATACGGGATAGACCAGACTGAAATTACCCTTCTATCCTAAGATTTGATGAAGGAAAGATAAAAATATTATTGCAAACACTAGTAATGTCGGCAATGAGAGTGTTTCAATGTGTGGTACATGGTCTCCTTGAGCATTACTAGTAGTATGACATATTGTATTAAAGAAGACAGATCGACTCCCTTACATGTAATTCCTCGAGGTTACTACAATGATGGCATGGTAAACATCTTCTTGTGATACGGTGCCACAGAAAAATCACTGAGATATACTGCGCTTGTATTGGGTGTGTATGTTAGGTTCTCAGACAATATTCCTATGAAGGCTTATTCAGAGCCATGATCCATATACACGTCTATATCCTTGCCGCAGGCGTATCTGACCAGAAAGCCAAGACACTCCAGCGGCTCCATCAGCTGGTGTGTCGATTTCGGGCGCACGGGGCTCGTAGTCGACCAGATCCACGCTCTGACGTACGGACGCACCCTACCCGGCGGAACGATCACCTACGATATGATAAGTCCCGATCGCCGTGATCACTCGGCGGCAAAAGGGTCAGAACTGACTTCACCTATTAGCAAGAAAAGTAAATAACTATTTGAAAATTTTGTCCCCTGACCAGAAATTTCAAAATTAATTGGCTATTCTTTAATTCATTTTTAAAGCATGTTAACTCTCTTACCACTTACCTTTTCACTCTCAAGTTCCGTCATTCGAACGTATGTAGCCTGTAATATTACAAGTACTACATCATGCAGAGCAACCCAATGTCGCCGCAAATGGCAAAGCAAATGAACTTGACCTTACGATGGGTCGATACCTTCATTACACCGGCATCATTGTGAAATTACCCAGACAGCCGATATGTTTCACTGCTTTCTGTTCTCGTGTGGTGTGAGGAAAAATTCATTCTGAAACTAAATTCCTTTGTATTAATACGCTTAGTTCACCAGTCATAATTTTTTTCCCCATCATTTCACTAAACTTAGATCGTCTCATCTTTGTGGCATACCTCGACGGCGGAGTCTCCAAACACGAGAGGGCACAAACACAGCTGTTCTTCCAAGACTGTGTCAGTAACCCCAACGGATTCCCCTTTGACCTTCTCATCACTCTCAAGGTACGTGTCATCGTCACAGTACAAAGTGATGAGTTCGCATGAGTCACCAAGGCGCCATTCCACGCAGCGTCACGAGACATTCAGCCAAGCGTGGCGTCATACGGTCCCGGAATCGGCACAGTTTGGCCGTACGAATATGGAACTTTCAATTCACGCGAACTTGGCCCGAACCTCGTTAAAAACTGACCAATAACCAAAGCAATTAAGACCTTTAGTTAGCAGCCTGACAAACTCCACCAGCGGTGACACGATGGTTTTAAGATACCTTCACGAATAACCCGATGCTCATACGATTAGAGCCGAAATGGAACATTTCCTTTATCGTGTGTCCTTCTTTGCTCAACTTTGGGACAGTGTGACGCTCGCTTAAGGGTGGTGTCACACTAGCCCGAACTTGGTCAAAAGCCAATCGACAGTCGAAGCAAGTACGACGCCTTCTGAAGGTCACACGATGGCACCCGAACCACATACGAAGACTACACGAAGATGTGCATTTTATCAAAGTTTTTTTTTTTTTCGAAAGAAATACGATGGCCACAAAAACATTTTTCCACCGCTAACGAAGTTGCTTCTGGACCCTGTGAAACTCCATCGGGGGTCATAGTGTACGATAGCCATCAAGATAGACTCAATGTTTATACGAGCAGAGCCGAATTTGAACGGTATATTTCCTTTATTGTGTGTCCATCTTTGCTTGATTTCGGGACAGTTTGACGCCGGTATGACTGAGGAGCGTTCGTAGACGCAAACTGACGTTTTAACAACTATGACGTATTTCACAAAAGCAAACAAGCATTGTAACCTCCCTGCCATATGTGTAGAATAGTTCGTAGTCATAGCGAACGACATTGGACTGCTCCGTTTACACTGTTATGCCGAGGAAGCCTGAAGTAAAAGATTTTCAGTAATGAGACAAGTTGCCGTCCCTGTACCTTGTTGTATGCCTGATGTTAGGAGGATCACGTTTTGCTAAGAATTTCATGCACATTACAAATCGTCTGCTTGTCTGGGATAATACTGCATAACAGCAGCCAATGTGAAAAACAAAATGAAAACGAAATTTGTCGCTCGTATTAGATCCACTACAGCCATTTTCCTCATCATGTTTTTCTTTTATTTTTGATTCATCGCTGTCATATTTTCCTGTGATTACGGTCTAACTTATCCGTACAAGCAACTTGATTGAAGAGCAAGGCTATCATTAGAGTCGTAAGATTCATGATTCGTCATAGTGATATAAGAAGGAAACCGTGAATCTCCAGGAACTCTGTGCCATGTCCCCCTTCTTTATTAGCTTCTGTGCTGATCCTTTTTCAGTCCACGTCATTGATGTTCAAATTTCAATATTTTCTCGCCCTCTCTTTAGCCAGCAGTTGCGATGGCAACCACATTCATCCCTCGAACCAAGTTAAAACCCAACGTATGTAAAAGGTGCACCTGTCCCATCGAGCAAAGACAGCGGTACAGTCCTCCAACCGTTCGAGTTGACCAGCCAACGGGGTCATACTGGCAGGACGAGGGGAGCATACTGGAGACGCCAACTTCGGATATTCCCACAAAGATTGCCGAACGCACCTTAGAAGGAAAAGTAGACTCGTCAACGCATACACGCGGTTGTGAGGCATCGATGTTCAGACACAAGACCGACAGGACGCGTGCGGAATCCATGTTCTTGACTTCAGCGTCCATAGGCGGCTCAGTAACCACACGGAAAAGACCGAGTGGCGATCGAATATCGCCCGAGCGTGACGCGATCCAGAAATCTGCGATGACGGACAGACACTCGGGCCTTTCCGTCAGTCAGTCGGAACTTTCGGAATATGGCGATGTGCCAACGCCCGAACGCCAACATTCGATGTCGAGGGAAATGACGATGGCCTGGGGAGATCGATATATTGACCGACGATTCCTGGTGAGTAGTAAGAACTTTGTTTCTGTTTCTTTGAGCGAGTACAGGCCTCTGACAAATGGAATATAACTGTCCGTTTTGCGAAACGCGTATTGAATAATCCATTGCCAACATACGCCAAACTACTTTCCCGTCCCTTTTGCCCACCCCCTTTTCTTTTTTGTGGTTATGCACAAAACGAAAAGTTTGGACATCTGTAACACCATTCAAAATGAAAAAGCCTACATTTCATCTTTCTCGCCATTGCATGCAACTCTACGAGAAGATTTGGCCATGGGAAGATTCATAAGTTTACTTCCATTTCTGCACTCTGGAGAATACAAATGTACTGTTTTGGATCTGCGTAAAACAATTAAAACATGCATTCTAAACTGAATGATACATGTACCACATTTGGAAAGAGAAATACAGTGGCAACATACAAGTGTACTTTGTTTTTTTAGGATCTGTGTAAAACGAAACATGCATTCTAAATGGAACGATACCACAATTTGGAAAGAGAAATACCATGGACTCCCGTTATAACGAAGTTTTCTTTCGTTATATCGAAATTTCGCAATAACCGAACAAATAAACAATAGAAAACATAAGTAGGATAATGTTGCGGCCTGAATTTTATTCCGATGTAACCGGAATTTCGTTATAACCGTGTTCGTCATATTCAAAAACGGGAGTGCACTGTACCGAGTTGCAAAATTCCTTGTGTGACTCGAATGGCAAAAGCCTACGTACGCTACATGTATTTGAGTGTTGGACCGACACGTAAGTTCAGTTCATTTCAGTTCAATTCAATTTCTTAATCTGTTAAAAAAAAAAAGTAGTCAATTTTGTACCCTTCAAAGTATCGAATGAAACTTTGTATGTCTAGTAACTTGAGATTTCCACGTCATTATTTTTTCCTGTGCAGGTTGCAACGGGGAGGGACAAATCAGTGCCCCACAGGCATTGCGTCATTCTTTGATGGATAAAGCCCGCCCTCTTTGATCAACTCGTTGTTAGCCGACAAGTCGAACTCAATAAATTTGATTTGCGAAGGCTGCCCAATGATGCCAGTGTGATTTGTGAGCCTTGTACAACTGATTGGACAACAATCTAGTGTACTGTGTGTTGGTAGGCAGCTACAATCTGAACATTATTTTTAGTTACCATAATGTCATCTGCAGTTTGCACAAGGCACTGGCTGTCGTAAGTACTGGATTTTCTGTACCAATCACATTTTGATCCTGTTCATGTGTACATGTATACTTGTATTGTATGACAATCATTTAAAAATACTGTATTTGTAAATTTGTTCATACCTTTATAAAAGTTAAAAGATATACCGTGTACACTGACACCCAGTTGATAACAATATGTGGCACACAACTGTTTGACTGGAATACAGCAACTTTATTAAAAGTGATGCCCAAGACTCGGAACTCAATCTTCAATACCGAGTCAACACAGAGGCTAGTACATTTCCAATTAATGATGAAACATACTCGACAGACAGATTCTTGTCGTAATTCGACGTGATAGGTGCACATCCAGTACAATTGGCACTCTCAAGGTCACGTGTGTTTGAATGTTGAGTAATAAAAAAACACTGCACCCACTCCTTACAAGTAAGCATATGCTAGGAATCATTATGTTAGTCCTGTTCATTTCTGTTCTGTAATTTATCAGCTAGACATTTGCCTAGACAGAAAGGAAGAGTGTGTTGTTACCGACAAAGGTAGTAAAAGCAAAGGAACAGTTTGGTGAGAATTAGAGAAAAGTTGCCTAATATCATAAATATCTAATTTCACCAATTCCTCTAACAAGGCATCCTACAACAGTCTTTATAATCAGCTTATGTTGTCATACTCGTCATTTGTTTTCTCACCAACAGAGACCAGAAGTTTGATTTTATAGAATCTTCGCAATGAATTTGACTTCTTTATTTCAAAACATACCATGACATAATGTTTCTCATGAAAATCTGCATTTGCCAGATTCATGAAAATCATTTGAGAAAAACAGTAAAAGTGTCATTTTATGTTGAAAGAAAAACAAAAGCACAATGAAAATCATATCAGTCACATTACTTGTCACATGACTAATCACATGACTCAAGTCACATGACCACAGAGTCACAAGACTGTTTGCTCTTGCAGACTACCAGTGATGGCTTTTGAATCATAGTGACTTTCTCAAAATCTTTCAAATTTCGCTAAAATTCTATGGAGCTGGAGCATTGGTATCATTGCTTATAGTTATTCAAAATGAAAATCTCCTTGGGGAACAGTTTCCTTTTGGGGGTGGGGGAGTGATGGAATCTCCTGATTTCTGAAATGGCTCTGAATTACACTGAATCGGACATAATCATTATGGATATGAGAACAGAATATTCTAGTGATACGTTACATGAACAAACAGCAAATAGGTTCATGGAACTCACTCTGGTACACATGTGACTGGAGGCTGGATGTCATTGAGAGCATGTCAATGTGCAGTCTGTATAGTAATTAGGGATCTGGTCAAATGCACTTCATCAGCCTTGGAAGGTGTAAGGTAGTGTTAGGTAGGGGAAATAGCTTCCACAGAAAAATGTTTCAGCTATTGTCTCGCCAAATAAAGCATGTCTAGTCACACTTCACCACACGTGGTTGAATATTTTGCTTTAAACCTTCTCTATGAAGATGTTGGTACAGAGCATTATTACAGTCGACACATCTTGCTGTTATTCTCAACACATGAATGATGGGGCTTAATGCAAAATTTAAAAAAAGAAGACTGAATCTGCTCTTTGGAACAATGTGATGATTCTATCAACATTTGAGAAAGCTATTGAGTTCCTCCAAAAAGTTGATATACTGCCGGTGCTCCACTGCACTGGCGAGGTCGGACAGCTTCTCCGAGAATTGGTTGTCGATGCCACGGTCTGCAAGATAGTTCTTCAGATGGTCATACAGATCCTAGTAAACAGGAAATATTGAAGAAAACAAACATCATATCATACCCTTCAATTCATTTCATTCTTTACTGTCATGGGGTAAGAGAAGAGGTAATTTACTGACGGTCACAACTTTCTTAACAGTTTTTTTTTTTTTTTTAAATCACCTCAGCATGAGTACATTCCTGAATCATTATCAATGATTTCTACATGGGCCATCAAGACAGTTGATGAATATGACATTTTCATCTTTAACACTCCTGCCAAGATAAATCTTATTTTTTACTTGAAAAGAAAGTTTTACTTCAGACTTAAATACATCATCACAAGATCAAAAAGCTTGGATTTTTCAACTTGCATATAAAAAAAAAAAACATTCAGTACAGTGGACTCCCATGATAACAAAGTCCTTGGGTCCGGCAGTTTTCTTTTGTTATATCTAAATTTTGTTACAGTATAACCGAATAAATAAACAATAAAAAGATACATAGAGTGGATAATGTCATGGCCTGAATTTTTACTTTGTTGTAACTGGAATTTCATTATAATCATGTTCGTTATAACAGGAGTATCACAGTTCTAGTAATCACAGTACTTCAGGAAATCTGTCCCATCAATGAAATACAAAACATACAATGAAATATTTCTTTATGAATACATATCTCAAAACATGCAATGGAAAAAAAAAACACATTATAAATATATCTCAAAAGGATGTGTACTATCCACTTGGTTCAGTTTACTTCAGTGATGGAAGAAAGGTAGGAAAATAACTATAGGCAAGAGTAGAAAAAAAAGAAGCCTCAATGAGAAAAGAATATTGCTATGTTAGGCAAGACAAAGCAAAGGGAGGAAAGAAAAGGAAAAGGAAGCTCCTGCCTCACCCCATTCATGACCTCTGACCCGACACGATATGCAGCTTCCGAGGCCTCTGCGGAAGCACCGGCCCTGGTGAAGAGAACCTCGTCGATCAGGAACAGCTCCTCATCCTCCTCGGGGTCGGGCTCCTGGTCTTCAAGAGCTTCGTCTCGCTGGAAGGCACAGCTTATCCTCAGGGTGTTGGTGCCTTCTTTACTGACCTCCACTGAGAAATCTGGATATGACCTCATCTGGCATGGGCAGAATAAAAAATAATTGTACAATTTATCTTTTTTTTTAATAGATAGAAGGTGGCTTTCACTTCATTCAAATTTGATCTCATGACATCATAACGATTGCACATTGCAAGTAGTCATATTTATATTCGTTTTACAGATATTGGAATCTGGGAAACAAATGTACAGTCAAGAAGGTTAGAGTGATGTTGTTCCTTACATATCGCTGTTTCTCAAGGGCCAGCAACAATTCAGATCTATTCAAATCCAAGTCAGGCAATAGACAATCACCACTCCTCGTATTTTGCCCGAAAATAAACACTACCGACAGACTTGCAATTCTCCTGGACAACTCAATACACACAATACCTGTAGCTATTCCCACTGACAGATCACACACACACACACAAAACAAAACAAACAAACAAACAAACAAACAAAAAACTTTGCAGAGTGTCCCCTCAGATGAGAATCTGTTCCTTATCTGGCAAAATCTCTGATAAACTATTACCCAGAAACAACATCTAGTACTCTTGAATGAAATCATGCACTGTTCACGGATGACTCAAAGATGGACTACTGCCTTACAGCCTCTAAACCTGGGTGGATTGTTACCTCTGGTGCTGCTTCTTGCTGGTCTTGTTCTGTCAGGGCTCCTCCTTCCATCTCGACTGAATGGTTGACGTTAAACTTCACAACCACTCTGCACAAGGGTGAGAATATGGAGAACAATGCAATCAGTTCACTGTAATCTGTATCATTGAATAATAGAGGTGTGGATGTAGCTGTACATACATCACTCAAGTCACAAAGTACCCCTTCTACCTGCACATACAGTATTAACTCTTTGTGTGCCACATTCACACATCAACTCAGTCAATGGCTTGTCAACTTCAAAATATTTTTCACAAACATACAACTGCACATAAACTAAATTTGTTTTGAATATTGGCTATTTGCAGGGTAAAAAAGCCACAGCTTTGTCATAAACTTTACATCACAGCAAGGTTTGCAATTTTCTCCACAAATTTGTTGTTCGGCATTTCTAGTAAAAATGCTTTGAAAAAAAGTTACAAGGCTTTGGTTTTTCAAACGCGCTTATGTGTTTCGGTCTCAGAATAGCATAGCTCAAAGGGGGTTTTAAACCGTAGCACACAAAGAACTAAAAATAGTAGCTCTCTTTAATTGGCATTCTTTACCCTCATCAACCTTTTGGTGAGCTGACTTCATATGACATTGGTAAAGATAATGTTTTATACAATGTTAATCTGAATGCAAAAAGAAATTTGACATGATAATTTTTTACAGAACATTAGGTCTGACTTTGTCAATGCAACCAAGTAATGTAAAAATTTAAATTTTGCTGACATCTAGATCCTACAGCTCTTGGGCCACATGGTAATTATAAGCAATTAAAAGGAATTATTTTGGGAAGCAGCAAAAGATTAAGCAAGCTACTGCTGGATGTGTACATCAACCTTGCAATTTATTATTAGTTTCTTTTTCCTAGCTGACACATATACTGTACTTCAAAAGTGGAAATTTTCATGGTGTTGAAATTTTCGCACATTTCGCACATTAAGAAACAAAAGCAAAAATAAAAACACGCGAATATTTTTGCTTGCCATATGTTTCAGTGGTTGATGTCTTGAAACCGTGGAATTAAAGACATGCAAAACACTTCTTACCCGGCCAAACGCGAAAAATTAGTCACGCGAAGATATCCACTTTTACAGTACCGTAGTTAATAACTATCAGTTGAAGAATATTGGCTAGGATAGAGGATTCTTTGCGTATGATGAAATACAGAAAAATCTGTCGAGTATATTTGTGCTACTGATTCACAAAAGTTTTCAAAAGGACTAGAGACACATAATTAAGGAAACTCAAAATGAATTATCATCAACAAAGGGAGTTGAATGCTCCAAAATTACATACAGTGTAATTACTGCAGTTTTTAACCATTATATTGCAGACAATGATACACACCTTTTTCATTTGTAACCTCAAACAGTCTTTGCATGTATGAGATACAAAATATTAATTGTATTAGAAATGTCATTTCTCTATCTGTAAAAAGTGTGTCAGTCTCATGGGCATTCTCTATTAGAGAGATCAGCAAGGAAAAGACAGAGATTTGTCCAAAACACATTCTTTCAGAAGATACATGTCTCACTATACCTTTCACCATTGAGCTGCCTGGCAAGGGTGATGTCTGCCCCATCTATGCTGACATCAAAGTCGGGAACCTTGGGCACATCTGTCAGACTGCCTTGCTCCACATTAATCTCCTCTTGCAGAAATTTTACCAGCTCACCATCGGCTAAACACCAAAAATGAAACAGGCATTAAAAAAATATACGAATTTGGATTGATTCTACTGAATGTTTGTTCATTACAGTGTACAGTGAATATCAACCCGGCAACACTTTCAGGCATGATCAGACAGGTATGCAAAGCCATTGAAACAGCAACTGTTTCAACAGTTGCAACAGGGAAACTGCAGTCTTAACCATACATTTCGTGATAGAACAATGAACCATTATCTTGATCCAGATCCTGAAATTCAAGAATGAGAGTACGCCTGTAAATGGTTTCAACCTGATCAGTTTGGGGAAATGTTGAACTGGATTGGATAATGATGACAAAATCATGACTCTTTCACATGACATTGATCTCAAACAACTTAATTCAACACAGTAATTACACATGTATTTAAATAGCACTATGTACCTGGTACAATTGTAAAACAACTTTGTTTTTTAGGTTTGTTTTTTTACCTACACTGAGAGGTTTGGAGGACATCAATAAGTACTAGATCTTCTTTCTGGCAGCTACTGAATGTACTTGTAAGAACACATTAAAATTACTGTCCTTGAAATCACACACATTCACATATAATACAATGCCTGAAATATCCACATTCCCTAAGCCCTATTGATCAGGGGCGGATCCAGGAATTCCATGAAGACATGGGGGGGGGGGGCAGAGCAGTTTATTTCTGGTGCCACTTCCAGGGTTAAATCAGCTGACAAGCCAAAAAAAAAAATAAATAAATAAATAAATAAAATAGAACAATAAAAATTAAAAATAAAAAAGCTTCGAAAGTGCAAATTTTCCCACTTCTGGGTTTCATAAGTTGACAAGAAAAAAATACAATCGGCTAACAAAGATGGTTTCTTTACAAAAGAAAAAAGAACAAAAAATAAATCACTAATAATCAATCATTTTTTCTCTTTATTTCATTTATCTACAAAAAAGGAAACAATTAAAGGAGGGGGTGCCCTATGTGCCCCCTCCTGGATCTGCCACTGCTGATGAACAGCCAGCATGTACAATGTACAACATGTATCTCACAACATTGGGGTTTAATTTCATGTCTCAGTTATAAAACACTATTCTTTGCAGCTCATTGTCAGTCACCGAAAACTGTTAAATTAAGCTACTGAAATCCTTACATCTGGGATTTGCTAAGAGCAAATTCATCAGTGAAAATCACTGACAAAACATTTGATGAAAAATGCCCCCCAGATTTCCCAGCACAAGCAGGAACATTAACACCATGCTTCATAGCAAAATATGGTTGAGAAAGGTTGCCCCTTTTAAACTGCAACCAGTCCCAACGCTACGCGTTATAACTGTGTAGGCCTACAAGGAGCGCCCCAGGGTTAGGACAGGTTGCCCCCAACATACACATGTACTATGTACTACACATAGTTCTTGGATGTGTAGATGTGATTACTGTAAAACATGATATATTTGCGGCATGAATTTTTTTGCGAATTAGAGCCGAAGGCCTTTTTTGCAGCATGAAATTTTCGTGAACTGCCACTGGCATTCAATGTATATAGTGTAGATAAGAACTTTCGCGTGCATTTTAATTTCGCGAATCTTGGCGCTTGCGAAATTCGCGAAATTAAAATGCACGTGGACATTCCTCGTTTTACAGTATCATAAAATGATCTTTGCATGCTTGGTCATTCTGTGTGAGTTTAAACTAAATTTCAATCTACATTGTATCACTGTCCACTGGTAAAGAAAAAAAGAAAGAAAGAAGTCAGAAGAAGAAAAGAAAAAAGACGGGCAAATCAAAGCAAATGAAGATCTTGACCGAAAGATCGGTCTGTATCTGCCCGTCGGGGAATGTTCCGCGGAGACTGCGTCTGGCTTCACGGATCCCCTCCGTATACAGACCGAAGTCAATGATTGCGGCTCCTGTGTGGAGCAGTCGCGCACAGATCAAACGTTACGATAAACCAAATTTCAGACAGCTTTTTTTACATTCAAACAAGTTTGACATGACATGACACATTATGCAGCAATATTTGGGATAAATTTCTAAATTGTGCAATCGAAATACTCACATAAACTCGGTTATAACGCAGAAAGTTTATCGATATCGCAACATCGCCGTTCGCAAGCAGTAAGTCGCCATTTTAAATCTGTAAGCCAATCACATGCGAGGTACGTGTTTTAGTAAAACAACCACGTAGAAACTACCTCGCATGTGATTGGCTAATAGATTCATAGTGTATGTTTCTGCAGTTTGAACGTGACGACGCGACAGGCTGTGTTTTACGTTGAAAATTCTACTAAAATGTTGGATTATTCATTAATCTGGTGAGTGTAATGTATTCTTAAAAAGCTAATTTCACTATACAAGCTTAAATTTGCCGACCTAGGGCCGTGAATTAGACGCAATCGGGAAGGGTGAGGTACCTCACCCAATTTTCCATAGAGACAGTGGTTAAGAACATCCACACAGCAATGGGTACTGCAAGCTTCCGTCTGTCTACGGAGGACAGCGTTAATGGCAAAATATAAAAAGAGTCCTCCGGACAGACGGATCTTTCTGTCTAATGAAGATCTCACTTCTGCATCTGAATATTCTGATGTATTTAAAGATTTGGATATAATTTGGCATCTTCCTTACAGTGCACGCCATGGGTTTCATTTCACATTATTGAAAATTAATGTAGAATCTAACCAAGGTCCAAAAAGTAGACCAGCATGGCCTGCTACATATATATACACCACCCTATGGACCACTGAAAACCCACACAAGCCATGATAATGAATTGGCCGTTCGATAACTCAGCAATCCCATTAGGCCTACTCTTTAAACCTGGTTATAGTTGAACTTTCTGACAAGAAGAAGTATCTACTAAATTTGGCTTTGGAAAGAGCAAACACCTTTTGTGTGAAGACTCGCCCGGCTTCCGCAACCACATGAACACGTTTTACTGGGCCAGTGCACCGTCGTTGTACCGACTCCGTTCGCCTGTGGACCTGGCGTGCCATCACCTAGATTGCCGGTAGAGTTTCGCCGGCTACTTGAGAGGTTCCACATGGATCGTGCGAATGTACGAGATGCGTGTTGTTCGCGCGAAGCTTGTAACAGAAATTTCTTTGATGAATTCAGTACACTAAATTGTCTTCCTTGCGTCAAAGCACGGCTTGTTATATTCGCTAACAATCTCGATGAAGTTGAAGAAAACGCCATTTTCGCCGGTATCTACCAAACACGTGTGAGGGATGCAGATGCAGTGAAAATCCCCTCGTCGCTAAATGAATGTACAACGTGTGGCGGCCGTGTGGTACGTGGTGTATCGCGCAACAAAACCCACGTGTAAAATAGTGTCTACCTTCCACGAAATTGCAGAGGCAATTTGCCAAGCATACTTGGTATAGTGATTAAAAAATTAAAATAATTCCAGTTTTCCATAAAATGTAAGAAACCATACGAAATAGGGAAAACAATGTCATAAATGTCGATTTTGATTTATTTTCTGAAATGTTCATCAAAAATATTTCTGCTCAGTTCAGTGTTCAGTCAAACTCACATATAATTTTATAAACATACCTTTGAATAGGACGTTATCCTGCTAACATAAAAAAAAAAAAACAGTCACAGGGCTAAACTGTGTGGAATTCATTTTGGACACAAGTTTAAAAGAAGCATCTATTTTGATTAACACAATTTAGGCACAAATTATTATAAAAATTTTCTGTTTGAAATTATCAATCTCCAGCCTGTTGATATCAAGTCCTCTCGAGGTCCCCCCCCCCCCCCTCTCTCTCTTTTTCCTTTCTCATCTCAACTTGTCTTATCTATGCCTATTCCCTCTATTTCATATCCTCTCTTCCCACCCCCCCCCCCCTCTCGATGCGGAACTTCAGCCTTAGTTGTTGTTGTTCTTTATACAATTCTGGTATATACTCTGTATTTTGTTACGCGTTTAATTGTGTCAGTATGTCCTGTGACATCAAGAACATGACATCAAGAACTGTCGTAGAAACTTGAAAAATTCATATTTAACGTTTGAACAAATTGTCTAATTTTCCTCAAACTCTCACTGATGTGTTCTACGCGTGTATTTTAGCTGCATGCACTACAATCCACACATTCAAGTGTAATTGTATTTGGCCCGAACTAGTCCTTTATCAGTAATTCTTGGCATCCATATCATGAATAGAGTATCATAAGATACAGAAGATAACTTATCATGGTCATGAAAGCAATTTCAAGGTTACTGGAAAGTTGAATACGTAATACACTGTATGTATAGGGCCTACTAAGATACCAAATTATAGATAGGCCCCTGTATAATACTTCTTGTGTCAGTGCAAAATAGTCCGTACAATTCATACAGATTGATCGCAATTTCAGTTTGATCGTTATGGTAAGATGGATATTTTCAACTTAATCGCACTATGGAATGAAACCCAAGTTTTATCCTATTTCAGACTGATCAAATTTTATTATCCGGGGCCCATTGATAGAAGAATTGCACAGGAAATTATTTTCAACGTTGAAATGGCCCTCTCACATATTGCTCGAAGTTTTTGTCATAATCGGTAAGAAAGTTGAAAAGTTGAAAGTTGAAAAGTTGAAAGTTTATTTTACTCAACAACCCATATTCTGGGTATCGGAGTCCAATGTAAAAACATATATCACATTATTAATTCAATAATACAGAAATACAAATAACTCTATACTAAACAACTATAACAAAGTAAATAAGAATGAAATACGATTGATGAAAAGAAAAAAAAAAGAAAAATATACAGTATATACGATAATTAGTGAAAAACCAAAACAAAGAAAGTGAAATATGACGAGAGAGAGAGAGAGAGAGAAGGAGAGAGAGAAGAGAAATGGAGGTGAAGAGGGAAGAGTGAGAAGGACACAAAACTGGTGACAAAGTACCTATACAAATTAACAATAAAAGAAATACGAGTGACATACAGTTTAAAAAAAAAAAGAAACAGCAGATAAAAAAAAAATACCCGCAAAGACATACGGAAATATATTCATACGATAAGTGAACAAAGAATGAAGGAAATATGGAGGCGAGAACGAGAAGAGGAGAAATGGAGGGAAGAGTGAAAAGACAAATAAGTTATAAATTGATTGTAAAGAAGGCACAGACTGTAAAAAGGCTTAGTATCTGTAGTATCTAAGAAAAGGACGAAATATATACTAGTAATCTAAACATGTGTCATTATATAACTACAAAACTTGGTTAAATTGGAAAGGACTGTCCTCTTTTGACAATTAAATAATTTTGATCCATCTTCATAGTATTTGGGTATTTTCAGTAATATTTTTTAAAGTATTTCTTTCGCTGTTCAAAGAGGCTGCACTGAAAAAGGTAGTGAAATCCATCACCAATTTTATCTTCATTGCAATGGGTACAAAATCTGTCATTTCTAGGAATTTGATTATATCTTCCAGAAACCATCGGCAATCTGTGATTAGCACAACGGATAGGAATCTGCCTAATATTTTTGCCTGCGAAAGTACTTGTCAAAATGAAGCTCCTAAGAGATTCATCATCAACTCGGCAACGCAATTATCTCTTTCTTTTGTCTTTTTGGGATTTAACATGCAGCTATTCGATCCCGTCACTTCAGTCGTAATCCCAAACATGAATACTCTTCCGAGTTTCAAGCGAAGTCCATCCGATTCTACCTCAAATTTCGGAGTTATTCCAGCAAAAATGCCGACTCCACTCCGGCAGAGATCACCTATGTCATCTAAGCAGTTTATAAGCCCGAGTAGTATTGATCCAGATCCATTTTATCTGCTTAAAGATCCAGTAACTTCCGCATCAGGTGAGCTTGTGTTTACATTTAGCTATTGACAAGCAGTCCCACATACTGCAAAGCATGTGTGTGATACAGCCGCAACAGAGGAGCTTTTAAGCTGGCTGTCTGAATGTATCGACAATTTAACATCAGAGTGAATCAAACGTCACTGTCATATTACCCCAAATGTGTAAGAAAGGCGAGCATGTTTGTCATAAATAAACACACGGGGGGGGGGGGGGGAAGGGGGGGATGGATACTAAGGGCTCGGAAGATGAGTGTCGGCGTCGGCAATGTCCAACACTGCAACAGAGTGTTTGAGTAGCCTCAAACGTTGACTGTCGGTGAACAGTGTCGCTGTCGAGTGCAGTGTCAGTGCCACAGTGGTGAATATTAAGCTGATTTCACACTCGCTACACTACAGCTACAGCACTGCTACAGACCTCTAAATTTATATAAATTTAAACCGAAAATGCAGAATCTCATGTCAATTACCGTATTTTTAGTTGCCACTTGTGTGTTTTTCCTATACACTCCCGGGTTAGCAAACTAACGATAGGCACAGAATTAGTTCGCCGCCCATAGTGCACCACGTATTATTAGCGCTTGTGTCATACACACACTTCAATATACGATGCATTGTGTATCATCGCGTGTGAAAAACTTTGTTAATCTGCCACCTGAAATCCATTCGAAATAAAAAACATTCTTGCATTAAAAATGGTTTTGTCACCTGTTACATATGGTAAAATACATTTGGATTACAATTGTTTGTGTTTTTATGGAGGAAAAAGGGGAATTAGGAATGTCTGTTGAGAGAGATGAAAATTCGTCACCCCATCTGATCTCCGATCACGGCGCACATTGAAATGCGATGTGAATGTCTGGTGACTTTAGGTAGTGGCGACTTAATGGTAATCGACTTTATGATTGATATTACTTTCACCTTCACTAACTTGAGTGAATAAAAACCTTAAAAACCAGTTAATTGACCAGTATACATTGTAGTTCTTTCATGAAATTAATGATAATTTACTTTCATGTAGTCAGGACTGCTCGTCCATCAAACAATAAATTGTGCCAAAGATAACAATAACACTGATAATGTTCATTGAAATGTATGACATCAAGATCCCACTGTATGCACCATCTAAACCTCTAGTTTTCTGTGCTCTGATGCCTAATTCAATTTCAGGTTCAACTGAAGTCACTGGAGAGACCCACATGATAAGCCACTATGGGCTAGAGCACAGCTTCAACAAGTTCTCTACTAAGAAACTCAAAGACCAACTCAGTGCATTCTTGCCACACCTACCAGGTAAGAAGTACATCTAGTTTGATAATATATACATTTGGTACCACACACCAATCCTCATCACCACTATACAATAAAACTTCACCATTTATTCATTTGATATATGCCTGATCTAGGCACCAGAAACCAATCATGGGTAAATTCATGAGTAAAGTCAACACTCACTGTGCTTTTTCACTATTACATGTCTAATTTGTTGCCACAATCAGTGACTTTTTTATTCTTCAGTAATCTCAAATACTTGTATCCTGAAATTGACTTTCAAATGTGTAAATCATGAAATCCACTTACCCTGTACATAGTGGTGGTTATACCTGCAGCACAATGGCCGTTATGTGGAAATGACATAGTTTACAAGGGAGTTAGTGAGTGGATATGTTTAGACTGTAACCAAATGCCCTTCATCCTCCACCCCAACCCCCCCCCCCCCCCAAAAAAAAAAAAAAAAAAAAAAGAAGAAGAAGAAGAGTAAAGAAAAATAATAGTCATGTGAAAAGTGAAACATTGTATTCAAATGTTTGGTCAATAATGCTTTGATTCCAGGAAATATAGACACAGTGAGCTCTCAGGACAACAGCAGTCTGCAGGCGGTGATTGAGAAGCCACCCATTACCAAGGAGATCACCCATCTGAGTGCCTCTGCCCTTCAGGGCTTCAAGCTGCATCCCGGATCAGTAAGTTTTACCATGCCTCCATCTTGTTGCTACCTAAAAGGTGACAATTTTCACCATTCTGTAGTTTTAAGCAAAAGTCTTACATGCAGGAAATACAATGTAACAATGTAGACGGGGCAAGACTATTTCTGTAGTCAAGGGTGGGGGGGGGGGGGAGAAATAGAGACATATTTGCACTTAAAAAGTCATGTAATCTCTAAAATGCTTCGCCATATTGGTGCTGGTATCGTTTGCACTGAAATATGTCAAAGATAGTCTCATGCATACATATTAGAGCATGCTTGTGCAGTGCATTTTGTGCATACATTGTACTGAATACATGTACCTAGTATAATGAGGTACTGTATCTGTCACAAGGAAGCAAATGGCTGGGTCCCAACCTCTTCTCCCTGTAGTTGTTTGATCAGGGGGAAAAAAAAATCTGGGTGATGCTATGGAAAGTATGCTCAAACATGGCCTAGTCGATGACAAGTCACATTATGTCCATTTGGTAATATTTGTTCATTCTGTCAGTGTTCTCTCTTGTCTCTTTGCCTGTCTGCACAGATCCCGGATCAATACAAGCTCCTCCATCATCAGCCTCCAAAGAAGCTCAAGCACAAGAAGCACAAACGAGATCACAGGATACCAGAGCTCAATGAGCCCATGAGTGCTGGTAAGGCCGGAGAATCTCTCTTTCTTTCTTTCTTGGGGGGGGGGGGGGGGTGGTGGCAAATTTGGGTTCAAGATTCACATTTTCATCTTCTTAAAAGTGCATGGTCAAATTTTCAGCACACTTGGCAGGAATTTTTGCTTGGCTTAGAACCCCCCAAACTAGAGAATCTCTAAAAATTTGTCTACTATAAAACCAGAAATACTTTTGAGTAAATGCAATGTACATTAGTTAATGAACCTACTAGTTTGTTCATGACAGATCCTAGGGTGGCCCCTTTGGGGCTGGGACCAAATTGGTGTGCAGTTTCCACATTTGGTAGGTATTTTTGCCAAGGCGATAGAATATGCAAATGGATACCATGCCCTCCCAGACGTACCCCAAAGCTAGCCCAAATTTGCTGTGGTCTTCTTGGGTAAGAGTGTGCAGGAATGTGTGGAAGGTGAAATTATGATACTCAGTAGAGCACAAAACCCCCGGCCCCAGGTTTCTTGTTTAAGTTGATTTTCTGTCTCACCACTGAAAGAGGTACTTTGCATGGATGGAACTGCATGTGCTGCATACAGTTGGTGCATTGGGCAACTGGCCCGAGGTATGGTCTGTGGAGGTTTGTGGGCTTGAGATGTTTGAAGCAGAATGGTGTTGTTGTTGTTTTACTTTTATAATGGCAATCCTTTAATAACAGACAGACAGGCAGATAGAAAAATGAAGGGAGAAATAAAAAGAAACATAGATAAATAGAAAGATAGAGCAAGAGAGAGAAAATAGATAGAGAGGGATAGATAGATAGATACTTAGTAGATAGATAGATAGATAGATAGATAGAGAGAGAGAGAGAGAGAGAGGGCAAGAAGGAGATGAAGAAGTAAAATTGTTTCACTGTTTTATAAAACTAGACAAAAAGTAGTAAACAAGACAAAAAAAAAAACAACAACCAAGAAATGAAAAAGTTCGTGCGGCCTTGAGTAGACAGTCATATTGGTGTTTCTTCCATCTCTCGTTTTGTCTCAATCATTAAAATAAACAGGAGCAGAAGCAGGAGGTGACAGCGGTCATGAAAAGAAACACAAGAAGACCAAGAAGCATGGAGACCAGGATGGAGAGAAGAAGAAGAGGGACAAGAAGAAAAAGAAGAAGAAGGTATGATCGTCTCACTGGTTCCTGACCTTTGACCTCCCAGTACATTGCCTGGTAGGGATTTGCAGTGAAATTGAAACGAAAACACGAAATGAAGTTGGGCATTCACGTCAACTCTTGCATTAGAGATGGGCAACTCTCATCAGGTTTTTCTCTCATTTGAAAAGCTATGATTTTAGTCTGATTAGCATGATAAAATGTCATTAAATTTTGCATAGTGAAAGAATATCTCCCTACGTTGTGTACAGAATCTTAGAGAAATACACGTAAGAGTTAAAAACTAATCCTATGTCATTTGAAAATGTGATCCCCTTTTGTATCAAGAATATGAATGACTTAATTTTGTTTTTGTCCAAATAGAGTAATTGGAAATCTGTAATATTGTTTCCCTCTGCATCATAAAGAAGTTACCTGTTTTATCATTCTCAGGAGATGTCTGTTTTACCTGCCTCAACAATATACCACCATATGAAAGGATTCTAGTGTCCAGGGTTGTAAATGGGACACACAAGCTTTAATATTTGACAGAGATGCGTGAAACTCTTTGTATTCTAGAAACCAATGTTGTATGCAAATGTAGTGTGTATCTATTTTTCTTCTTAAAGATCTATATATATATATATATATATATATATATATATTTTTTTTTTTTTTTTTTTTTTTTTTTTTTTTTTTGTAGCCCAGGATATTTTTGTTCATCACCTGCTTAAAGGTAGGGAATCCCATTTGCAGGCCTTAAATGAAGAGTTGTATAAATACAGTGGTATGTTGAAGAGAGTATCATTTTAGAAACTCCCATAAAGTATTGAAAGTGGAAGGTAACATTTAGGACATTTTTATTGACCGTTAGATTTTTAATTGAATTTTTTTTCGGGGCTCACTGTAAATTCCAGTACATTACTAGGCTACCTTTGCAGACCCATGCACTGCATGTGTGTCCATCATGTATTATTTTTGTGAAGAAAGTTCATCAAAACTTACAGACATTTCTATGTACAGTCTTGCCACACACTCTATATGTTATTACATCAGCTCTTATACTTTTAGATTTGTGTTTATAGATAAAAAATATAGAAGACTGCAACAAAAAGGCTTAAGTGTGGCTGACACACAGAACTACTGAGTAGTTGAGTTTTGTGCATTATTCAAATTGTAGATAACTGTTGACTTCCAAATTTCTCAGCAGTGGCCTAAACAAGTCCCCTGAGGTTCATATTTAATGTTTTGCTGCATTTTGGGAGGTCTGTAAAAGGTATCCCTTACCTTTAAAGAGGATAGCTGAAATTGTTCTGTATGAGCAGCTTTCAATTTTCACTCTTTCTGTACAATGTACATATACATGTACTGTATCTCTCCCTCTCCCTGCCTCATCATGGTGTGACACAGACTCGTCAAATCCCCATGCATCCTGGCATGCAGACACCACAAGAGGGCAGCGGACCAGGCAGGCCATGATCTGGAGCCTGGATAAAGTGGTTGGAGCAGCGATGCAAAAAATCTCCCAGACTCTTGGCAACAAAAAACAACAACACATTGTACAGAGGAACATTGTGACCTTTCAACTGTGGACAGCTCCATGTGCAGTTTGGCAGTAGACTACAGGGATAACAAGGATGTGTTATTTTCTGAGTATTCTATGCTGGTGCTTGTACCTGTCAAGATCTATATCTCCGCAAGTGACACCATCTACAAAGCTGAAAAGCAGTATATGAAAAGTCTTTGGGCTTTGTATTGAGAGGAGATGAGCAAGACAGGAGACAGCAGTGCATTTTCTTCTTTTTTTTTTGGGGGGGGGGGGTGGATTATACCCCTTTCAAGGTCTAACATGATGGTAATGGATTTCCTAGTGACTGTAGACACGATTATTTCTAGTGTTTTTTGTTTCTTTTTCTTTTTTAAATGAAAGTTGTACCCCTGATGGTATGATTTCATTAGTTGAGAATGATAGGGCATTAAGTTGCCACTAAAGCCATTGTGTTCGAGGCACCTTTAAGCCCTTGTCATTGTTACTGGATGATTTGTGGTCATTTCTTGGGAATGTGCACATAAGGATACTGTCGGAAGTGAAGTCTGTGACCTATTCAGCGAATGAATTCTCAGCACTTGCAGAATTTATTCTGTTCATGTTACTGAAAGATTGTACCCACAGTATCAATTACTATTTCCATTCTGAAGTGACAAGGTTTTGACTGTAACTGTCATGTTCCAAGAGACTGCAGTAAAACGTTTGTTACTCTGTCATGAAAGAGTCAAGATGAAAAAGCATGCAGAAAAGTGAATTTTCTTTCTTCCTTTTTGTGAGACACTGAAAGTCATGTCGGATATGTGTGTTTAGTGATGTAAAAGTTATTTATTAGTCTAAAAACACAGATATTCACACAACTTCAATTTAAGAAGATATGGGTTGTTCTGAATATCAAGAGAAAAATTCAATAGATATGACAATACCTCTTTGAGACAAACTCTTTTTTTTTTTTTAAACAATGATTAAAAGTATAATGCAAAGAAGCCGATTTGATTTTTGCGAACAGCGTCCGTATACATATTTCCAAATTGAACAAAGGCCTAATTTTGTTCGCTTGGAGATTACAAGCATGTGGAATATTTTAGAAAGCCTTGTTATGGAAATGAGATTATAATTTATGCATTTAGTGAGATATATATGAGATGGTTTTGCAAATCCTGTTGTTGCAGTAATGAATGAAAATACATTATGGAGAGTCAAAGGAGGGCAGATACTGATAGTGTTTGAAGTCATGCTGTTACAGAAGTCAGTAAGATACTTATATGAATTCAGGGAGAATGAGAATGATTAAAGATAGCATGAATATGTGTATAGTGAAGCCTTTGAGTACATGTCATGAGAATAAATGCATCTGTTGTCATTAATTTCAGACCAGTTTATCAAGAGACAATTTTAACAAGAGGGTGTTCTGAAATATTGATATCTCTGTTAATAAGACTAGTCTGCAGTTTAAATGAAAACTGAAAACTCATGAATTTTGTATAAGAATATGTACCTCTATCTTTAAGTTTATGTAAGGTTGAGTAAGTTCTTTTGATTTTTTGAAAGGGCAATGTACTTTTTGCAGCCCAGATCTGCAGATTTGTTTTAATGCCTGTCCATGAGCATGTACATCTTTCCATGTGCCCAATTCACCATTAACCCTAACTAGGCCGAACTATTTAGGTAGATCATAGAGCCGGGGGGGGGGCTCCGAGGCCCCCCCTCCAGATCTCGGCCGTCGACCGCGCGATCGCGACGAAAATTGGCACACACATTGCCTATGATGTAATCTAAAGTACTACGAAGTTGGATTTTTGAAAAATTGTCATTTATGCTAAATTATGCTAATTTATGCATATATAAATGATGCATGAAATCAGACAATTTGGTATAAATCACTAAATAAAGCCCGAAATGGGCACATTTTTTTGTGTAAATATTCTTTTTAGTGTCCTAAGCAAATATAAGAGAAAAAAATTGAGCCATCAAAAAAAATTTCTTAAGTATTTTATTGTTTCTTTAATTTCTTATGTATTTCTTTGTTTTTTTGATGAAACTTGTCCGCGACATTGTTCCGAAAGAGAAAATATGTTATTAGTTGATTTTAATCAATAAAACCCCAAAATAATCATGCTTTTATGAAATTTGACTGTAAGCACAGTTTCCATTGAAATTGTACACAAATTCACGTTGTTGAGCAATTTTTGGTCTGACATGCATGTACATATTTATGCGAAACTTCGGAACCGCGCGCCCGGGCATCGCAAATTTGGTGTCAAAAGATGCGGGAGACTTGACAGAAAAAAGTCATGAAATGTCGCGGCAATAGCTTTTCACATTAGCGATACATCGCGCGGAACGTCAAGGGGGGCCTCGGAGGTCCCCCCGGCCTAGTTAGGGTTAAGATGACAGCAGTAGAAAAAGGGATTCGTCACAAGAGGCATAAATTCCTCCCATTGTAAATACTTTGTCATACTTTGAGATCAGTGCATGCACAAAACTTAAGTCTCGGTTGCATGTGTGTATGATCTTGTATGCACACTACAGTGGCCATGAATGAATGGATACTAGATGACCACAACAGTTTTTACGGACATTGCTCGACAGTCAAGCATTTGCACAGTGAGCATGAAAATTTCAATGAAGGGAGTTCATTTAGAGCTGGGAGAGTAGTTTATTAAAACGAACAGTAAGGACTAAGCCCCAAGATCGCAGATTACCCAGGAAGACTTCAGAGTGTTTGTAGTATGCATGTATTGATGTTTTCAGTGCAAACCATGAGAAGCTGACGGGACAGTGAGTTAAAAACCTAGAGTGGTTGCACTCACCTTCCCAATACCATTGAGATTTCATGTGATGATGATGTGACATGTGACCGTGCCATGTAGCAAGCGCCAGCCTGCTGGACACTGCCCTGGTCAAGGACCAGATGGAGACATGTCCAGCTTCTATCTCACCTCCAACTGCTTTTCCACTCAGCAAACCCGTTCTGTTCATGTACATAGTGACATTGAAAACTAGATATTAACTATTCACTGATACATGTGAGATGTACTGGAGGTGCAGTGGACAGTTCAAATGTTGCTCCCTCCCAAAAAGGTGCCAAAATGTAAACATTTGTTTGAACACTTACAAACACTGTTTCTGTACATTTACTTTGCACTGGTTCTGCAATATTGTCTGTGATAGGAGTGACTTTCATTCTGCCTACAAGGCATTACATTTGTTGTTGTTTTGTTTGTTTATTCGTTTGCTTTTAGTTGAGTATGGATTCATTTTACTTGATACCTATACAGAAAGCAGTTATATGCTCACATGCATGAACCCACTGTACCAAAAGCTTTAAAGCTGTTGTGAAGAACTTGTGGGAAACACAGCCCTCTCACAGCAAGGATATAAATGGTGATGATGAAGGTATGTGTACCTTTGGTGAATGAATGATAATAACCTTCTGTGTATCATCATCAGTGGCAATGCAGTAAGGGCAGTGCTGGATATTTGTGAATTTGATATCTGTATTATACAACAGTGGTCATTGGTCAAACTAGCCGCCATGTACATCACAAATGCTTGGCTGTTGCTGCAGATCACAGGTTGTATTGCAATGTAATACAGTCTTAGAATTTTGTGACCATAATGTAAAGTCTCAGGATGAATTAACCACAGCATCATTTGTGTCCACGGCATAAGAGGGGAAGATCAGATCTTTTTGGGAAATATTTACGCTAGGTTGACTGTATTTATATCAAGATAGACGTCAAAGATGTATAAACAGAATTATGTACTGTACATTTCGTGAGATTTAAGAATGCATGTGTGTAAAGTCAATGGAAACATGCAAAATTTATTTCATTAAAAATGTCTCGTCTTCATAAAGTAATTACATAATCCTGCTGTTTTCTCTGAGTCTTCCCAGAGTTCCTTTATGCAAACCAACATGTACTGCACGACTGTGACAGTGATACAGATAATGTAAAAGTAGAAATTTTCGCGCATTTCGCGCAATCATACACTAGCGCGAAAATAAAAGCATGCGAATATTTTTGCTTACCATACATTCCTGTGCGTGATGTCTTGATTCCGCAGAATTAAAAACACGCGAAACTCTTCTGACCCGGTGAAGCGCGAAACATTAGTCGCGCGAAGATATCCACTTTTACAGTATCCCAAATTTTGGCCATCCTTTTAACCACCACTAAATTGCACTTTCACCCAACACCAACTTCTACAAAGTATCCAAAGTTCATACATTGAATGAAATGATCATGTTCTGAAAAGTGGCACACTGTAATTATTGCTTTATACATATTGTTTGTGTTCTTACTATACAGTATTTTGTGTTTATGGCTTGCAAGGGAGTGTGTACAAATTAATGGTGTACGCCATGGGGATTCTTAATTTCTAAGTCTAAAAATCACCAAAAATCTGTCTTTTGTATTTTTGGTACCAGGTACATTAACTATTTCATGATTGCCATTTTTTTTTTGGGGGGGGGGGATTGGAAAGGTTTTCAGGTAAGTTACACTGACAGATTGTAAATTTAAATACAGAGCAATGGTGATCTACATACATATTTTGTCTTGATTACTACAGTACCACATTTTTACAGATTGTTCCCACAATTGCGGTTCCCTCGGTACAACGTGCAATGTATCAACTAAAAATGCCAACAGCTGATGGGTTGTTGCCCAGCTATTCTTATGTTCACACATGTTCCCGTACAATTGGTAATCATGAAGTGTTCTACAAAATAGAGCTTAGAATCCACAAAACTCAAACATAGCTGAGCATCTTGCAAAGACCGAGTGATTCCTCTTTCAGCAATTACAACATCTACCTCCATACTCATCCCCACTTCATCTACATAGGTGTGATAATCTTATCCAAGTACTAAAGCTTGAGTAGCTTTCAGTGTAAATTGTAAGCAGGTCTGGAAGAGGGGGATTCCCCAACAAGAAGGCAATTTGAGACTTGGAGACGGTTTTCATTCACTTATCTTTTATTTCATCCATCTCTTCGAGGGAAAATTCCCACATACATACATGTATATTTAGTTTGTGGCTCTCTTTGTATGCCTGAGATACTCTGACAAGTCAATACAAGATGTCTACATGGTATGTGTGCAAAAGCATTTACATCTAACCCATGTATTCCAGACACATTGACATGAAATGTCGCATGAGATAATGCAAATGTTGTGCTTCAAGTTTTTGACACTATTTTCCCAGTATGCCCACTTACAGTCAGCATAAATTCAAATTAGATTTCACATATATGACAATAACAAAAAAGAAACCAAAATCTGCATACATTTAATATTCATAATTTATGGAAATCATAAGTAGAATCACAATTGGTTGCAATCACATTTTTTTTTTCCTGGAGATTCGCCTGGAAAACTTTTTACATCATAGCGTGAGCTACATGTAATTCCATACAATGGAGAACATTTTTGTCAAGCATAGTTTGTCACTTTTATATCCACACAAACTTGATCAAGAAATTGAAGTGGGTGCATTGTGAGGGGAGAGCACATTCTGCACGGGTGGTCTTTTAAATAATGCACCCTACACTGGTGGTTTGTGCATATTACCCAACAGTCATATTTGAATGTTGTGTGCAAACTGGTGGTGGTAGTGGGGGGGGGGGGGGGGAGGGTGGCAATGCAAAGGCCTGAAAATAAATATGCATGTGGAGTTAATTGCTAGTAGCACTTACATCTTACTCATTTTTAATGACCTTATGTTTCAAACAATCTTCTCAACAGTACAACCAGCAGCATAAGACAAAAGAAAAGTGCTTAGGGAGATATTGGCACATAGGAGAACTTTGGAATGTTACATTACAAAAAGACACACCTAGAGTTTGTTAAGTGAGTTTCAGAGTTATGACGTAATTACCTTTTTTTTTGGGGGGGGGGGGGTGGAGGAAAGTTTCATATTACTCATTTATGATGGCCGAGCCTCATAAAGACTTTAGAATTGACCAACATGCAAAAGAGTATAATTTATCACTGTTTGGACAACTTAATACCAGTCTCGATTTGCGGCACAAAATGTGTGCAAGAAATGCAGCATACAAACAGAACACACAAGGCATGACTAATTCTTGATTGACTGCAAAATGAATTATTGTGCCTCTAGAGTATGACAAAGTTACCATGATCATATATATGCCAGTGAAAATGATTGCATAGTGCAGAGTCAGTCTTCGCCCCTTGCCAACATTAAACAGCTCATGACAGATTTACAACCCATACAATGATAGATAGACTCTCTTTGTCAGCAGAAATGTCATACAATTCTATAGACTTAATAACCCTTAACATCAAGACTTGATATCTAGCACACTCTACTAAAAACGTTTCTCCACTCTATCTCACGGTTTGCATGGCAAACATGTTCTGCAGCCATACCGGTACTTCTCACAATTTCCATACAACTTACTTGCAGCATTATTGAATTCAAAAGGAGCTATCATGAGATGTTTTCATCAGCTACAGTGCAAAACTATTCTACACCTCAAGGAGAAGAATGAAGGGCAGAATGTATTTCTTTCATTAGCATCAATTTCAGACATTTTTTCCTGCAAAAAATTAGACTTGGGATTACAAATGCTCAGAATGACTTAAATATAAGCATTACAAAATTACCAGCATCTACTCGTTCAACTTATAAACACAGCATATAAATCTATAAGAAATACAGATGATGCTTTAAGGCATTCAACAATCTTATACTGAATACTCCAGTCTAGCTACAAGGCTCGGACATAATTTTGGATAAGCACTTTCTTGTTAAACATACAAAACCTAGGTTTGCAAGTCACTCGTGTGAAGCCACGAATTGTTGTCATCATATAACACCGATCGAACGGTTCTATAGTCAGTTGCTGCTACTCAAGAAAACAAACAGAAATGAAAAAAGAAAAGAAAAGAAAAAATTGCAAGGAAATGGAGAGAAGGTAGAACACCGTTAACTTGAATAAGTTAAAAATAATATCTTGTCCAGGGAATACAGAAACCTGTGCTTGGAAAGACATATGCATTCCAGTGGGAAAATAGACGAGTTTAAACAAATATATATTAATGTAACTGTATTTCACATGTTGTGCGAGACAGAAAATGGTGTGGATCATACTTCTAAAGCACTGTCCTGGAGTAAAAACATGCAATTTCTAGTATATCACCAGATCCTGTCCTATATGTCTAGTATATATATATTCATCCACTTAACAGACAGGCGATCAATCCTGAGGATTCGCTTTAATCGGCAGCTTTGACTTGCAGGGACTGTGCAGGCTTCATTGTCAGACGGTGAAGTATGGTTGCCATGGAAACCCCTACGAGGATGTCACCTTGTCTGCTGGCATGAAGCCCACGTCGCCGAGGAATTTGAGCGAAACACGCCCACTGGGTCGTAACGAGAGCCACGTAAGACTGCCATGGTTTAGACTAATTCTTAGCCAGGCCTCGGGTGGAAACTGCATGGCTCTGTCAAAGAAAAATAAAAACAAAGACGAAAAACTTTGATAAAATACAAATCTAATTAAAATCAATATCAAGAGAAAACAGACACAAAGATAGATCCAAAACTTTTCATTCCAGTGACTTTGAAAAACATTGTGACAAGGGGATAAAGGAAAAATGTGTTCAGTTCCTTTACAATTTATGCATACTATCCCAAGGCCTGCATACTTAGCATCACTAATGACTAAGGTGACAATCCTAAAAAATTGTACGTGGACAGGTGTCAGTGAATAAGGGCATGTACAGAAAGAGCTACAACCACACACAGCTCTACTCTGAAAGACTTTTGGATGTAAACTCGAGCTGCAACTTACCTGCAGACGAAGTATCTGATGACATTGGCATGGCAGACAATGATCTCGTAGCTGTCCTTGATCTGCTCGGGGTCGGCACGGTGGAAGTATTTCCTGAAGGCCGCTTCGATGCGGGCCCCGTCCTCAAAGAACTGCTGAAGAGGGGCCAAGGCATGACATCAAGATGATGTACACAGGACCAGTGTTAGGAATGAAGGTGCACAAGAGAAGGGTGCAAAAAAGGAAAGTCAGCACACATCTGCTGATGGGGGTTATAGACCAAAAATGGCAGCAAGGGGCAGGCAAAAATGATTCAGCAAACATACTTGGGTATTTGTCTGTTCTAAGAAAAGCAGAAACTTGCCAATTAGGATGATTATGGTGCTTTGTGGTCCCACTGCTCCATCGGACAAGCAGGAAAACTAAGGTGGTAAGCATTGCCCTGCAATTCTTAAGATTAGTAGATTTTGTGAGTGAGTGTGTGTGTGTGTGTGTGACCAAAAAAGAAAGTGTATGTGTGTGTATGACTGTGACAGTGTGTCTGCATTTGATGATTAATAAAGCAAGCGACCCATAAATAAAGAGCGTAGTAAAGACTGGTTTCTGAAAGTTCTTGATATTCATAGAGGAGAGGAAGGGAGGAGGATAGGTGGCTGTTGAGGAGGAATGCTACAAGTAATCATGTAAGGTGGCCTTAATTCACAAAGTAGCCAAAAAAGTGGGGAGACGAAGGCTTGATATAATGAATCATCAATTAAGGATTCACAACATTGTTTCATGCTCATAGCTAATCCGATCAACTTTGGTCAATACACTCATTGATCTCAAGTTAGGTGGAGGAGGTCTTTGGTATTCCAGAAACATCAAGAAGGTACCACAAAAACTTTAAAACATTTTAAGGCCATAAAAATAGACTTTAAGTACTCCACTCATTCAAATTTGATGCAATGTCTCAAACAGATTTTTTTTTTTTTTGAAACTGAGATTGCTAAAAATATATGAATACACTCTACAAAAGACCTACAATCATAAACATGGATGGTGTAGAAAATTCTGCATTTTAATTACAGAGAAAAAAAAATAAAAACCATCAAATTTCAGTTAATCACTGAACTTTGTTTCTATTCTATCCACTCAACCTATACTACATGAAAAGGGGCTGTGAAGAAGTCGCTCTATGAAAATAGATACAAACTAGATATATCGCTACGGCGACTGATATGCCTCCGCCATAATGCATGGTTCTCCTAATATAGTATAGTACAATGTCTTGACAATGTCTTGACAATGTGTGATGACAGTTTCACACAATTGGCAAAATATTGAAATGACAGGTTTGACACAAATGTGCTGAATGTTCACTTTCCTAGAACTAGGTTCAATTGGATGAATGATTAAAATGTCAGAGAGCAGGTATTTGGGGAACTGATGATTTTTACTTGACTTTCGACCCTTTTATAAGTTTATGCATTGAGTAATTTTCAAGGTATTGAGAAAAAGTATAATTTCAGTATCAAATGGGAAAATAGCATTATCTAAACCTTTCATTTGACCTTTGACCTCACAGTTCCATAGAGAATCACTGTAAGGTAGAACATGCATAAATATGTAAGTTTCATGATGATACCTTGAGTTACTTTCGAGATATGGAGGAAAAAGTGCAATTTAGCACTTTCACTTGACCTTTTACCTTTTGACCTTTGACCTTTTGGCAATTCCCCAAAAATATATATTGGGTAATACATGCCATACATCAAGTTTAAAAAAAACAACCCTTCAGGCATATTGCATTTTAAAGAAAGTAGTGCTATTTTGAGGAGTTGACCTTGACCTTTGACCCCCTTGACCTTTGACCCATGACCCCCAACTTCCCTAGATAATCACTGCCCGTCGGTACAAGCATATATACTAAGTTCCATGAAGATACCTTGAACCATTTGCGAGATATGGAGAAAAACATGAAATTTCAATTTTTTTTTCCACAAAATAACCTGTGACCTTTGACCTTTGACCCTGTGACCCTAAAATTCACACAAAGTATTATCCCCCAAGGATATACCCTCATACCAAGTTTGATGTAAAACCACCACACGGTTCTTGAGATATCGACAAAAACAAAACGGGACGGACGGACGTACGGACGTACGGACGGACGGACGACCCGAAAACATAATGCCTCCAGCCACTTCGTTGCGGAGGCATAAAAATGATTAAAATGCTGAAATTGCCCTTTGAAATAAAACAGAGTGGCAATAATTAATTCAAGAAATTGTGAGCTCTGAAGAAAACACTTGTGTCTGAATACCTAAATGAAACTTGTGAGTACAAGACATAGTCCAACCCTTTAAAACGGAATACTGGTATGTTTCTAATGGGGGCTGAAAGGCAGTGACAATACATTACCCTGACTTCAGGCTTCCAGTGACCCACTGGAGGCTCGGGTGGGATGGGGGCACCCTCCCTAAGTAGGTCGCACTCCACACGGGGGATCTCAGGTGGTAACTGGGCCTGGATGAGGTCGGCCGTCTCCCTGGCCCGGGCCATGGTGGAGCTGACCAGTACGGTGTAGGGATGGCCCAGCTCCTTCAGCCTCTTCCCTGTCAGCTCGGCCTGATCCCGGCCTGAAGGTATCATTGAAGAAGGGAAAGTGTGTCAATTTTGGAATTGTAGCTCGTATATTTTGCTCAGCTCTGTATTTCTCTGAATACCATTGTCATTGAGAACTATTGAAATATGACACAACACTTCATCAGTACAACCATTATTTTTTATGCTTTCTAAAGAATGAAGAGACAATATCGTAACATTGTTTTAGATTTGCTACCATGCAACACAGAACTTGTCATGGTAAAGCATTTAGTGTTGACTGCAGAACAATTACTATGTAGGCCTACTAAATCCTTTCAAAGGAAAGTGCATATTGAATTAGGATCATTCCTTGAAACTAAGGCAGAAAAATTACTGTAATGTAAAATCAAAGCACACAAGTTTAATGCGATTGACCGATTCACAGTTTCATGATCATCTCTCACTCAATGATACATGGCTTCCAACATTGGGATCCTGGGCCCCATTTCATAAAAGATGTTAGGATAGCAACTCTTGCTGGAATGTCAACTTCCAATAGCAACAGCCAATCAGGAAGCTAGATTCTTGTTGTTACCATGACAACTGCCATTCCAGCAAGAGTTGCTATCATATCAACTTTTTATGAAACCGGTCCCAGGAGGTTTCAAAGAGCAATCATACAGCGACATTTTAATAGGCAACAGTAAAGTAATTCCCTTTATCAGGGACACTTGGTACTCTTTGTTCAGGATGTGAAGAAGCAGCCTCCTGCAGAGTCTGGGAGACTTGGCATTTCTGAATCATGTAAAAAAAAAAAAATTTCACCTTCATGTACACACAGAGCATAATTTTCACAACTGAATTTGATGGATAAAGAAGAAGATAAGATGAGAAGAACAAAAAAGAAGAATGGAAAAGAGAAAAAAGAAGAGGGGAAGAAGAAGAGAATAATATGAAGGAGAAGTTGACAAACCTAGGGCAGTAAGTATGCGAGCTTCATCTGTAGCACCCTGCAAGTTGTATTGTCCGTGTCTGATGAGAATCAAGTGTCTAGTTGCTGTAGCCTTCACACCCTCTAGCTTGCTCTCCTGGCTGCTTTTAGAATCTACCTCAGTCTTTGATGGTTGCATTAAACTCTCCGGCTCCCTCCTGAATGTAGGACAAGTAAAAGAAAAGCAAAGGAATTTAGACAGAAAGAGAGAAAAGGAAAGAGAGGTAACAGTTAGAGATGAAAATAAAATAAAATACAAAATAAAAAGGAAAAAAACGAAACATGTTCTCAAATCCTTGCAGATGTAATTTATCAAGAAAATATCATCACACAGGACACTTCTACAGTCAGGGCTCAGTCAATATCATGTCTGCTTCCAGATCCAAAGGACCAGGATTTGATTCCTCAAGTCTAACTGAGCAATGTTGTGTGTTATCACATCATTTTCTCTAGTATTGAATAATGAAGAAAAACACTCTCTATACCAGGGTACTAAAAGTTAGCCCAACCAGACAAAGTGCTTGATTGCGACACTAGTGACTTGTGTACAGCGACAGGGCCAGGGCTGTGTGTGGTATATGGTAACGTAAAAGTGTGCTTTCATCGCATGTTTATGCTTTCAAATGTGAAATTATGTTTTGAAAGTTGTGTACTTTCAGTGAAATGATTAGACATTAGATGTATATATGTTAGCTATGCTATAGACCCTACCTCTTGAGTCTTGTCATGCCTTGCTTGGCCCTTGAAGTTTAGATGAAATCTTGCACAACTCCATCCAAGCATTTTAACATGCAGACATTTAATTTTAATAGTATTGTTATTGAAATAAAAAAGACATCATTAAATGCTAAAATATTTTGACCACTTTGATTTGACATTTTCATGCTCATCACCTCTGCTCCCTGCCCATGATCTTACCTATCCCAGTTGGAGTCCCATTTGACACTAGGCGAATGATTAGTCGTCCAAGCCGCCAGAACGGCAGGGAGGAATCCATTCCTATTCTCGTGCGAGTAGCAGACGGCTACAGCTCCAGCAGTGGCGCTAGTCGTAACGCCAATAACTACTTTCAGAAGTCGGTAGCTTTGTTGAAAAGAAGGCATTATTATTTGGCAACTTATTCCGAGTGTTACTGCAACAATATATATAATTTACAGTGCCTAGTTTCAACTAGAGAATGTATTTTTCTCCGGACCACTCGCTCACACAAATAGCGTTTCAACTAAACCGGAAGCTCAGTGCGCGCGGAGACACGAATAGACTTGCTAACAGACACGGGAAGAAATACAAAATGTATGTGTCTGGTAAATTCCACCAAAGGGAAATTACGGCTAAATACAAACCAAAGAAACGACTGGATTTAGATATATTGCTTCTCACTGCCCCACATGTGTCGCAATACAATACACGAATCGTGTATCTCAGACTCAGCCGTTGAAATTATACTTACATTTACCATTTTGGTATCATTGACAATATTTGAGTATGGTAGATGCGTCAGTGATTGAAGAGTTACTTCCATTTTTATCACCGGCGACAAGGCAAGACGTCAGAAATACGGCGCTCCTGCACGTCGTCGGTACAACTGCGACTCGGGATGGACGTGAAGCGCTCGGCACCCACCTTGTTCCTTGCGCCGAAGCTCTCGGGGAGCTCGTCCGTGCTAGTGGGAGTGAAGGGATTGGCGACGCTCACGTGAAACAGTGCTACCACGCGCTAGTCAACCTGACGTCTGAGGACATTTTCGCGGAGAAGCTCGCCAGGGATCTCACTTTCATTCCTTATCTCTTGCAGACTGTCGTTGATCCTTCAAGTCAGTACGCTCAGCCAGCATGCATGATACTCAGCAACCTAACTCGAAATTTGACCGGAGCGAAAAGAGTTTTGTCGATTTTGGAAAGTGAGAACGAGTCACAACAGGTGGGAATGAATAAACTCGTAGAAGCATTCTGCTTGCAAGGATACAACAAGAAAAATTCGTGTCTCGATTTTGTGGGTCCCCTACTAGCAAACTTAACACAACTGAGTGAAGCCAGGACATTTGTACTGGACCGGAACCGCTGCACTGTTCAGAGACTGCTGCCATACACTCAGTACATCAAATCCGAAGTCAGACGGAGAGGCGTGGTGACTGCTCTGAAAAATTGCTGCTTCGATACTGGTATGACCACAGTAATTGAATACTTTTTTTTTTTCATGTGTTCTTCTTATGAGTTTTGAGATTGCTGTGATTATTGAAATACCTGTGATGGTTATGACATTGATTGTGTCATGTTTAAACTGTTTGATTATCATCATTAATTGCCACTTTGCAATCTCGAATAGTTGACATATAGAAAACTAATTGCCAGTTTTTGTGTCTATGTATTTTCTGCAGCATCCCATGAATGGTTGCTAGGAGACCAGGTGGACATCCTACCCCATCTCCTCCTCCCACTGGCTGGGCCAGAGGAGCTCAGTGAAGAGGACATGGAAGGGATGCCCGATGACCTCCAGTATCTCGAGGAGGGCAAACAGAGGGAGGAGGATCCTGAGATCAGGACCATGCTCCTAGAAGCTGTGTATCAGGTGATCTAAGTCATGTGATACGCTAGATCTGTGAATGTGCCTATTGATATTTTTTTTTTTTCAAAACAGGTGTCTTGTAGCTGAGACTTGTTAAAATGTCATATCCTGCTGGTTTGCATGTTGTAGATTAGAATTGACTGCTGGCCTTGACAACGTGTATGGCTATGGGATTTGAGAACTCATCGTAAGGGATAGGTTTCATACCCTGCATTCAAATTCTATTCCTATGTGTTGGACAAGTCTAGGCAAGTGAGACATCACAGTGAAGTGTAGTACCATTTGAGTTGATGAAAAATTTCATATTTCATTTATTACAGTAACCAAGGTGAAAGTGAATAGATAAATAGATTAATTAGTCTCTGCTCTTCCTATAATTATTCCCAGTCAATGTCATTTACATTTGATATTTCCCTATCATTTATTCCCCCCCCCCCCAACACCATTGAATGAGTAGACATGTCATACTCAGCTGGTGCTTTTCACAACCAGTATTGTACATGGATGCAAAGTAAATACATCATGCATGTGATAACCTACCTTTGTTAGCATCATCAGCCTGCCCATGTCTGGCTGTATTAATGTAAAGCTTATCTATGTAGATTTTTCTCTTGCCAATTCTCAAATATCTCATGGAACTCCTGTCTTTTTTTCACAATAGTTATGTGCAACAGCCATCGGGCGGCAGATAGTGAAAGAAAAGAGGACCTATGTGATCTTCCGTGAGTTCATGAAGTGGGAGAAGGACCTCAAAGTCCAGGCCCTCTGCCGCAAGGTGATTGACGTACTGATCATGGACGACCCAGAGCCGGGAATGGAGAACCTAAATGAGGTCGAGATACCGGAAAACGTCAAGGCCCAGCTTTAAAAAGGAGATCAAGAGGAGGACTGAGTGAATAAGACAGGGTTTTGAGCAGGGGCCATGGAACATTCGGTTTAGGTTTTTTTTCCAGGGGTGGGGGGGGGGGGGAGGGGGCTTGACCTTTGGCGCATTCTCCACTCAGAGCATCCTTTTCAAACTCTACCACCTCCATCTATGACATGTCCAACATCTGTGATTTTTCTGTCTTCATAAGCTTCTGTCACAACAACCCCAGCCTAAAGTTAGGAGCCACCATAGCAGAAATGCATAAGAGTCTTGTCTAAATACACCCACTGACCTTACCATGAGAAACTTGATTGTTTGTATTTTTTTTTATCTTGTAACACTTTCACATCTTTTTAGCTGAGGGTGATGCATTTGGGTGTTTTGAATTGTATATGTTTGACATTTTCACAGCACCACCATCAAGCCCATAGCTTGCACCCTGCAGCTTTTGTGCCTCATGCAATGTGCAACTTTACTTGCATTGCTACTTGCTTGTTACCCTGGGCTATGTTCCCATAACCATTTGCAAATTATGGTTTGGTCGGTTTTTAGCATTGTTGTAAATCTAAAAGATTTTTATTTATCCAGTGTCAAAAATATTGTTGCGACTTTGTTTAGTAAACTCGACCTTCTGCTTGACACAATCCCCAGAGCTCAGTTATGTTGCTGTGGCCGACCATCGTACAATTGTACTTATCTAATTCCATCTTTAAAATGCTTCAGTGCTCAATACAGTTTCAGTCATCTTGTCTGTTGTGTGTGGTTATGCACGAAACAGACCATTACAAATCTCTGACCTCACCGCTGCAGCCATGAAGTGCCCTCTTGCCAACCGGCCCTGCCCAGCCTTGTCAAAATCTTGGTAGGCAAGTGCCATCAATTCTAGAATACATGTGCAGTGGACTCCCATTATAACGAAGTCCTTGGGACCCGCAGTTTTCTTTCGTTATATCGAAATTTTGTTATAACCAAACAAATTTTAAAAAAATAAAATAAAAAATGCATGGAGCCGATAATGTTGTGGCATGAAATTTTACTTCGTTGTACAGGAATTTCGTAATATAACCGTGTTTGTTAGGGAGTGTACTGTAATGGGTTCCTGCAAAGACTCCTTGGGCTTCTGTCATCTCATCCTTATCTCAGCCAAGATTATCTCTGCTTTGTGAGTACGGCCAAGCCATTGCTTCGGCCAAATTGGTCTTCTGCTATCATAGCAATCTGGTGTCATCCGCAATGTTTCTCTGCTTCTGTCACAGTACTTGAACTGCTGTTTATCCCATAGCTCCGAACTGCATCATGGCATTGTAATTTTTGGAGTCTCCTCTGCTCGCAACCAAGCCGAACTCTGTCAACTCAAGTTACTCTGCTTCTGGATCGCAGCGTACTATAACTGGATGTTTCTGCTCATATGCCATCGAAGCTTCTGCTACAATCTCTGCTATGTTTGGCCTAGAAGACCAGTCTACATAACACAAACACACACACACACACACACACACACACATATTTATATATATATGTGAGAATGCAATATCTCATATTTCTTATCACAAATATCTGGAAAAACTGATTGAAGATTTTCAAATTTTATGTTCTTTATCAAAATTTTCCAATCACTGTACTGGAATACAAATTGTCTTGTAGAGTAATAATGTAAGTCAAATAATAAATGTTATGTTGATCAAAAAAATGAAAATGCTTCGCCCTGGTTGTGTCATGTTATCCCGACACTGTACGTGGAATATGAACAGAATTCCAGGTAAACAATTTGATTTGATAGAAGACCGAGAGTTAGAAATGCAATATATGCATAGAACATTAGAGGGCGCCCTTGCTGGTTGGTTTGGACGGTGCTGTGACATAACTTTTCTTTTCTAATCCTCATGTCTGAAGCTCATTGATTTTTGTGTGTGTGTGTGTGTGGCCGAGACGTGTGTATGTGTGTGTCGCTGATAAGTGTATGCTACATTGTATTTGTCTTTGGGGCTTTCTCGTAAAGTGGATTTCGTTCCCTTCTTTGTTCTTAAAGTGCGTCAGAGGGCATCCGACTGGGGGCCGGCTTTGACGTGGCAGATCATGTTCTATACTACAGTATTATGAAGTTTTTCTTGATAGTAAGGGTGTTCAAGCATCTTAAGAAAATAGAAGTAATTGAATTGGAAAAAAAATGTATTTATATTGAAATCTTTGGCAGATTCAGCAGAAAGTCTATTGGTGTATGTGTATGTGTATGTGTTTTTTTTGTGTGTGTATGGGGGGGGGGGGCGGGGGTGCCAGGGTAGTGTTCATTACCTTGATGGGAATAATCTCGGGGCCGAATCCTTTGAAAGTCATTAGTTTTATTGTGCTTTTTATTTGTTCATTTCATATAAATCTTACTAACTTCAAGTGATTTTATTTCCACATTAAGTAAAACAAAGCAATACAGGCCCTACATAACGCTTACATGAGTACATAATATTTCAAGGAACTTTGAATCACATAAGTTTCAACAAAACATAGATACAATTATAATAATATCAACTTTGTTTTTAGATAAATAGACAAGCAATATAATATTTTTTTGTAACTCTGTATGGAAAAGATGAATTCACAACAGAATTATAGCTTGTAAATTTTGTGAATTACTCTAGAAGTTGAGGGCATCTCAAGATCCGTCAAGGACTCCATGTATGAAATTTTGATATCATGACGTCAGGCGAAACAAACAGAAAAAAGGACTATGGCAAGGACAAGAACGAAAGCAGGGACAGAACAGGCAGGAAAATTTGAAATGCAAATGCAGATAAACGCTATGTTTGTTTGTTTTTTTTTTCAATAAGTTGATCATCATCAAATCGAGAAAAATAAAATATTTTCAATGACACACTCGTTACAGAAGAAATATTTATTTATGAAGATGTTTTTGAAATCACAAATATTTATTTTCTTTCTTTTTTGTTGTTGCAACTGCAATGTCAAATATCTGAAATTAATAAAATGAATGTATCTGGTTTTTTTTTTCATTTAAGCTCTTCACACACACACACACACACACACACACACATGTATATATATATATATATATATATATATATATATATATATATATATATATATATATATTTGTATGTGTATATGCGTGTGTGTGTGTGTGTTAGGGTTATATTCTTTTTTCACGTCACTCGTGCTTGTTAAATATTGATGTATAATCATTTGCATTTGGATGAGAATCGTCCTGTACGTTATATGTTTGATAACTTTACTGTTTATACTTGACCCAAAAGAAGCCTCAGTCTTGTCAAGGAGTGTGTGATATCTTTTCGGTGTCGTCAAAATTGGGTCGCATAATAGATACTGTAATTTTCATGATACACGTTTGATAAATAGATACCAGCGCCAAGCAGGACATGAGGCTTTGTCCCGCGTTGTTAAAAATACAGATACACAAAGTGCATGCAGCCCATGGCAATTCCCCAAACAGTACTAGCCCCAAACTCATTTATTATTCATGCCGCCTTTCAGCAAGTTTTACCGCGACATTCCGCTGGAGCGGACAATGGGCCGCACTATACATGTACATGAAACTCACTTTCCAGTCACCGAGAAAGTTTGCGTCTTCACCCTCGCTGACACGAAAGAAAAGGTCAAAAAAATCGATGGTTGCGCCGGGCAATCCAATATACAGCGTTGTATTATTGTCCCTTGCTCCAAACTTCCTAATTAATGCACTACACACACGTGGTATAATAGTTACACAAAACATCTGACCGTTCATTATCGCTCCAGACTTCCTACATTGCTCAGATTATACGTGTTCCATCACATCATTCCCGTTTCTCAAGCACTTTAATCTACTCACAACCATCAAAGCTGAAAGGCTGATTTAAGGTGAGTTAGCGTTGAACACTGAATATCCTTTTGTGTTATTTTCTTCCTGTTTGCACAAGCGTTTTATTTCCTCTTTATATTGGCCTTATTATATCTTATGATGGGTGAAATGCGCTGTCAAAATCCCCCTTTTCTCCCCCCATTTTTTGGCGGGGGGGGGGGGGGGTAGGGAGGAGAAAGAGTCAAATTTGATTTGAAATTTTAGCTAGATTAGTCAAACACGTAGTTGTACTCCCATAATAAGATGCGCGTTGCAAACTACAATAAACATTTCATGTAACATTTTCATTAGCATCAGAGAGCTTACATTATGAATAAATAACCGGAGTATATACGAGTACATGAAATAAAAATACAACTCTGTCATTATTTTGAATCTTATTTAGTGGGGCCATTGAAGTTGTAGATGTATAAAGCAAATGGAAATATTATATTCGCAGAAGAACATTATATGTGTTCAGTACTCTTAACAAGGAAATTACTTACTGTGATACATTTTTTTTTTTTAACTGACAGAGGAAAATGATTATATTCTTTTGGATGCAGTCACCTGATTGATTTCGTGTTACAGCAATATGAAACAATTCGAAATAATGTATGAAAGTCATATTACATCTTACGTCTGGAAGAAAAAAAAAAGATTTTCAAACTCATGTGATCTGAAAGTAAATTCCTAACTAAACTTACAATGCATTACTTAATTGGAAGTACCATGACGTGACATGAATGAATAAAACAAAGTGCTATACATAGCTATCGATATTGGCTTACTTCATTTTTATTCACGTCAAGTAAACTACTCGTTTTAAGTGCAATTTACACTGATATAAGTCACAACCACAAACTCAAATTGCCAGATGGAATATTGTGTCATGCCATCTCTCAAGTCTCGATATCCATTCATAATATTTACATAAATCTTGAGTAAATCTCTCTTTTTTAACGTGAAAGCAATAAAATATGATGTATATCCTTCAGAACAAATCATTGTTATTTTGTAGTCATAGCGACGACGACTTTAAGGGGGGGGGGGGGAATGCAGTTGTTTAATCATCGACCCAATTGATGATTTTAGAAGTTTATTTTGTGTACAAACCAATGAGAGAGACTAGTCAGGTGGTGGCGTCATCATGCACCTCTTCCAGTTTGCATGTTTTCGGTCAAATCAATCATGCGAAATATTGAAATCCCTTGGTTTTCTCATTCATGTCTATGCTTTTGTTGAAACTTGAATTTTATCGTTTGGTTTGGCTGTTGTTAATATAGTAGTATTTTGTCTGTGTGTGTGTGTGAGTCAATTTTAATTTGTTTCTGCAACGTTTTTTTTTTTTTTCAAAAATACAATGGATTAACGAATACACAAAAAAAAATTGGTGAAATAAGATTTTCTTCTAAAAATCAAGTTTTAGTAGCAAACTCAACAAACCATACAGATTAAAAATACAGAAAATTGTTGCATTTTCCCTTCCATGACAATGCCATGTTCCATGTTGCACGGGCTGTCACAACAAACATATCACGTGGTGATGCTTGATGAGATGACAGCCCCAGCCCTTTGATTACTCTTGACAAAACTAATACTAAGTAAACTGTTCTCAAGGATTTACACGCAAAAGAAGGGGGAAGGTGCAAGTTGGGGGGGGGGGAGGAGGGAGGAATCACGAACCCTGGTTTCATTTTACATTAGAAATTGTGATTATGCTTAAAGCGACCATGAATTTACATAACTTTGCGTTTCTGTTGTAGTTGTGAATATACTATATGCACTCTATTACAATTTAAAAAAAAAAAAACTATATCTGAAAATATGACTATTTAAAAGAAAAAAAACTAGATCTATCTATCATAACTGGTTTGATTTTCTTTTGAAAGGTTTTAAGGAAAATGTGAATCGTTTCAGATAGTTATCTAGGGAGAGCATCTCATACATCAGGTCAACGGTTTCTATGAGGATTTTGTACATATAAAGTACTGTCTTAACATCGACCATGGAGTGGAATATTGCACTTTACAATTATTCAATACAGTCATTACTCGATAAGATACTTTGTTCTTTCTTTAGCATGCAGAGAAGTACGAAAGTATAATAGGGCGTGAATTATCATTACCTATACATCAGGCACTAGCAAGCTCTTTCAAGAAAGGGAGGTTCCACACAATATCATTATTTTCCCACAAAATTAATCGCGGACATAATCCTCATGTTTACGTATGTCACGTGATTAATCCCTGAATTTATTTTGTTTAGAAAAACTCATTCAGATCAATTCTATATGTTTGACAATTGATAGTGGAAATAATTGATCTACTGTGTTTTAGAATTCACTACTGATGAATATATATCGGCCATCAAATTCAATTCTATATCAAAACTATACCATCTGTAATACCTAACGGAACTGCATGCAGACAATGTCAATTCTTACATCAAGCGCACTTATATACACAAGTCATTATAGTCAATAGCCATCGTGTGGGAAGGAGGCTCCCGTGGATTTTCCAAACAGGCGGTCCTGTTCTGGGTTTGAATCTTTCCTGGTATACGTTCATCATTGGACAAGACTTCACGCCATAAACAGGTTCTCGTTGACTCATATAGGCGATTTGCTAACTAGTACTATAGCTATAGTCTACCTCACAAATAGGCATACATAGGCAATTATATCAGGGTCGCAGAACCCTCTTATAAACAACAACGCTAACACTGGAAAAAAAAACCAACAACTACGAACTGTGTGTAAAGGTGACGATGTCATTCCTTATATCGTCATGAACAAACTCAGAGCTCATCCAACAAGCTTAACATGTTTTTTTTTTTTTTTGTCAGAACAATCTCTTTCCATTCGTTCAGTGCATGATTGGAACCGATTAACACAGTGTACAGTGCATTTGTTTTTGGTTGTTGTTGTTGTTTTTTTTTTTTGTACAGTTGCCTGAATGGATGCTTTTATGATTTAGCTAAGATGTATCCACATGATAGGTATACCTGTCAATGTGGACAAGTTTGTCCTGTGTAGATTTTATTGTTAATTGATATTTCCAGTGATTTCGGGTCATTAATAATGTATCTTTAGCATTTCTTTCAGTCAAAACTACTTCTAATAGCTCCTACTATATTCTTCGAACACGGCATTGCAAAGATTAGTCAATGTCAATCTGATATGACGTTGTGTAGGCCTATTTGATGGCTAAACTCGAATGTGTAAGAACCTGTGATAAGTTATCTCAGTTCGTTTTCTTTCTTTCTTTCCTTTTTTTTTTTTTTTTTTTGGCGCCAAAGAAGGGGAAGCACTATCAATAGAAAGAACATACTATACAATATATTGGAAATGAGGGAAACTTCCGTGCTAAAATAATGTGTTCCTCGTGGGAAGATGAGAGTGGATGTGGTTAGATTCAGCACGTGTGCACCATCAAAGTGGTATCCTTATTACCTCTCTGTTACGTCTTGCGGCAAAGCAATGGTCAGAGAGAGTGTATGACTATATCCAGTTATCCTTTCTTTTTTTTCTATCTTATGTCTCTTTTTATTTGCTGACTAAAAACTCGTGCGGGAGTGGCGCGTATACTGGGTGACGGTTTTATGACAAGCTTGAATACAGCAGCAACCCAAATGTTGAAAAAGAGACCGCAGTTGGAAAAGACACTCAAGCTTATTCAATTGAACGAAATCAATCATTAAAGGGGATGGCTATATAGTAACTGATCGGTGGGAATCAGTGGGAATGCTGGGGGATGATTGTTCCAGTCCTTGTGGGATTCATTTAAGAGTACATTATATATGTATTGTTGTGTGAAAATTATTTGCTTCAGAATGGTCTCATATTCAAGTAATGTGCAGTTCAAGGCCCCGTCACTGTACAGGCATGCTAACCTGGAAACATTAAACTGCACATTACTTGAATACGAGACCATTCTGAAGCAAATCATTTTCACACAACAATAGATATATAATGTACTCTTAAATGAATCCCACAAGGATTGGAACAATCATCCCCCAGCATTCCCACTGATTCCCACTGATCAGTTACTATAATTTATTATAGCCATCCTGAATGAAAAAGACTGACACAGGGTGACAGAACTTACCGGACAGGATCACCTTCGTTGTTGTTGTTGTTCTCCTCAAAAGCTCACAAGCGCGTGACGGTCTAACGAAGTTCAAGTATAATCCGATTAGCTGGTCGATAATTGTATCAGGGGTTAAACAGCGTTGGCGCTTTTGTATTCTTAATCAGGATTAAGATAACGGGAAACAGTTTCGCCATGAAAACACCTTCTCAGAAATGTCTATCGGAAGTCTATGCTGCATTGCACTATATCTCATGGTACACTATATCTCATGCCAGGTATTGCCGTCTATGAAATAAAATTCTACGTATATCCTAGATTGACGTTGATAACAAGAGTAAAATCTGAAGATCAGAACAGTATCAAATTGTATCAAAATCGGACTTAGAATAAGGTTAATGTGGGATATCAAATCTGTAATATTCATATGTGTCCAATAAACAGCGACACTGGATATTTGGTACTGTCTTTTATTCTATGATCTTGTCACCAAAATTGCATCTCCATCCTGCGTTGAAGTAATTTTCCTTCTTATCAGTTTAGAGTGTTTTATACTTCCCCTACCCAAAATGGAATACTTTCCAGTCAACGTGCCAAGTATTCCTGGAATGGAATCACAAAATAAGAGGCTGTTTTTATTGAAATTTAAGCCAAATTGACATTTCTGATAATGGAGCTTTCATTCTCAATCTTTTTAGCCACTTTTAGCCATAACTCTGGCAAGCTCGTAAAGGAGTTTTATTATCTACGTTATTAGATGGTTGTGTCCATCAAATTAGTTACATCACAACAGACACAAGGCACATAAAACCAGATCGTTGTACATTTCTGTTTGACTTGTGGAAAACCTGAGCATTTAAAACACTCTTATGTCGCCATGAACATTGTTTCAGATAGTTTGTATCCATACATAGCACCCTTTGTTTGTGTTTTCTTTCAAGTCCCAATAAGCTGAAGTAATCACTAATGATTACAATTTTCAAATTTCATTTTCTAGAATTTACTAGATAACTCCAAAATGGCTATCAAAACTGTGAGAGGAGAAAAACTTTGATGAAAAAAAAAAAAGATTGCCTGCCATTCACGACAAAAGTATTTACACTATTACCATGCATTTACAGATATCTAAGGTATACCTCCATAAGATATTTCGATGGATTTTTTTATAATGTATATATTGTAGATTAAATAACTATTGTACCAATCAACACAAGCTGGAAACAAATATTCTAAACCCCTTACGGAACTAATAGGATCTATCCTCGAATCCATAACAGCATGGTGATGTTAACAAGTTGATTAAAAATAATCTCTGGGATCTTGGAAGTTATTGTACCTGATGTAGAACAATCCCATGAAATGGATTTTTGTTAGAATAACAATTTATGAGCACTGTTATTGCATTCATTATCGACATCGCCATAGAGCACAATTCTGGAATTGAATCGAATTTACTGTATATGTGGAAACGTGGCTTTAGATAACAAGTAAATAAGGAGTATAGCTTGGTCCTTCAATACTGTTTATTGTGCTTTAAGCATAAAAAGAACATAAAAACCTCAACTGAACGCATCAGTGGATAATGTACAAAAAATTATCATAAAATTATGTTCATTTACACATCTTGGCAGCAAAGGGTATAAATGATTAAATCTTGCTTATATATAGTATCTCAGTGTTGTGTCTTGAAGAAAAAAAAAAGAAATTTAGCGTTCTGAACCACCTCAAAAGCTTATTTACACTTTTATCATTTTTTTTTGTCCACAAGACATCTATATTTTGCGCATAGTATGTCGTAATTATCAAATTGACTTTTTCGTGTATGTCGTAATTATCAAATTGAAGAAAAGAATAGTCATAACAAAAATTCATGGGAAATTTCCTGTCCTAGGTGCAGAAAATTGTTAGGATTAAATCAACAGTGTCGAAATATGATTGACCTTCACCATTATTGTGCTGGGTGCTGGGACGTGGAAATTTGCCAACTGTAAGTTTCACTGTGTTGCGTAATTGTTTCATGGGGGGGGGGGGGGGTAATGGAGGGGAGGGGAGTATAAGGGATGGCCTTGGAACAGGCGTCAGTGACTTACCATCACAAGAAGAGGAAATTATAAATGTAGGCCTATATCCCACGAGATACTTTTCAATTCCATGAAAGGGTAAAGGATGGGAAAATGTTTTCGTCTGTTGGTGACAGCGCACAACTCCAAGACATGATGTCATTCTGAGGCTACTTTTCTATCATGGCTATTCCAGTACCAACAGTTGTCAATTCCTGTGTTTGCAAAACTTAATTGAAACACAAATTAGTTTGCAAATAATCATGAGACGAATAGGCTGTTCGTTATTTTGCTGTGTTTGCCATCCGATTTCCGCTCTTTTTAGCATGAACTTACCTCTCCTTTATAGTGGATTAAAGACAACGACACAATGTGTTATGTTCCTTCACGTGTGCCACAAGTACATTATACTCTTAACTTTCTCTTAATCGAAGAAAATGTATATTTTGTGTATGTGTTGAGATAACTCAACGATGAAATCATGACCACTACGCGATGCAGTCATTTTAACAATGTTTAATGATAATTTAGTAGGCGTATTTCACTAAGCATTCATTGATACTACATTTATCTAACTACCACTTCTACAGAATAATTTTCCAACAGCTTAGCTGAAGTTTTTAATTCAATTGTGTGTCACTGATCTCTCAAGTGTTGTTTGTTCATTAATAGCCAGGATCCATACTCCTGATACGGTTTAGTGTAGAATAACATAGAGGAGTAAGTGATACATTTTTATGTATGCAATATACATGCGATTTGGCGAAGATATTTCGTGCATTGAATAAACTACATCTTCTTTATTAAGCATTGATTAAGGATTTCCTAGTAATCAAGACACATCGCTGCACTGGGCATCACATAGATCCAATACACTTATAGACAAACACGTGTTTATTTATTGTTACGAGTCTGAGCATTCCTTAGCATCCCTGCATAATTCGTCTATACATCGGTCATTCTTTAGCCTGTCTCTTGGTGAGTTCCATCAATATTTGTATCGATCCCTCCCGCATCCTAGGGGAAGACGCACAAACTCATGTACACACTCGTTGACATCCACAATACCAATTCCTCCGTCTCGGCAATCGATTCGGGAACTTTTTGACCAATCAGCGTCCCCCGTTAGCCCACTCTCCTTTGTTCTCATGTAGCAACCTGTGGGTGTAGGCCTGTTGCTTAGCAAACACGGGAGGAGCTAATAAAACCTGAACTCTCGATGAGGGAGGATCATTCCCTCCATCAGCGGTCTCACCAGTGATCTCGTCACAAGCTCTGCTCCTGTGATTATACATTTTGGGATCTTATCTCGTTTGTGGAACCAACGAAACCATACATTGCTCCAAATACCGATAGTTATTAGCAGGAACTTTACAGAGAACATTTATTGTTCTTCTCAGGATCTATATTACTGAGCACCTCTATTTTTTAAGGTAAGACAACTTCTTTTTCGGTTTTTGTTCACTTTTTTTTTTTTTGGGGGGGGGGGGGAGGATTGGCCTGTGGCACGACAGCATCCATGCTTACGGTGTAGATTAGAGCTGCAGTTATTTCTCAGTCTGTGTTGTTGCCTCTGGTTCGGCATTTATCTGGTTGAAGCTTTTCATTCTATCTGTTTTAATCTATTCTAATTCGTTTCATCTGAGCTTTCAAATTCACGTTCGGACGAGAATGACTTCATATCCAATGGAGATTTCAAACGAAAGTGATTAAAGCGACAACAGAAGTCTCACTGCAGTTTATTGTTGGGATACTTTGAACTTTATTCGGATATTATTCTAAAAAGACAGATAAGTTTTTAGAACATCAAAATTTTAACATGTCGTAAATGACAAAGTCGCCCAGATCTGCATGTGACTGGTACTGGTAGAGCGCGAGATTGCTTGTCGCCATAGCGACGGTGCTAAACGGGGTGCGCTGGGCCGGGCACCTGATCGATAAACGCCTTTCTTATATCCGCGAACTATAGAGGAGGACCTCCCCTGCGGACAGGGGTGTTACGTTGTTGCCCCCGACTACCCCAAAACGGAGATTCATGCTTTCTTGACGACTCCGATGATTTCCATTTATTAATGCCGAACTTCTTTTTGCTTCAACATTGTTTTCGTCTCACTCTCTCCAAACCAAATTCCATTTTCCAAGCAGACGTAAGTAATCATTGTTTCAAACTACTGCGTAGAAGATTGTTTTTGCAGAGTTGAATTTTTCTCACAAGTTAAAAGGAAAAAGAATTCTAGATGTTTTATGACCAATTTCAGTCTAACCTTTTTTTTTTCCTTCTCATTGTTTCTCAACAGATACTCAACATCCAACTCCACATCTTCAGTGTAATGGCCCTGGCACGCTTTATCGTCTTCGCGGCTCTCATCGCCGTCGCATGTGCCCAGTACATCGATGTCGACGCATTTTCGGTCGACAGCCCTTCCACCATCTACGGCGGGGCCTCCTTCGCCTTCACCTTCGACCTCCAGTTCACGCCTACGCTTGGTGCCGCCGACCTGATCGAGGCATCCAACGACACCTACCGCTTCATGGTGGCCATCACCCTCTCCGAAGACGGCTCCACCCTGACGATGGATGGTGCCGGCTCGGCGTCGCTGTCGAGCAGCCAGCAGCTCGTCGACATGACGGACGACTCGACTGTGACATGGAACAACCTCGAGGCCACCATGGATCTTTCCAGCGTTGACTGCGGTAACGGTGACACCTACCAGTACCTCTGCGTCTCGGTCACACCCTACCCCGGCGTCAGCTGGGATTCCGTCGACACCTCCAACAGCTCCATGTGTATCAGCTTTGTTTGCAAAGGTAAGCATCGTGAAGGAAAACTTGCACATCATCTTCCAAGGAACCAAGTGTTAATTTCACTCTAAATATGTGTGTGTGTGTGGGGGAGGGGGGAGTACTCTAAAAACGCATAAAAATATTATCATGGGATTATAAACGATTATACATAATGACAATACAGCTTTGCTATCTTCGAAGGCATTAATTCGCTTATTGATGACAACCATGAATAATTAATAATTTGATGTCGTTTCTCTCGCACTCGATAATTTACCAACTACCTTTCTCTTCTCCTTACTCTACCAACAGCTGTTGCTGATGTCACCGTCACCACTTTCACCATGACGAACCCCGACGACGCAGTGATCACTCCCGGTGGTGGCCAGGCCATCGAATTCGACATGGTCGTTACCAACTCGGATTCCAGCGACGACGTGTCCGGTAGCGACAACTGGCTGATCCGCGCCTACCTCTCCGACTCCGAGACCGGTGGCACCGCCGTTGCTACGGAAACCGTTTCCCTCTCCTCCTCGGAAATGTCTGTCGATGTCTCTGCCGGCAGCACCGGCTCCTTCTCCGACTTGGCTGTCACCCTGGATCTCAGTGACGTCACTTGCGACGACTTCGACTACGCCTGCGTTAGTGCCTCGCCGAGCTCCAACGCCTACTGGATTGCCCCCGTCTCCGGCGGCAGCGATAACTACCTGTGCATCAGCGTGACATGCGGGGCGTGCATCGTTAAGACGAGTATGGCTGTCATGCTTGTTGCTGTTCTCCTAAGTGTATTCTTCAGCCACTAACAAGAAGCATCCTCAAAAGCGAAATTAACAAACAACTACATAAATCATAATCTTATGACACTTTATACTACCGGGTATCGATGTCGACTGCGAAAAAAAAGTTCTTCAGCAGGAGGCAAGGCAATCTTAGCGCTACTGCCACAATTTCATCTGATATCAACCAATGCTCTGGATTGATATGAAGAAACCGACGGCATGTTTAACCCCGGATATGAACAGTATCATAAACTGTAACAAAGTGTAGTCAAATGTATATAAAGAAAATATTGTATCAAAGACGATAAGGCTTCGATTAATGTTACTTGTCGCATCATACTGTGTACAGTATGCACAACTGTATATTTGCCATATGAGTTTCTTTTCGTGTTTTGTATCGTACAGTTGCAAACGATAAGTTGATAGGGAACTCATGTTAGAAAGCACTTAAAAAAAAGAATAATGATTATTGCTTGCCACTTATTTTGGGTCAGTCTGACGGATGACCGTAGGATGTAAGATTTGCTCGGATTCGAGTGGTCGCAGCTTCGCGAGACAGAGTATTGTGTAGCGGGTCGGGATGTTTTGGCGCGCCTTGGTGTGTGACCAACTCACACCGAAAAATATCAAGACTCGCTAGCACTACTCGGTCTCGTCTAGCATCGACTAGTTCATCTCCGTCCTACAGCGATGTCAAGATTATGCTTTTATAATAATTGTGGCTCAATTAAAAAAAAAGACGTCTAAGATATACTATGTGAACTCTGTCCGCATTCAGCAAGCCTGGTGCCAATGGTTATTGTCATCCAACCACCTTGATAGAATATAGCTAGGATTGTATTTACTATTTTGATTGTCTATTCCTCACCTTTCATTCTTTCCCTCACTTGATGTTTCTACAAATTTGAAGCATTATAATGTAGCGCTACATCTATTTCTTTTTTTCTGCTCTATCCTATTTGTTTTGAGAATGTCTTACCTCATTTTTTTTTCTTCAGCTGAATTATTGTGAATGAAATTTGTGGTGCGCACCCTAAAATGTCTAATTTACCATTCAATGTCGCAATATTTATTTATGCATGATGCTGAGTAAATAAAGTGGCCACTTTGTTTCCTGACTAAACGTAACGCTTTGATTCTCTACTCGATTTATTCTATTATATCATTTTACTGTCATTGGGTGTCTGTCTCTAAGGATTTGAATGATGTGTGACCAGTTTGCAGAGTGTGATTCGGATGCTATTCTGTAAATCTTGACTTCACAAGTTGAAAATTCAATTCGATCAGCCATCTAATTCTTATCACATATATATATATATATATATATATATATATATATATATATATATATGTGTGTGTGTGTGTGTGTGTGTGTGTGTGTGTGTGTGTATGATTATAATTATAAGAATGCATATCATATCACACGTAGGCGTACAAACTCACTGACTGACAATTCAGCGATAATTACATTGTATCTAAAACAGAACAGATGAATGTGAAAATGTGCGGCTCGCAGTCCATATAGGTGGGATTATTACCAGTGATAGAAGGGAAAAGTAGGAAAGAGAGAAATGATCAATTTACAATATTCTATATAATAAAGACTCAATTGCAAGTTAGAATTTTGTAGGATTCATGTCCCCTTTTTTTAACACACATATACACACTTTTCTATCCCGTCCAAACGAAAAAGTTCCAGTACCATTTCGTTGCTAGCCCATGCGACAATAGTGTTTGCAGGCCTAACAATCAACAAAAGTTTACTTCTTGGACACCGCGGGAACGCGACTCTCAAACTAATATGCATATTGACCCCGGGGAAAGGGTGCTTTGTCGTTTCCTTGGATACGAACAATAGACCACTCCCATCGTTTTCATCTTATCCAGTGTTGATATCGATCAGAATGGTCGTTGTCCGGCAAAAGATATCGATCTTATCACTGATGTACAGCAGTGCAGACATCAAGGCCCAAGTGACCGGCGAATAGTGTGGCACTCTCCCTATAACGGGACTTTACCCGGACTTAAAGTGTCCTTGTGGAAAAATTATTTACGGACTGCATAGGCCAGCAACAGTCTCACAAAGTAAAGTTAACAAAACAGGGACATTTATTTTATGTTTCCATATATTCGGCATAATTTGGAAGGCGGGTGTCCCAACATTATTATAAACAATCCTTTATGGGCGATTTCTCTTTGCTTGGAATATTATCTTTATTCAAGTTCCCTTCTCTGAAAACAAACAAACAAACAAACGACTAAATGAGTGATAGATAACTAAATAAAGTTTGACAATCGAAGTCGTGTAAAAAGAGCATTTTTGCATCCCCTCATCAAAATGTCTGGGCTCGACACTATTTTTTTTTTTTTTTTTACTCTGGTTGTCCGTTCGAGACCCCGAAATCTTAAAATTTCAAATTTTGGTGGCACGAAAAGGAAATCAGTCAGCCCGAAATGGAAACATAGCAATCCATTTTGAATCTTGGTTGCCCGAGCGGGCCATCAAAAAAGAATCTTTTGGGAAATTTGGTGGCCAGACATCAATTTCTAGTCAGATGATAGTGGCCACGTGTCGCCTGGCCACTGCTATACTGTCGCGAGCCCTGATTACTTGTTTTATGTGATGAATCCACTATCTGATTACATTGTCGTCTTAAGGTCTTACTTTGAGAACACCAGGGAGACTAAAAAAAAAAAAAGAAATTTGGATCATCGTGGCATAACATCGCAACACTAAACCTTGTCCAAAGATTGTCACTTTATCTAACAAGACATTATCTATATCTGCTCTTGACTAGGGTATCCCCTCTGTCTTACAACTACTAGAAACTCTCCAGGAAAATGAACATGAAGCACTACCACACATAATCTTCCATATATACACCGATCGACAGTTCCAGGTCAAAATTTGCAAAAAAGTTAATACGCTCTTTTAACACTAAACCTCATTATACTTTGTTGAAAATTATTGGGAGGGCATATCATAATCATTAATCAAGAGACTATGAATTTTGATAAGCCCAGATTATCTAGACCTACTAAAAAGTCGATGTGACTTTATTTTTTATAAGTATTTACCGTATATGCTCATAAATCTTGTTTACAAGAATGTTTAATGATATGAGAAATATCGATTGTCACAGTCACTGCTGATATTTTGGCCCCATCGGCTGCAGTGCTTGTCATGCATTTGCCTCATCTTCACTTCTGAATTTTGATATTATATTCTCGCGATTACATTGCCACCTCGTAACTTGAGAGAGTCTCGGAATGCTATGTTTGTTGAGTTTGACATTTGCCATGGTCTCTAAAGAGATAAGTCGTAATTAATACTAAAATTAAAAAGAGTGCGGTTTCCATGGTAACATCAAACAAATAATATTATACTCTTAGCTTACTGGTCGTTGCCAAGCTATAGCCGCCGTAACTGCGGTTATTGGATTTTTGCGGTTATTGCTATCTGCTTTCTGCACGGTGAAGGACCCTCAATGTACTTGATCGCCAAATTCCGATACAGTGGCTCACCGGAATAAAAAAAAAAAACAAAGACGAGAGGTGAAAATGACCTCGATGATATGCCCCTTTGAACTCTGTACATTATGATAGACTGACACTATTATACACAAAGAGAGCGAGAGAAATAGATAGAGTGGAGGGATGGAGGATAGGAGACAAAAATAAAAATTTGAAATTGAAATCATTTTTTTTTTCAAATTGTCGTGTCACAATCCCTTACTATGCCATGTCTAAAATCACACACGAATAGTCTTTTGCCTTGCGTAAAGGGAATTAGATCGCTATGAGTGTGACAATACAACGATATATTTTGCGGGACATGACTGCGACAGCTGCTGCTCCTGTGCCTTTGAAGGCGAGAACCATTTTGTATGTATGTCCAATTAATTCACTTCAAATTTTGCTGACACGAAAAATAATTCATAATATTTGAGCATGTATATTCGGGCGCTCATGTGACGAAATATAATTATCTGCTTCAAAAACCTCGTAATATTCACCTGACGTGTTCTGAAAAAAAAAATCGCCCGATAAGAAATGAATGATTATTGAATATTAATATCTGTACACAACAATTCAAAACTTCTATGTATTATGAGTCAAATGTCTTGCTCTTGTTACCCTGCCAAAGAAGACATCACACTGAAACTTTAATACTGCTATTAATACGTATCTATGAGACTTTGGTAGAGTTCTTTCGTAGATGTAGCCTGTAGTACTCTAGACTGGACTGTGGCAAAACCGTAAATTATTACGCCTCTGGACTGTGGCAGAGCCGTGCCACTGGACTGTAGGCTTACTTAGCCCCATCTACGTTCAGGTGAAGCAGTCTCCTGAGGGTTTTGAATCAGAGCCATTGATCTCTATCATTTCCTCAGAGATCTTCAAAGATCAGTGATCAGATTCCAATGCGGTGGCTAACCGAAATAAAAGAAACAAAGACGGAAGGTGAAAATGACCTCGTTGATTATGCCCTCTCTGAACTCTAGATATGATATTATAGACTGGCAAAATTTGTGTATACATACAGAGAGAAACAGACAGGCAGAAGAGGGGAAGAGACAAGTATGTGAGACCAAAATCATTTTTCAAATTGCCGTGGCAAAATGACTTTTGTATGCCATGTCTAAAATCACACATAGCCTTTTGCCGTGAATAAAGAGAACAATGTCGTTATAGCAAAGATCCTATACTACGTTGAGGATCTTTGGTTATACATTGTAGTGTGAATTCCGTGTGCCATGGCTGCGACAGTGCAAGGTACATTTAATACTCTGGTTAGATGTTCATCGGAAATGTGTTCGTGTGTTTCTTAGATTGTGTGTTTAATGTTCGTGCATGCGTAATAGCATTTATTAGGGTGCCAAGGTGTGACATCTTCAACTTTTAATATCACATTTATTTCGGATTATGACCAAACAGGAAACGTCACCTCTGACTAAAGCTCATTACTGAATAAGCGTATTGTAGTTTCATTTGTAAAAGATGAGCACAAATCAATTAGCAGCAATTGCTTACATTCTTACTATGACAAAAGAAATTACTTAAACTCTAAGTAATTGAGGATTACAGTACTTTATAGGGAAATCTACTTCAAACATACATCTGGATTCAGGGGATTTTTCTAGCATTACGAAAGAGCAGTTCAACTACCTCCTTCGGAAGACAGGGGTAATAGACGACAGAATGTGTACTTTTCATATAAGTGAAATTTTGTGGAATTCTCTTTGGATTTTCTGTTACATCATTTCCCTACTGTGACATCATAAATTGTTTTAGTCTTCTCATCCAGCCATGACAGCACAAGGATTTTACCAAAACTTTGAAAAATTCCAAACTTTTGAAGGGATCATCCAATTTCCTTCAAACTTCACTGACGTGTTCTGCTAAGATCATTGCATTCACTGAATTCACATATAAATGTGTGTCAGTGTGTGTGTGTGTGTGTGTGGGGGGGGGGAAATCCCCTTTAAAAATGTGTCTCTGTCTTGCCTTTACATTGATTCACTTTAGAAGCTACAGCCATGGAGAACAGATAGTCAAGACCCTAAATATTGTACATTATCACATATTATGTATATAATCTTTTTTTTTTTTTTTTTTTGTCTCCCCACTTCATTTGACTGTCTGTACAGCAGCCACTTATTTGCAGTAGAGGTAACTTGATTTAGTGTCTGGACATTCTTTGTCTAAACTGGGTAGAATAAACTCAAATACAGTGCACTCCCATTACAATGAAATTCCGGTTACAATGAAATAAGAATTCAGGCTGCAACATTACCAGCTCTCTGTTCTTTATTGTTTATTTGTTTGGTTATAATGAGATTTTGATACAACGAAAGAAAACTGCTGGTACCAAGGACTTTATTATGATGGGAAAAATTGCTTATGTCTCCCAAGTTTTATGTATGACTCTCCTTGGTTTCATTCTAATGTGTATGCTCATGATTTAGTATAAATGTATACATGTATCTTATTTCTTTTGTTGTTGTTGAAATGTCATTCTTGATTACAAATGAAACTAAATTGAAAGTGACGAAAATAGTCACCAAAGTGAAACAACCTTTGAAATATCTCTACTACATTCAGTTATGGCACCTTTTTTTTTGCAACTGCTACTTGTACATAGATCTAGGAGACATAAAAACCACATCCTTTGTATGATTTTAATCACAAATATTTCATTTATTCTCTCAGTTGTTGTTTGCGTTGAGATTCATGCACAGAAAACAAACAAACATTTGTAGAATCTTTGTCCTTTATCTCAACACCCATCAGACAAGAGGGAAACGGATAGAGGTATGGGCACACTTTTTCCATGTCAACAATTCACAGCTTAAGGGGTACGATAGGCCATTGTCTGCTGCATCTGCCAGTCTGAACAATCAACAGCATGAACAAACTACAGTCTGAACGATACCCCATCTTTCCACACATGTCACTACAAAGCGCCCATTACTAGAGCATCAGCGAGGTTGACCAGTTCACACCACCATAGTCAAACGCATCTCAATGTTGTACATAATAGAACTTCGTGAAAGCAACTCCTCAACTAGACCAGAGGGCTGGAATAGAAAGATAGATGCTATCTATAGCAACTCACAAGAAGACAAAAATATATCCTATATTGCGTCAACACGAAAATTCAATAAAATATTTCCACTGAGCAAATTTAGACAAAAGATGTTACATCCAGATGTCTTCTGATCAAATTCACAATGCAAACAAATCTAAAATTTACAAATCAACCCTTATACTGCTGAAACAACAAATATGAATATTCTCTACATTCCATTCAACATTCACATGTTATCACATAATGCTGCACATTTCACTCATATATCACACTGTACTAAATATACCCAGCACGTTGGAAGACACAGGGGAACAAAATCAATACCAATTTGTATTTTTTTTTTGGGGGGGGGGGGGGGGGGGTGGTGAGGAGGGGGAGGGGGAAGGGTGGGGCTGGAAAAATGCCAGGGTACAGTGAGCAGCAATTGGGATGAGGTATGACATCAACAACACTAGCAAACCTTACATTTTTTTTTTTTTTTGGGGGGGGGGGTAAAAAGAAAAAAGGCAATTCAGAGTGATGGTCTGCATGGATCAAGAATGTCTAGAGCTGCAAAATTATGACATTCAGACATGTTACCATTAAAGACATTGAACATTTCTGCGTAGAAAGATTAGAGCAGATGTCGTAATGCTGTGAAGGGTATGTGCTGTCAGTAAGACATATTTATACAGCAATTTTCAAAAATATCATGAAGTGAAAATAAATCTAATTCTCATTTTTTTTCCTGCTTTTGAGCCATCAAATATTCACTATTAAACACACAGAATTAATTTCCACACATTTTAGGCATTGTAAACAGTTGGAACTCATATCCATATGTTGACAAATGAGGAAATGCAATGGAAAAAGTAAATCCATTGCATTTCAAATTCATGATATCGACCAACATGATGTTATCATAATTGTATATTTGACACAAAAATCTTCTAGCTGCCTGGTTTCTAGCACAAACTTTTCGTACTGTCACATTTGAAGTTTATGGCGAAACAAAAAGTCAAATTTGAAGTGGGTTGAGAATAAAGAACAAACAAATATCAATTTAAACAATAAACAAGAGTGTCAGATGAATAAATTAAATACTGTAACATACCAAGTGACTACACAGATGTGTCATGTTAGTTAACCTTAATGTGTACCAACCTTACTTGCTATACACACCCCACTATGAGCAGTTCCCTACAACCAGATGTACAGGGAAGTGCACTACCAGTATCATAAAGACTTTTTGTCATGTACATCTACCTTTTCCTTCTTCCAACTCTCCCTTAACTTACATCCAATAAATGTAAATAAATTCGTACAATCTCCTCAGTTCATTTTCAATTCCTCTTTTGTTTGTCTATACAGGCTTCAATCAATAAGCACTGTTCGAGCGAATATACTGAAAAAGACCAACTAACGGAAAATCTTTTCCCTTACTTTGCTTGTTGTTTCCACTTGTTTAAATCAAATAATTTTTTTCTTTCTATTTGTAAAGAGCAATTTCGACAAAAAGAGATTCATGTCATTTTGAGAAAAGCAGCTGAATTTGAAGCATCTCTGTTGTTCTTGAGCCACTATTTCCCCCAACCCCTCTCAAGAAAAAATATGCCTCACTGCCAGGAATCGCTGTCACATCTTGTCACAAAACCAGCTAGATATGCCTTTTCCTCATCTTTTCCAATGTGCTCATATCCATGTAAAAAAAAAAACAACCAACAAACCAAAAATCACACTAACTCATCCCTGCATAACCCTTCTTTCTTTTTCAGTGAAACCTCACAGACAAATATAAGCATGTGATTCACTAGCCTCACCAACAAATCACCATGGTTACATCATTAAAAAAAAAAATCATACACCAAGATGATAGATCCTAAATAATGTCATACTTATGGGGTTCACGTGTATGGGGTTTTTGAAACAATTCTTTTGCTTTTACAGCTTAGTAGTCTAGAGCCGAGTTGTTTTGGTTATATGGAAGTAGATGTTCAAAATCTGGCACAAAAGGACATATTGCCTTCTTCCAGTCATCAGTCACTGATATGAAATATGCCTATGAATGCATGTCTTCCCCTACAGACAAAAATTATATTTAACTGAGGGATGTGACTTGAAATGCTGTATCTTTTCTTTAAAATGAGTAATGCGATGTCTGATATATCACAAGTTAAGTGTAATCAAAATTAAGAAGGACGAGAAAAGAAATGCAGTTAATATTATAACAGAAGTCAGTCCTTGACCCACAATACATTCATGAGGTAAATTGAATACTTTGGAATGTATTTATCCAAAATGCTCAAAGTTGGGAGAGACAAAAGTTTTGCTCCACTTTTAAAAAGGCGCTGCATTAAACATACAATTATTTCTTCTTCATTTAATATATCTGACACAAGTACTTCTTCACACACAAACTTGAACCTAATCTCTACCAGTCAAGGTGAAGACTGAGTACCAAAATATTTGTTTAGGGTTTGATGTGTTAATCAAACACATCATTTGTGCTTGTTAATATGCCTCAGAAAAGGGGAATCTGGGAGGCAGTTTGTGGATTTCACACATCATACATCTCCCGATGAGTTGTGCGATGATAGGCATGACATCACATAAATGACACATTGCGTAGTATTCTTTGCAAGAGGCAATTAATCTCTACATCTTAACCCGTTGAAGACAGGCTGATATTGCTACAACACGCATTTCCCACAGACACCTGCCCAAGTATACTGTATACACTGTTATTTTCGCGAACAGATATTTTCGCGAATGACGAGGTCATAGACATTTTCGCGAGATGCTGTTTTCGCGAATGGACACCAACGCTTACATTAATGCTGTATTAACATAGCACGTGGAGTCATTTTCGCGGGTTGCTGAATTCGCGATATAAACTGTGATTCGCGAAATTCGCGAAAAATTTCGCGAAAATCAAACCCTCGCGAAAATAACAGCTTATACAGTAATTGGGACTAGTCTTCAATGGGATAAAGGACAAGTTCACCTTCATAGACATGTGGGTTGAGTGAATGCAGCAATATTAGTAGAGCACATCACTGAGAGTTTGACGAAAATTGGACAATCCGTTCAAAAGTTATGATTTTTTGAAGTTTCTGCTCAGTCACAGCTGGATGAGAAGACTACTATAGCTTGTGATGTCACATGAGTACAGTGATATAAAGAAAGTATAAAGAAAATTCAACATATTTTTACTTTTCTCGCATAACAAAAGAACACTCGACTTCTCTCTTTCAGAAGGCAAGGTGAATAATATTTCCCTTAACATGTCAGAAACGAGTCGAAGAAATGTGCACTTTATTAAAAAAAAAAAAGTTTTGTGAAATTCTCTTTTTATTTTCCTTATACCGCTGTATGCATGTGACATCATACACTGTAGTAGTCTCCTCATTCAGCAGTGATTGCACAGGTGCTTTAAAGGACAAGTTCACCTTCATTACCATAAGGATTGAGAGAATGTAGCAATATTAGTAGAACACGTCATTGAAAGTTTGAGGAAAATCAGACAATCCATTCAAAAGTTATGCATTTTTGAAGTTTTTGTGCAGTCACCGCTGGATGAGAAGACTACTGCAGTGTATGATGTCACATGCGCACAACAATATAAGGAAAATATAAAGAAAATCTTGCAAAATTTCATCTTTTGACAAAAGTGCACATTCCCTTTACTCGTTACTGACATATGTTATGGGTAATATTATTCCCATTGCCTTTAGAAAGAGGAAAGTCAAGTGCTCTTTTATTATGCGAAAAAAGTGAAAATATGTTGAATTTTCTTTACATTTTCTTTATACTGTTGTACTCATATGACATCACAAGCCTTAGTAGTCTCCTCATCCAGCGGTTCCAACACAAAAATTTTAACAATTCATAACTTTTGCATCGATTGTCCAATTTTCCTCAAACTTTCACTGATGTGTTCTATTAATATTGCTGCATTCTCTCAATCCTTATGTTTATGAAGGTGAACTTGCCCTTTAAAAATTCATAGCTTTTGAACGGATTGTCGGATTTTCCCCAAACTTTCACTGATGTGTTCTACTAATATTGTTGCATTCACTCAATCCATAGTATAAACAAGGTGGACCTGTCCTTTTAAAGATAATAAAAAGTTTTGGTACCTCAAAAGTGTCCTTGAATTTCCTTGTCTTAGTTTGTGTTTCAGGTTAAAGTACCTTTGATATTGTAACACTGTGAGACTTACTCGCCCCAAAGTGCTCTCATGTCTTAGTAATCATGCAATTAACTGTGATCAGCAGCCCCATACGCATAGCGACCAGCAGTCCCATACGCATAGCGTAATCGGGCTTCGCATTGTAGCATTCAGGATCATGACAGATTTAGTATCGCAGGGTAAATGTCAACTTAAAATCCCATAAATTATTCAATTTGAAGACTTACCAATTAACTTGAAGTATTGGAAACAGGCTTCGGGCAACGTTTGGTTCTGCCTATAGTCCCTTTCTGTTCGAATTGATGACTGAATGTGACTCGGTCGACAGGACCTTAGGAGAGCTACATACAGTACACTGAATACTACAGCCAGTGCATGCGAACACATCACACGCACACAAATTTCAAATCCATGAACGGATCAGATGTTTGTGTGCGCATGCGCTGGCCATGGTATCCAGTGTATGTAGCTCTCCCAAGGTCCTCTCGACCGAGTCACATTCAGTCATCAATTCGAACAGAAAGGGACTATTGGCAGAACCAAACGTTGTTCGAAGCCTGTTTTCAATACTTCAACTTAATTGGTAAGTCTTCAAATCGAAGAAATTTTTGGATTTTAAGTTGACATTTACCCGCGATACTAATTCTGTCATGATCCTGAATGCTACAATGCGAAGCCCCATTACGCTATGCGTATGGGGCTGCTGGTCGCAGTTAGCTATGCGTACAATGGGCTGCACGCTGCTGGTCGCAGTCAGTGGTTTCGTACAATATTTATCGACGCTGGACAGCGTCGGCTCTGGTACGAAACCATTATTGCATGATTACTAAGACATGAGAGCACTTTGGGGCGAGTAATTCTCACAGACAACGTACTTTAACCTGAAACACAAACCAAGACAAGGAAATTCAGGGAAGCTTTTGAGGTACCAAAACTTTTTATTATCTTTAAGACCCGGTAGTGTTGGGATACCACTGAGTGAGAAGGCTGGCCTGGCTTGGATATATTCAAGAATCCCTGTAGCGAATTGTATACAGCTTTTATCACTGATCTCTATGTATTCAGTAAAACACACAGCCAAAGAACCTCAACTGGAGTTGACCATTACCAATGGGTGTAAGCTCCAATGCACATACTCACTGATGGACACTATCTGTTGTTTTTCAATGTACCCAGGTGGGCAGCGAATGTAGATTCAATCTGACCACTCATGTTTCCCCACGCTATCGGGTCTATAAACATATGATTAAAGATATATATTCATAACAGTTGTTCCGACGGTGACACAAGATCAACTGCTTCATTACGATTCTGAAATTGGAGGTGTGGATAATCCAAGAGAGTTTGCTACTTGTCAGATCACACACTTTCGTTTACATTCAGTTGCATGTGTGATCATTCAGTCACAATGAAATTTACTGTATGCACATTGTAAACTACATACTATTTCTTCAAACAAACAAACAAAAAAAATCATTATTGCATTTATCATTTCATCTCTTCATAGGCCCACCTAGAATTTTAGAAGCTTCAAGGAAACCAAGCCTGGAACTGTTTTGGGTGATACAATTTCTTTTGTAGAAACACTTGTATCAACTGGATGGGCAAGGAAAGACAATGTCTACACACTGTAGCATAATAATTTTGCTACATGAAGCACCTGTTTTTGTGGTTTGTGTTGTGTTTTGTTGTTGTTGTTGTTGTTTGTTTGTTTGTTTGTTTGTTTGTTTTTTTAAGAGAGAGAGGGGTTCCCCACTCGAGAAAAAATATGGTGCTTGTTAATGATGATTTTACTGCCTCATTTTGCAGAGCTGTACACGTTCCATGCAATGTATAAACACCAATCTTAAAGTGAGACTGGTGGGAAGGTGTCTTTCCTTGTACACTGCGTAGAACCTACACAAATCAAGACATCAAACCTAGCATTACTACATGCAACAGGCCTTTCATTCATGCAGAGCTTTGGTAACAAATCAAAAGCTGTGTTGAGAAACAGTCCTAATTTGGCTGGAACATAAGCACAAAATATTTGAATTTGACAGATTTATCATTTTTTTTCCTTTCACTGTTATTAGCAGTCAAAGCACTTTCAGTAAAATCAATAATATTTCATCTACAATGTAATTTGATGTTGCAATGTGAATCATGGAATCAAATTTCTCACATTGGGCAAGTTGGAAATGAAATGCAATATACTCACTTTTTTGATCTTCTCTAAGAAAATGCACTAAATTTTTCATTCAAATATCATGTGTCGACCATTAACTCAATGCAGATACTAGCAGCTATGAGTTGTCAGTTTGTGCTTTACCAAGATACCTGCTTTCCGCAAGAGCTCCCATGTTCTTTTGCAAGCAAAGATTACCATACTATGCTCAGAATTGAATTCATTGTTCATTCTGGTGTCCATCATAGCACTTAAAATTTGAATGTCAGGCCTGCTACACCGATTACACAGGCCTATTTGTAGGATAGTCTATTCCTGTCGGACTCAAGTATATTCATTCACATCCACGCAGAATATTATGAAAATACCTATAATAATACAGGATGGTATCTCTAATTCTTATCGTCTTACAGTTGAGCACAACTATGGGGTGATCCATGAGACTTCAGGCAGTGACCAAGACTTATTACAATTTATCACTATCATCCTTTCATGCCTTGAGATGATCAGGTGACAGAAATACAGAGAGAGAGAGAAAAAACGGGGCCATCTACATGTATCTAACTAAACAAAAGTACATACAAGAGTCCCCCTTTTGTGCATTTATGTCGAGTTAAATACAACTGAATTCAAACAAAATGCTCCCTTCAAATGATTCACTTTACCTCAAAAAAAAAAATAAAGATTTAAGAGCTATGTGTAGATACATAAAACATTAATCAAATAAACTAGTAACAAATATGTACAAACAAACTGAAATTAGTTTTTCCTATGAAATATTTCACCTGACCTGCTCAAATAAACATACACCTGTAATTTCACTAATTGAACCACACAGCATGGGCCACTGCTTAAGAAGCTAAATTCTTATAGCACAATTATCTATAAAGTATATGATATTTCACAAAAGAAACAAATAATGAACTAAAATTCATGCCTATGACCTGCCAGTGTTTACTCTTTATCATCCTTGTTAATTTTTCCCCTGTCCAAGTGGCTGATTATTAAGAGCTTAATACCAACAATTAATGGTTACCAACCCCTAACAGCACATCCTATACAAAACTCTTTTGGCTGTGCATGCTGGCTTATAGACAAGCTTGTGCGTCTGTTTGATCAATCCATTGCTCCTTGAGGGGGTCCAAGCTTGCTGCAAGTGGGCGCATCCACATCGCATAAAACTCAGGGTGGAGCAGGTTTTCTTACTCTGTAGGCCATGCCTTGTTGAGGATCTTCACCACCTCGTCGTAGATGACGAACACCAGGGCGACGTCGAGACAGACACGTGAGAGACGTGGTAGTGTGCCCTTGTAGAATCTGAGAGAATGGGGATTGAATTCACAAAAAAGGAAAATTATTAACTTTGTAATTCCTATAATCAATCATCACTTTCATGAAAAGGCACATCGCATTCAGAAATATTTGTCATACCAACGACATTAAATATGAAGAGTATGCAGAAATGCACAAGATATGTGGTTACAATTTCGGTTAAAGTTTCCGACAGATGACACTTTGTAAATTTCTGTAGGCCTATAGTATGGCACTGTGTATTTCAGCAAAAATAGCTTATCACAGACTTTCTAAAACTGCATGGGATACAGCATGGCCAATGACAAAATACATGTAGCAGTTCCCTGTGTCCCTTGTACAACAGAAAAATCTTCTACTGCCTATAAATACTGCCATACCCTCAACTATCTGCAAGATTATCATCTGGTGTACAACGTGAAAGCATCGATCATCATCATCATCATCATCATCATCATCATCATCATCATCATCATCATCATCACCATCAGAAATGCACGATGAAATGCATAGATCCCAGTGCTATTGACGTAGTGGTGCCTAGGCAGACACATTGAAGTAGCGCCCTCTAAGGGCCATTGATTTTTCAACCCCGTGTGCATTTAAAATGGCATTGAATACTCACGCCTTTGCACCCTCGTACTTCCAGATCTTGACAATACAGTCCCATGTGTTCTTGTACTTATGGGCATCCAGACCCTGCAACAAAAGGAAAAATATAATGTCAGGGTGGTGATTTCGATGGACCACTTTCACCTGAAGTCCCTGCCATAAAATCTTAATGAAGATCAGGTGGAAAATGACCATGATGAACATGATGAACAAGACTTTGTCACTCTCACTCACTTCTAATTTTACAAAATGGTACTGTTTTTACTCAGACTACCAATGCTTGGAGCATGCTTGAGAATGGTGATTGGAAAGTGCTTTGATTCTTTGAGTTATGGCTGCTGACATATAGTGTGTCGGTGATTAAAGCCTAATTAGAGAGTGCTTGTGTCAAGAAAAATGATGGGGAATATGAAACTCCACAACAGCACTCCTCAATCTGCCAGATTAGCACTCTACATGTATATTTGCAATCATGTGGCTGATCTTTTGTTACCTACTGCACCAATTCTGCATATGATCTTCAAACATAATACTCAACAATACTCACATGTTCTCCCTTATAATCACTTTTACTATCTTGCTCAAATTGGCAATCTTTCATTCTCTCTCTCTCTTAAAAAAACCCCAAAACAACTCCAAGTCTGTAAATGAAGCATAAACAAAATCATACCAGTGAACTCTGTAGCTGAAGAAACAGAGACAATCGGTAGTAAAATTTGAAAAAAATTGGAATTTGAATCAATCTCCTATGATTCGTCATGAACAGATGGGCAAAGAATAGGAACACAACATTCAATAAAGCTTCTCCTTTAATTTCCTGAAAACAAAACAAAACAAAACAAAACAAAACAAAACAAGTAATTTCAATTAAGTAAGACCAATTGGCAAGTATGCCACATTACAGCATGATGAAACGTACTAAAAATACGCTCAGAACATTTCTCTACCTACGGAGTTGCCAATTTGCAATCACAACATGCAAAATTATGATTTTTTTTTTTTTTTTTCTGGCTTGGAATGATCTTGTTAAACAATGCAAACTGCAGTACTTGTTCTCTTTCAACTCACCTGCATGCGAGTTTTGACCACATCCAGTGGGGTGTTGCCGAACACGCTGGCCGCGCCGGCGATCCCGCCAAAGCAGGCGGTGATCAGGGGGTTGATGTACTTGTTGGGGTCGCCGCCGCGGTACCATTCCCGCAGGGAGTCCATGACGAAGAAGCGAATGGCCTGGTTGCTGCCTTGCTTCATGATGGTGGCAGACAGACCTTGGTAAGTGCCTCGCAGACCTGGGGTGGGATCAGAGGAGTTGCGGGACAGAGAAGGGTGATAAAAACGGAAAGAGAATAGAGCTAAATACACTCATTTTTGGCCCTATATTCTGTAACATTGGTGTGTGCAGCAAGTTTCAAGACATTATTAAGAATCTATCACATTTCCTCATATGTCTGAGGAATGAATATTCTCATGAGGGAAAAGCATGATCACAAGATGGAGGTGACTCAAACTTTCAGTTCAGCTCATGATTGTCTCACCTCTCTCACATATCATTTGGTGCACGGGAGAATCCTGTTAAAAGTACACTTATGCTTTCTTATAGTTTTAACTCACCTCCCTGCTGTTGTGAATGGTTTTTAATCTGTACCTTTTAAATCAGATTTTCATTCATATCGCAAAGGATGTGTCCCATTTACTACTTCGTTCTATTTCCTCATGTGGGAACCAGGAATGCACTCAAATGTTATTTTGTACATGTTCTTCCATCAGAAAATAAATTGTCATGATATTTAGCACACATCGAATGTCTACACGTGCACAATGTGCACAATATGCACCATGTGAAAATCCATAACTGTGATTTATGCAATTTATCATATTCCAATGTTAGCAATATGATGGCGTTCACTAAGTTATAAGCTCTTTTTTTTTATATTTATTCTTTTTTTTTGAGGGGGATGGGGAGATGTGTGATGAAAACCTCAGTAATATTTTTTGTACCTCTGCAGTAATTTTACTAATAACTTTCATACCTCCATATTTGAAGTGTCATACATATGCAATCTATGGGGAAGAATGACAAATATCCAGGTACAAATGACATGTTCACTCTGAAATAATCACTTTTGTGGCAATTCTCCACTTAATTTAAGTTTTCGGTCGGTACAGTGGATCTGTTTCGGAAACTCAAACATTTCCTACCCACCCTGAGTTTTGATGATCTCTCGCAACCCATGGAAGAAGCCTCGGTACCGCGGGTTGGCCGACGTCTGGTCGTTGATGAACTTGACCTTAATCGTCTCCATCGGGGTCACGGCCAAGATGGCCTCGCTGACCCCTGCACCCAGGCCGCACACCAGGCTGCCCGTCTTGCTGAGGGCGCCATTGTGACTGTCACGCCACTTGGTCTTTAAGAATTCATTCGCACCAAATCTGAGGGTAGTGGATCAAAAGTTTGAAAATCTATGAGAAAGATAATTATATCAGTGCTCACAAATCATCATTGCATAGGATCTTGATGGTGAAAATGAAACTAGTGTACAATTAAGCATGACTATGTCGATTCTTTTTCCTATCATACAAAGATTACACAGATATCGCCCCGAAAAACACGATGTTTACACTTTCATAAAAAATAGCACGTAGGATTTTTATCAATGCAAATGTTTGCCAATGCTGTAAAAAGTATGATTTTATACTAAAGTCAAAATGTGTATTACACAGTTCAATATCAATACAAAGAGTGCAAGGAATGATAAACTAGAACAACAAATCCAACTGGCAACTGTCATTTGGGTGGAGGAACTACAACAAATGCAACTGTTTGGTATAAAAGGTAATTATGTCTTTTGATTTTAAGATACATAAAAATCACCCATATTTTTAACATACTTGATAAAACAATGCCTTAACTTCATAACTGCATGCAAGCCATACTTAACATTGTGTCAATCATAACAATAAAAGCATGTAAAAGGAGTGTTCTGCTACTTGCTTTTTTCACTTCAAAAAGTAAACCCAAGTGCCATAAGGGCCCTGTTGCATAAAACTATGGTAATATCACATCAATGGTAATATCACATCAATGGTTCCACAGTCAATCAAAGCCAAGAAATCTTTCATGTTACCACAGAGTGCAGAGCTACCATTCATTGTAAAGTTACTGTATTATGCAATATCAGGGCCATGATGATTCTAAGGGTAGGGATTTACAGAAGGTCACTAGTCAGCTGCACATCCTGTCGCTCTACATGGCAGACATTGTGGAATGATATGGTGGGATTACATTAGGTTTGTCTATACCCATAACATCTGGTTCCTAGCTTGAAGTATGCATAATGTATTAGGATGCTCCCACACGTAATATGATTTGTATGATCCACAGAGCTGATCACACCCCCCCCCCCCCCCCCCCCCCCCACTCAGATAGAGAGATCATGCACAAAACAAAGGGAAATCCAGGAACCTGTACACACTGGATACTGAGGTATCCCGTGTGTACAACTGTTTATGCAAACATCCCTATCAGTATTTGGCACAGTGTGTTATTATGACTACCACACGGGTCAACTGTTCACAATCCATATTTCACCATTAATGCAACCATGCACCCAGTCAATACTCTCTCAGTGTAAAATTGTGTATACATTCAAATGATCACGTCCATTGCACATGGACATCTCTGATAAAGAGGGCAGCGTTTCATGAAACTTGTCAGTCACAGACAACCACTTTAACCTACAGAAATCCTGGCATCTGATTGGCTGAGAGTAAATTTGTCTGTGAAAACCACTGACAAAACGATTGATGAAATGCCCCCCCCCCCCCCCCCATGTAGTTGCTCTGTGGTGTGGTTCAGTACATCAATAGCAATGTACTGTGAATAAATTGTGAATTATTTTTTACAAGCTCTGCTTCTTTTGGGGTCCCAAACCATTCATTATTCTTAATGCTGTATCCTTTTGTAAAATGTCAAATGTTTAATGAATTGGTTAAATAAAACTTGAACTTGAACTTGATCAACGTACACTAAATTTTACAGAAGACATGATTTACATAGCTGTGACATCTGACTGATGCTTATCCCCACTTTTTATAGACCTACTACAAAAGTAATTGTGATAAATTAGGCTTCAGAAAGATCTGCAAGTTGTCAATCATCTTTTTTCTTTACTACATGATTGTGAAAAGAACAGTGAAATATTGTTTGACTTCAACGCTAACTATGTGTACATGTATGACAAATACTAGGATATCAAATGTTTTGAACAAACAAAAATCTAAAAACATCTTTTATAAGAATAAATCTAAAATTCATGGCCAACACTCAAGACTTCATTTTAAAAGTCAAAAGATGACAACTGCATTTTACAAAATGCAACTTAACTGAAGGATACATAATACACCAAAAAAGCCACTACATAATAGATAATGCATAGCCAGAAACAATTTATCTCCTGTGTGATTTGTCAAGTACCCGGTACCTAAAAGCCACTGTTTCGGTTTCATATCCGGTGGTGTTGATTTGTTTCAAGAGGTCTTTGAAAATACACACAAGATTTGTGCTCATAAAAATGTACATTGTGAGTGTAGTGTCGATAGCATCGTTACTTTTATTTGCAATTTTCACGGTTAAAGATCATGGGCAGGTCTATGGGAGCTGCACGCATCAAATTGCCCTCACGTTCCCGAAGTGCCCTGGCATGCCTGATAAGAGTGCTCGTGCCATCTCACCAGAGTGAAATGTCAATTTGATTTAGGAGCCTGCAGCTGACAGGATTGTTATAATCCAGCAAATATCAATATCACCTTGAAGTCAGTGGTTATACAGTATATTCCATGGTTAGCCTATGCAAGATATGAATGTGTAGCTTTTCATGTTGATGTGATATATGGACATCGAACTTAAAGGCATAATTTACCATTTGCAGATGAAAGCATTAGTGCTATAAAATAGTTCTAAAATGTGAGTTAGGGATAGAAACAACCACTGTCAAAATTTGAATCCGTATAATCGATGTTAAGTGTTGTTAAATACACAAAATGTGAACAATAGTTATAATAAAAAAATTTCCAGACTAAACCGTATACAGTTACGGTTTATTGAGAAAAACCCTGATATCTCCTTATATTTTAGGTTTTATTGCAAATATTTCATATGGTAGGATGTTTTATGATACAACAGACCTACACATAGGCATCAAATATGATATCTTGAAAATTTTTGAAATCACTGCTCCCAAAGGTAAACTGGACCTTTAATTTCACTCAGTAAGAACTAAGTTTTCTTCTTTTTTTTTTTTTGGGGGGGGGGGGGGGTACAAATAGCAATATCTCTTTTTCTCTCTTTTCCTTCCATGCTATGAAGAGTACTTCTTAACATACAGACTGACAGAATGGCAGAAAGACCACTATACACTTACATTAAGTACAGATAGATTGACAAACATACAAGGTTCACACACAAACACACACACACACACACATACACAATAATTTATATGATATATAGCACTCATTCAAGCATGTGTCTGATACAATGTATGTTACATAATAAAAGATATATACCTGTACTATAACTTTAAAGGGACTGTACAGTACTGGATGAGGTAGGGATTCATGTTTTTAACATTCCTAAGTGAGATAATGAAAAGCCTCTTGTGAAATATGAAAGAGCATGTAATTTTAAGAAGGATTCAACGTTTATTTGATGAAAATTGGTTTTCAAATGACTGAGATATCAAAAAAAGTGCTAATAATAAAAGGCGACATGCCCCAACTTTATTAGTATCTCTTTGTTTCACTTTGTTTTTGGATATCTCAGCCATTTCAAAACCGATTTTCATCGAATAAACTTTTGATACCCCTTAGAACTGCATGCTCTTTGACATCTCATAAAGTGGTTTCTGAATATCTCACAAAACGTTAAAAGCTAAATCTTCACCTCAACCAGAACTATACACGCCCTTTAACAGACTGGTTTTTGGTTTTTTTTTTTAATGCCAACAAATAAGAGGTGCATGTGGATTTCTAGTTATCTACATGTCATGCAATTTAGACCGGTCAGTGAAAATCATGATAGCATCTCTGTTTTGTTAAGCTGTGAACAAATTATGTGTGTCACTATTACAAACAGCTAAGAAATAAAATGTGTGCCTGCATAGATTTAAAAAAAAAATATATGAATCATGACTATCAAGATGATAATAACAACAATGATGAAGTCATAATGGTAATGACAATAGAACTGACAAGATTAACAGGTAACAATTACAATTTACATTAATGATGATAATTCAAATAATTGTTGTTATCATTATCCTGAATCATCATTATCCTGAATCACAATAATGAATTTCTAAACTATAATTCTATATCCTGGATAAAATGATACAATGTGTGTCAATAATTAATGCATAACACACACCAAGATGACAAAATTTGCTTGATTAGTATCAATACCTATTTTTTAAGCTTTCAAATGATATTATACTTCCTATGCAAGTTACACTTTAAACCAATCCTATAAGAAGGATGTAAAGTTACTTATAATTAGTAGCATATTCACATACAGGCATGCATTTTCATGTCAGTTTGATCTATTCTCTCATGAACTATCTCCATCTAACTCCACAAAATGTAAAGCCACCTGCCCTTCTACACCTCCAAATATCCCTGGCCCTCTCTTTTTCACATGCATGCACCCTTCAAGTGGTACTCCTACCCCCAGAAGTACTAGCTCTGAGTGAGTACACACAACGTCCCTACCCAGTCGCTTGTGCCGTATTGACAGTCTGAATTATGCAGGTACCTTCCCTAATAAAGTTAACTGCATGCCCTCTTTGAGGTGAACTGACTAACCCTGTGCTGCATATCCTTAACATACAGGTACATATTCTCAATGAAGTGCAGTGCTGGTGACATTTGCTCATTAAATCAGGGAGATGCCCGTGTAAAGTATGTATGCATTTCAGCTGGTGAAATCAGTTATAGGGAAATGAAACCCAAATATTAATACTGGATTCAGTAAAAATAAAAAACATAATATCTTCACTTTCTAGCATAATGAAAGAGCTCTTTCAGAAAGAAAAGGGAATAACATTACCTTCCAAATAATATGTCAGTAACAAGGTCGAGGGAATGTGTTCTCTTCATGAAAATAAAAATTAAAAAGCAAGGCTTTTGCAATCTCTTGTTAGGACAAGAAGAGGTAATTCAATTTTTTTTTTTCCAGATCAAGGAGAGGTGGAAGCTCCGCAATAGTGGCAATGTTGGTATTCAATTAAAGCATTATCAAAATCTGTTCAATCAACCAATTTCTGGCAGTTCACTGTGATTACATACTCACTGGGGGACCTCTACTGCAGATTTGGTTCATTCAAAGACAATTCAATCATCTTTCCCATTTCACTTTATTGATACTTTAGACTTCTCAGAGCCAAAAAGGTACTATATTTGGACGAGCATGAAAGCGTGACCTGAAAAGAAACTGAGTCTTGAAACAAAGACTACAGGTACATGGCAAAGAGCTAGTAATCAGATTTTTAATGAACAAGTGTGCCTCAATGCCTGCACAGTGGCTCAATGTGAAGTCGACAGATTCACTGAACATCACCTGTCACCAAGTCCTTTTCCCTTCTCCCTACTCTATCAATACTACACACATGTATACATGTAGTACAGCAGCTCTATACTGCAGTCAACAGCATGAACTCAACACTGAGTTTCTGGCCGTGTACCCTATGCAGTGTAAACAACTGGTGTCAGCATAGCTGTGCTAAGCTCCAGTTAATGTGCAACCTGATATTGGCAAGATAATTGGAGTAATTTATTTCTGCCATGTACAAGTACATCAATCCCATGAGGTGATTTTAGAAAAGTAAATATACTCATATGGTCTGTTTTCCCCTGCAAGTGTATAAATGTTTGAAAACATTGCTTGCCACAACAATTTTTAGGTTACTTGGGTAGCAAAACTGTTGATATATGGAAATTACAAAAAATGATGACATAATTTTCAATGAAAAAAGAAAATTAATTACTAAACAATGAAAGCTGTTTAAATAGCATTTGGAAGCAAATATAAGCCATCTACAGACAAAAGAATTGGAATCATTCAAACACTGGAAGGGTTCTTCTCTGGAATATGTGGTTTCATGTTACACATGGATAATGATATAAAAACTATAAAACATCAACATATCTTAATTTTCTAGCATAATGGAAAAGCACTTGGCTTGCCTTTTTTCAGAAGGGAGAACAAATAACATTACCCTTACTATACTGTATAGTCTGTATATCAGTAAAAAGTAGAAGGAATTTATACTTTTAATCAAATATGAGATTTTAAAATATTTTCTTTGTATTTTCTTCATATCATTGATGACTGTGACATCATGAAATGTTGTAGTCTTCCTATCAAGTGATACAGCTGTAACTGTACCAAAACGTTAACAATTCATTTATACTTTTGAACAGATTGTCAGATTTTCCCCAGACTTCAATACTGTGTTCTAGTATTTTGCTAATATTTTTGCATTCACTCAATCCACACATTAATTTAAAGGGATAATACAGTGTTGGCTGAAGTGGAAAGTCAAGATTCCAACATTTTTCAATGATAATTTTTTGAGATAAATAGAAACCTCTCAAAGAGCATATAATTATAAGAAAAATTCAAAGTTTATATCCTAAAAATGTTGAAATGGCTGAGATCATATCCAAAATACAGTGATCCTAATAAAGCGGGACCTACTTTCTATAGATTAGGATCGCTTCGTTTTATTTTGTTATTGGATATAAAATCTCAGCCATTTCAAAAACGATTTTCATCAAATAAATTTAGAATTCCTCATAGAATTGCATGCTCTTTAACATTTCATAGAGTGGTTTCTAAGTTTCTCGCAAAAAGTTAAAGGGTGAATCCTCACATCAACTATAATCATCCCTTTAATATTTGAGTTTGATTCCCTTTAAAGGCCAGGGTTTTTGATCTGCACGCATACCTGACAGCAGACTTTGGTATAGATCCGTAGAGTAGCGGACTGAGGCCCCTGTAGAGACCCCTGACCCCATGGTCTCGTACGGTCAGCTTGACACAGTGGATGGGCCCTCGGTACAGTGGCTTGGCAGCCCTTTCGTCCAGCTGAAGCTGGGTCTTTACATACTCTGTTGGGAATGTGATGCAGATTTCGATCCCACCAGCGATACCACCTGCAGAAAAATTAGAAGGGTAGATCGTCTTATGAGTTGAGTATTGTAATTTAACCCGTTATGATCACTGAATAATATCAATACCATACAGCAGCTATGAGAAGATAAAAAGGAGTACAAACCTGCTTTCTTTTTAGTGGTCAACTAGGACTATAAATTACAATGCAAGGCTCTGTAAAAAAAAACCCAAAACAACAACAACAACAAAACTAAAAAAAAACAAAACAAAACTATGGCAAAGAAAATGAGTTTACTTTTAATAGTTTACTACATAGGAGGGACAGAGAGAGAGAGAGAGAGAGAGAGAGAGAGAGAAGGGAAGACAGATTTCATTCTGTCTTTCTGTCACGTTTCAGTTGTTTTGTTTTGTACAGCAAACAACTGAGGTTAGCAAGCGTAGCCATTACTTGTAGGATAAAGTCCTTGTTTTCTTTCAGCCATTCAGTCTATGAAAGTCACTTTGTGGGGGCATTACTGTAGTAGAGTATGATTCTAAAATGATGAAAACAACAGTGCTACCAAAACTCAGAGAAGACCTGACCTGGAATTTTTGAGCCAGGGTACGACAAGTATGGTTTTGTATAGCACTGGGGGGGGGGGGGGGGGGGGGGGGGGGAGAGACTGTGTAAAGCTCAATGAACACCATATCAAGTGAATGAAAAGAAGGCACTGAGGAGTTATCCATGAAACCAAAAGTCAATCACACACACATGTACATTGTAAGTGTATTAAAGGCAAATCACCAGGCACTTGCACGTGTGAGTGTGTGTGGTTTACTGCTACGTGAGTTCCGGATTTCCAGGGCATAGGAGGGCACATAAAACCACTTTGATCTCACATTTATAAACAATTCTTCACAGAGGCATGAACATTGTTTCATAAGAAAAATAAACAACTTATATGAAAATATCAAAAATAAAAGATTCAACATTATCTTTATTTCCTTATCTAGAAGTAAACCAACTTGTTTCACTTCAGTTCTGAAATTTGTCAAGGGGAGTCTTCTGCTCAGACTCTGTACAGAGGAAGACTACTGGTTCACCACTCAAAAATTGTATTATACCAGTATGTGTTTTATGAACCTACATGGAAACATGTTTATATTTATCTTGAATCTAAAAGAAAGGGTGTCTAGCCTCTAGATGAGGTGTTTACAATATGTACATGTATTAAATAGAGGAATTCACCTTTATCCAGGCTGGCATGGTTAATTTGTCATGATTTTCTCTCTAATTTGATGTAGTATCTTTGGTGAGATTGAGTGATGTTGTTCAGGATGGCCCATTTTATTTTAGGGTGCAGATCGAAGCCAAAACAGAGATCTACATGTATGCATGCTCCCTCACTGCCAATTCTGGTAGAGCATTTTTTTTTCTCTCGCACGATGTGTCTGAGTAAAGGTGATCTACTTTCCATTATACATTATTACACTTATGTCATTGCGGCATTTTGTGAGATGATAAGCCTACCGGGTATTCTATAGCATGTGAGTTCATATTATACCAAAATACCAGTGGCAGCAGCTGGGTCTGTTGGGCTTCCGTACATCAAGTAAGAAAAATAAACACTTGCACATTTTCAATGCTCCTCTAATCGCAACTAAGATGTCTTTTTTTTTTTTTCTCGACCAAACACTAATTTCATTATCCTTCAACATCATTGGGAGGGCTGATGCCTGCTTACATTATGTTCTCAATCGACTCTATTTTTATGCTTTTCATAACCTGTAATTAGTATGCAAAAAACGTTCTGAATCAGCATTTGATACAGTGTAAATAGATTTGTTCCATGACACAATTAAGTGACAGACATTCTTGGCATACCACAGTGAGATATTTGTGAATACACTGTGCATGCCTAAGTACCTGGTAAGCCTGTAAAATCCAGATCTTCAATGTAATGTGTGTCAGGTCATTGTGGCTGTCTGTTTGAATGTGATGGCATTCTGGTACAATGCCAATAGTTTGTTGATGATAGTAAGTCGCACACAGTACAGTTGACACACATTTAGTATGGTACATACAGTGTAACATGATGCAGCTTGGTCAGCCAAGGCAAATGTCAGGTGAAAAGGTTTGGTGTCAGAGGCAGTGGATATATCCCATCTATCAATAGCCATGATGACGTTCCCCTCCAACCCACGCAATTCTGTAATTGGATTTCTCTCTGCAGACAGCACGCAAGTCAAGGGGCTAATCATGCGCCAGATGATTAGGATTAGTCAACAAAGTGTCCCACAGTGTGGCTGCAATGACTGCTGGATGACTGGAGAGCTAATCATTTATAAATCAATTTCTTTCATATTTAAACTGTACATGAAATGTGTTATGAATGTAAGCTTGCCTCTTCTACAGCCCTTTCACTTTTTCAAGAATTTTGTCAATGTGTAAGCATTGTAAAAAGAGGGAAAACAGTTAGTGAAGGCTATTGTCATTTAATCCAATGTTGCACACCATTTGAACATTTCAATTAATTGAATGCATATAAATTCATAGAATGTGTGCTGACCAAAACTTTGCAAATTACATATAATAGGCTGTCTGATTTTGATACTATGATGAAATACATAATGAGGAACAGATCGGGAAAAAAAAAATGACTACATAAATGTTACCACTGTAAAAAGTGATTGCCATTTGAATTCCAAACTTAGACAGTGAACCTTTTTGATTGCATTTTCTATAGTGAGAGATTGCATATTAATATGAGAGAATACTTCTGCTCAAGATTCTAGTAATCTGACTTCAACTTTGAGAAGATAGACTTTAAAAGCCAGTATATATGGAGAAATGTAGTGTCAGAGCTCCAAAATATTGGTATTACTCACCACATTCTATTCAATGCTAGACATTTGCTAAAAGAATTGTTTTATCTTTTGTGTTCATAAGCTCACTTGAAAAACTGGATTGAAAATCTAAAACAGCTCAGTAAAAATATCTCCATAGCATCTACAGCATCCTTGAAATGACCAAGATGGTTACTTTGTCATCCCATTCAGATAAAATTCTCTCTAACCATGATTCCCTGGGAAGATAAATAATGTGCGCGATGAGTCTTATCATCACATTTTTGTGTATAAAATCCTAGAAGGTAAAACACATTGTTCATAAGACACTCTGTTATACAATGTAGCTCAGTTGTATTCACACAAAACAAAGTCATTCTGTATGCATGAACAGCTAGAAAAAAAAAATTCAAGGAAATATCAAACAATGATTAATAGACCATTTACAGTGATCTATATTAAAGTGTATCAGAAATGATGTCCCATAGCTTACTGGTAATTTGTTACTTGGGTGACTGATGCGGATTCTGACAGTTTTTCCACGTATCTTATGCAATCAACAATTGATAATGTGGTAATGAGGCTGCAGCGTCCCACAATTCTACGAGCATATGTATGAACATAGCTCATTCATTAAATATAATCTTTCATGAATCAAGTTTAAATGCTAAATGAAGGATGGAAATGAACTAGCAAACATTAATGACAGATGAGAAATAGTGTATTATCAAAAATGACATTTAATCTGCACATTTGTCACTTGAGTGCAATATGCCACCGTAAGGAGGCAGCATCAACATACAATTATGTGTAGTTGGAAAGCCTGAAAGAAGCAAAGACAGAGTCTCTATAATCCATATAATACAGACTTTTGATTTTTGTTTTTAAACTCTCAGTAGCCCTCATTTCTTTGCCCAGCACTATGAAATACTGGGATCTATTTTTATGAGCTTCCTGCAAACGGTCCTGCTGGTACTCCACACATTACAGGGGAAACGATACTGGTACCACTCATATCACACATACACATGTATGAGGATCTCTGCATACAGAGAATGCTGTCACATACCTTATCTTACTTACAAAAAAGAAATTGATGCCACACGAATACAAAAATACACGTAGCATCCCATTCATCCATTTCAAAATGCCTTGGAAACTACTTCTCAGAGACATGCATGCTAGCATTTAAAAAAAAAAAAAAAAAAAAAAAAAAAAAATATATATATATATATATATATATACACCTTGTTGAATACCTTAACATAGCTATCCTCTGACAAACATGTTCACGCACTTAATGCACAAACACAGACTTATCTTTGTCTTCTTCTATTTTTTTTTTAAACACTTCCCTGAGGGCTGCTGAATCAATGAATACCAGTACTAATAGTTCTTTGAAAAATAGAATGGTTGTAATTTTATGCACTAATTTCATAAAGACAAGCTGCAAACTTGGATCTGTTTAAAGAACAAGTACAAACAGTTTACATGTACAGTTGTATCAAAGGAGAAAAAAACCCTCAAAACACTGTAACCTTCACAGAAAAAAACTAGAAATGTCGCTTTGGCGACTGGTATGCCTCCGCCATAATGCATGATTTTCCCAATAGGTCTAGATAGTACATGTGGACAATGTGTGATTACATTTTCACAAAATTGGCAAAATATTGAAATGACAAGTTTGTCACAAACGTGTTGAATGTTCACCTTCCTTGACCTAGGTTTAATTGGATGAATAGGAGAGCATGTATCTAGGGATTTAAGGACTTTAACCTGACTTTGACCCATTCATACATTTAGGCATTGAGTAATTTTCAAGGTACAGGTGTGGAGAAAAAGTGCAATTTCTGAATTGAATAGTAAATTGTTACCATTTTCATCTGGCCCTTGACCCTAAAATTCATAAGATAATCACTTTCAGGTAGAACATGCATAATATGTACTAAGTTTCAAGATAACTTGAGCCACTTCGTGATATGGAGGAAAAAGTTAGTTCAGCACTTTCACTTGATCTTTGACCTTTGAGGCAAAAAAAGAAGAAAAAAAAAACTTTCCAGAGAATTTCTATTAGGTTACACATGCATACACCAAGTGTAAAAAAATAATAACCCTGCTGGCAT